>VZTN01018467.1:234143-258992 GCA_013400515.1 Erpornis zantholeuca
CATAGTTACAACATTTGGAGAAAGATTCAGTGAAAGTTACCAGTCTGTATAACTACCAATGACATTACTTTCCTGTTAGGTTAAAATGGGTTTTTATTGGATATTACCAATGGCGATATTCTGGTTTTAAATTAATCTGATCAAAACAAGTTCATTAAACCACCATCAAAATAGATTTTTTAATAGAAGATATAGAGCAAGTCAAACTGGCTGAAAATGTGTGATGTGAATTAAAGTCAATCTCAGTGTAGTAGATGGCCACTTACGATCAGGTGCAAGGATTTAAAGCTGTGGTAACTTAGTTGAGCAATGTGTCTGTTCCTGAGTTATGACAGAAGGATTCACAACTCTGGAGTTGCAGAGGACTCAATCTTCATTTCTTCAGGCTTCATGAACAAATGGCAGAGCTATGAACTAGATCTTATGTAAATGATTAATCTTAAGTGATTAGAATGTTTAGAAAATTAGATAATTTAGTGTTTATAATATAATCTGATTTACTAATGAACTCTTTATTTAACATCTCTTGTGATCTGACACCCCTGGCTGAGTATTTTTAAGATTTCTGCTGAAGGAGGCACCAATAAAAACTCATATAGTTGTTCACAATTATGTGCTTGTCTTACAGACAAACAGTTGATATAATCAGCCACTCTACTCAAAATTTTTTGTTTTCTGTAGAAAAGAAACCTTAAAGGTAGTTTCATCATCCCTCTGAAGACCTTCTGCTGAAAGGAGATATGGTCTGACTTTGCCCTTCAACGTGCTTCACCTCTTTGAAGTCTGAACTCAATAGAAAAACAATCTCGAGACTTTTTAACAGTGTTGGAGAACTGGTCCTTGGTCTTAGTGAGGACATCTATTCCATACGGGACATTTCCAAAAATCTAGTTCTGTGAAAATACGTCTAATAAGAATCCTAGTTGAACATAGAATTTTCCCAATTTATTCATAAATCAACCAATGAATCCACATATGCATTTCTACAATCTATCCTTATAAAAGTATTCAGTAAGTACTCACAGGGAAGAAAACCCTGCTGAGCTAGTTAATCATTATTTTGAGAGCAAAGAAAAAGGAGAGCTAAACTATAATTATAACCTTGGTGATAATGTATGTAGGAATCTTTCTTAATCCAGGCTAATCTTGTTCCATGTTCTTGCCTACTATAAAAATCGGAATGATTTTTGACAAGATCCAAAGTTTTGTCAGTTGTTAAGAATTAATTGAAAAAATTACTAGAGCACAGCAGCCATTTCAAAGGGACTGACCCAGAACCAATTAGAATTTTGTAACAATTGACCATTCACCACAAAACAGTTATCATGAGCTTTGGCCTCTGAAGTGTGGTGTTGGGGGTGGGGGAGAATCAGATTAAAGAAACTTTAATTTTTCCCCCTTTAACTAAAATATCGTTAGTAGCGGCTTTCTCAACATAACTATCAATCAACTTATCTGGGTTTTAAAGGCTATGCTCAGCTTGCAGGAACAGCAGTACAGAGTATAATGGATGCTTATCCCCTGGCTTTAGATGATACACAATATAGGTTACTATCTTGAAAAAACAGGTCAGACATAGGAACATTCTTTATCAAATTGCTGTTGACAGCCCAAACAAGAGATTGAAGAACACCACAAAAAGGTTCTTTCATCTAAAGACAACAGGGTTTATAATTGGTCATTCTTTCGTCCTTCATCCTCTCCTCAGCAGGAAAAAGAAAATTCCTAGTGCTGTTTCTTGAACATGGTCAGCACGAGGGTAGGCTCGTGTACACTGAGAAATAGGTTCAGTGTTCAGTCTTTTCTCTTAATGTTCCAGCTATTGAGTGGGCAGGGAAAGCCAACAGTGGTCTTAAATGTTAAAAAGGAATGAGAACAAGGTAGAAATTTGTGCTGGATTGTCAATATTTTGGGACAACAAATACATAATAGTTTTGAAACAGGAAAATAAAACCAAAGGCATAAGTATTTGCCAGATTATTCTATATTATGCGTAATGTTCTCTCTCCTACCTTCAGTCCAAAGAAAATGTATGTAGTAGGTGTGTACATTCATAGAAATACAATAGATAGAAATATGTGTGTTATCACATCATATGTTCTACTAAATAATGCATATATGTACACCTACAAGTAAAAACATAAAGATATTAGACAGATTGAAAAGGATGCCAGAGTCAAATAATTAGTGTTGAAGACTTTTTCCAGAGGCTCACTGCCTTTAAGATGAAAAAGAGAACTCTGATTCTGATTTTCTGCCTGTTTCAGGCTGTTATATTTCACCCAGCTAACTCTCAGTTAAGTTGCCTTGGACTGGTGATGCATATTTTCAAGAGATATTTGCAAACTTAATTTGAAAATACCAGAGGTTGGAACTTTACTACCCCCTTTGGTGTTTTCTTCTAAGAGTCAATCCTTCATGAGGCATAGCTAAAAAATTGAGATCAGAGCAATTAAATCACTGTCCTGCAAACACATACACTTTTGCTTTCCCTGACACTTGTGAGTAGCTCCACTGAATTCAGTATAAAGAGAAATCAATAGAACTGGTCACGTGTATCAAGTTAAATACATGAACAAGTGGATTTAGATTTGTAGCCTGAAATTGGCTTGGAACAGTCTACAATAATATTTTTACATATTTTATGAATGAAATTCATCCTGAAGATTCATCCAAGAGATTTCTGGAGTGAATGAACATATCCAGCCTTTACTGTACAAAAAAGCTCAGCTTTGGCCATGTTTCTTTAGCCCTGGCAATGTGTTCTGACTGGCAATAGCAGAAAAAAGCCCAAACTGCACAAGATAAAGATCCATATGGATTCTGTAAGCATGCTTCCCAGAAGGAGCAGCGACCATAATGGCTAAATGCCAGCTCGAAAGGCAAAGCCCCTCAATTTGGTTATTCATCTACATAAAGAACCTGTCCAGGAACTGAGTTGTGTTTGTAGTAGCCATAGAATAAAACAGTTGTTACAAGATTGTGAGAGGGGAAGATGCGGTTGTGTGTTTTTCAAGAACATATAAAGGTCTTTGCTGAAAAGAGGGCATCTGTAGGGAAACTTCCTAGGCTGGAAGCACATCCCTGCACAGCTTCCTTATTTTCAAAGGTAAGAAATCCAGGTCCTGGATGATGGGAAGTTTGCTCATGGAGACACTTTTTTAGGGTGACTTATAGTATGAGGTCTTCCAATCTTTTGGCTGGAAGATGATGTTGGGAGCTGCTACATGGGAATAGCTAAAGAAAGTTTGTGACAAATAAAGGAGTCTAAAGATGCTTTACTTCTTTAGGTGTCTTGTATACAACTTGGAAAATTTGTGAACTCTGTTCTGTATTGTTTTACTGTAAATGGTTTTGAGTAAGACCCTTCTAAGAGAGTAAGGAATCCTGTCATCTCCTTTCTATGAAATGCAGGGTGCTCAAAGGCAGGAGAGGAGATGAAATTTCATTTGAAGAAAAGCTTTGGCCAGGCTTAATGGCACAGTACTGCCCAAACACCCTAATGGAGCAGGGGAAAAGGAGATCTGCAGAACAAGGACCGCTTGGCCTCCTTGCTTGTGTAAAGAAACAATGTGGGAGTCTCACTCAGGCTTGGTTTCTAGATGAGCATAATTCCAGTCACTTCAGTGGATTTATTTCCAATTCATTTAATGTCATTGTGAAAAGAAACAGGCACAAAGTTTGCTTTGGCACTGCACATGGTGTTGCGTCACTGTCTAGCAAGCTTCCCATTGCACATTTTTTCAAAAGGACGCATCTGCCAGCCCATACAAACAAAAATAACTCGCAGGTGTCTTATGTTAAAGCTGAATGATAAACGTGATGCCACACCAGTGTTGTCCATTCACCACTTAAAATCCTGTTGCCTCATAAAAGACATCAGAGACACTGTATGCATATTTTTTCCTTTCCATCTTAAATCATAAACATTGGGAGCAAATCCTAAAAAGCTTCCATTCAGATAATGTTTATTTTTGCCTGACTTTGACACCCTTTTGCAACATTTTACCATATCCCTCTGCATAGAATAATCAGTCTTGGAACTTTTTCTGGCCTTATCTTAATGGTCATATCTTGATGGGAGTTAATTAGACAAATCCTGGAAATCTCCATAGGCATGCAAACTGGAAAATCTGTGCTGCTCCAGAGATTATACAAAGTCCCTAGAGATCTTTCTCTGACTTAGATGTTTATTTCCCATTCTTGTTCTTTCAACCTGATCTGGTTCACACATTTATCTGCTAAGTCTTTGGTTTTGTGTTTTTCTACTCATTCTTATGTCTTAAAGCCATTGGATGCTCCCAAACAAGCTCTCTAGAAAGATTTTTATTCTATTCCTATGCTGGGAGCAGAGTGAAGTTTGCAGGAGTCCCTGATTTTGCTCTCAGACTGTTCAGTGCAGCCTTGTTAGTCCTGTCTTGAGCTCACCCTCCCTCTGTGTGAACTGGGCTGTGAGCTCTGAGACACGCCAGTAGTGGCTTCCATGCAAGTGTTTCAACTGGAAAATTGATTCAAAACTCAACCTGCCACAATAAAGTGTGTTTTGCTTGACTAATTTGTCATCTGTGATGATATCAATGAAGCGATAGCTTGGTGGCAGTCTAAACCAGATTTTACTGTTCATCACTGTTGATCTAAATAAGTGAGACTAATAGTGAGTTTTCCTTAATCTGTAAAGGGATGGGACTCAAAGCAAATTTTTACCAAAACTAGGAGTTGAAACAAGCCCAGTGAATAACAAGTTGTGTCTTAAATCCCAGCCCACCCTCATCCTTATGATTGTCACTTGTAGGTGACTTTTTGCCTTCTATGACTGCAGGATAGACTCTTAATTTGGATTTCCATCTGGTCTTATCTCCCTTTCTCTGTGATGCATTATTCACCAGAAAGCTGAGAGACTGTGATGGCCCAAGTACTCCATGACAAGCTGACACTGTTGTGACATCTCACTATGTCACACTTCATGTCAGGGAGTGGATAAGGGCATGAGGAAACGTGAAAAAATTTATCCATTACTCAAAAGTTATAGTTATATTTCATTATAATTTTCTTATCCACCTAGCAGCTTTTTCTAGTGCTATTTTATTCTCATGTTTGCCAGCCAAAACTGGCAAACATGAGAAAAATGGTTTACAAACTGATGGTTTACAACCTTTATCAGCTTCTCTCAAGGACAGACCTCCTATCTGTAATGCTGACCATAATGGCAATAGCAGCAGTGAATTAAATATGTATTCCTTATTCTGTTATTCTAAGGAAGTGACAAAATAGACAAGGCTTGTGTGTTGATGCAATTTGTAGCTGCCATTGTTGCCTTTCCTTTTGTAACATTCCCTTTTATTGTGATGAATGCTGAGTTTATGCTATTTAGCAGTGCATGATAGAAAATTTTTCCTGTCTGATTGTTTCTGCAGGTTTGAATTATGGGATGGAGTTGTAATGTACCTTTATCATTATGTTTTTCATGTACTTCCAGTTGTAGCAGAGAGCAACTCACAAATAACTCATGAGTTTGCCATTTCTTTTCTATAAGAGGAATGTCTAGAAAGAGACTGTGATTGCCCCAATTTTCATGGGGAGAAATCAGTTCCTCCCATCTAAATAAACAGACTTTGGAGGTTTTTGGCTCATGTGTTGTGTTCAGTCCACAGGCACACAAGCATTCTCCACACAAGAATTCTCCATGAGAGTTGTTGATCAGTGGTAATTGCTCAGGTAAATAATGTATTATTGAGCCCATGGCTGTGTATGCCAGTGAAGATTTATGAATGCAAATAGTGAACTTGGCTCCTGTGAGCACTCATGGTAAGTCTCAACATTTTTTTTTTCCAGGGTGTCTCTGCTTATGAAACCTGAAGTTATAGATCAATTCTGAAATATCTGGATATGAACAAATATGAATTTTCTACAGTACAAGTGAATCAGCGCAGTGACTGGAGCCACAGAACAGCAATGAAGGTCCAGCTTGGATGGTCAGCTGCAGGGGAAACATTGCTGCTGGAGAGATGTTAATTAGATGAAAATCTTTTGATCATACTCCAGACTTTAGGCCTGCTCAGAACCAAAGGAAACAGCAGTAGAAAAAATGCTGAAATGCCACCACCAAGGAAAGGAAATAAAAAAATCAATCAGAAAGGAAGCTAACAGATCAATACACTCTTACCCAGAATATAAAACATTCTGCAAATAATTGTAAAGCTGTGGTGTGAAGCATAGGTGCTACAAAGAATAATTTGAAATATCTGGAGGTGGAAATTAAAAATGAGAATGCTAAATTTGGCAGCATGCTGAGACTCCCGCCAAGATGCCAAGCACGTTTAGCTTTTATTGATTTACTCAAACTGCCCCAGGAGTGTTTACAGCTTCGCTATCTCAGGTTGCCGTAATGTCCACACTCAACTCATTGTCAGGCCTGTAGTAGAGGAACAGGCAGCAGAAGAAATAGCAAGTTTGGGTGTAAGGGGTTTTCCTTCCAGTTGATTTTTTTATCCATGGTAAGTACAAACCCTGGATACTTTGAAGACTTTCTGTGCCACTAGGAAGAAAGGTATGACTTGGCAGATGTCCGAGACCTGTGGAGGTGAGAGGCTGGAGGCAAGATCAGCTTTTGCTGCTGATTGCTGTGGGGAAACAGGATGAGTTGCTCAGCTCCTCACCTGCCTGTCCATGGGTGAAAAGGTTCCCCCATGGCAGTCATATGAAACACCCCTCAGATACTGAGGACAAGCTTTTTAAAGAGCTTGGAACTCTGCACATCCTACCCTCCCGACTTCAGTCTGAATGCCTGTCGTGAACTATCCCTTACATGCATTATAGCTGGACTACAGTTACACACAAAGTAAATACGTGTGCTTCAAATTACCTTTAATCTAAATTTAAATTGGAGGCTATGATGGCAAACAGATTAGAGAGAGGAACCAAAAAGGCAGCTTTGAACAGCTAGGATAGAGCAAATGTCACATATTTTGGTTGCTTGCAGCAACGGCAGCCTACAGTTCATCCCTGAGTGTAGGATGAGGTAACAGCTCACCCCAGCTGTGTCTCCATGGCCGCCCACACAAACAAATCCAGGATATGGTGTGTAGTTATGGAGCTGCATGGGAGAAAGGAAAGGCAGAAACACATGTGGACAACCTGGAGGTTAGAAAGTGAGGTTACAGTGTTGAATGCAGAAGATAGAAATGGATTCTTTTCAATGACATGGTGCTCTCCAGGAGGAAACATTAGACAATTTGAGACTGTTATTCCTTGTATTTTCCCCTCAGAAAGGTGAATTTTCTGCACTATAAATATGAGCAGAGATCCAAGTAAAATGAGGAAGTTTGAATGAGATCAAGAAAAGTATTTTTCCATTCAACTCAGATATCTGCAGACAGAAAATTTAAATAAAATAGCACATTTTTTTCCCCTGAGAAATGTTTCAGTCAAAACAATTGAGATCAAATGTTTGGTGCATCACTGACATAAACCAAGAAATGTTTGTCTTAGAAACTCAGAAGGTGATTCAGTTGTATTTTCCTCATCCAAATTAAAATCTATTGCACCTGGGCTTCTTCCTTTACTTGGCACAAGAGGCATAGCTGTAAGCTCTTTGACAATATAAATGAATGAATTATGGATTTGCAATGTCATAGTTAGGAAATCTACTAATAGGTACAGTCAGGTCATTTGGCATCAAGTCTGGGCTAAGGGGTTTGATGAGAATTCAGAGGCTCTTGAAAAGGCTGAGTCACCCTGTATGATGCATCAGTTTAAGAAAGGAAAACATTTTGTTAATATAATAAGAAACAAATAAAGAAGTTGATCCCTCAGCAATTATTTTTGGCACAAAGGAGAAAAGAGTATGAGCACTTGTGCAGCTGCAGCTCTGCCTGTCCTTGAGGCAGCTCTCTGATGGGATGTGGTGGTGGGAGTACCTCTCACACCCCTCGTTCCAAGAGCAGCTGAACCAAACCTGCTGGAGCCTGCACCAGCAGTGAAAGAGCCAGGACCTCTGCTATAAAGCAATGTCCATTGCTGTGCTGCTTCTTTCAACAGTGCTAGAAACCTGTCCTTTGGGATGTTCTGGGATTAGAGAAGCCTTTCTCACTGTATTGCAGCTACACTCTCTGGTTTCTCCTTCTGCAGGGATAAATTAAAACACATTCACGGAGAGCAAGTTGGGAAAAACCCCAAAAGAAATACAGATATCTGCTGGGAACATTTTTACAGAACATGACCTTGTACGTTTGTGAGCTGTCTGGTCAGCACATGAATGGCAGAAAATGCAGACTTGCTCCCACATTTTGTCATTGTGTCTTAACCAGGCAACATAATTTGCTGAAGTGAAGTTTCCTGTCACTTCCCCAGCTCTGTGTTACCTGCTAGTTTTTCCCTTTACGTGTGGGGTTTTTTTTGGTTTAGCTAGTATATGATCAGGCATGATGAGTTCAAGCAAAAGCAAAGGCAATGCAAAACACCTAAGTATATTGTTGCATGATATTACCAGTTTCCAGATTTCTTGAATGCATCAGTGGTATGAAGGGTTTGAACTCTTAAATTACTCTGCCAGTTGGTAGCATCAGAGAAGACTTCAGGAAGCAATGGCTCCCTTCAATACTATGGTTTGAACTAACATACCTATATACTGGATTTGTCTTTATTTTCTGAATAAAATAGTTTAAATCCATACAATTTAATTTATGCTTTAAAAAATTAAAAATTCAGCTACTTTCTTAATGTGGGTGAAATATTTGGGTTCTTCATATTAAGAAAATACATGATTAAGGTAAGCTACTTCCCCTTTTACCTTAATTAGCTCAATGTGCATAAAAAGTCATCTGATACTTGAATCTGCCAACTTTGGCTATTATTTACTTTTCTGGTGGAATTAGTGGGCACCTCAGAGATCTGAGAAAGGACTCAGTGAAATCAGCAGAATTAAATATCCTCTGGTATTTTAATCTAGCTGTGGTAACCACTCTGTGGATTTCAAGCTCCCTATTCCACTTCTTGGAGGCAACTGAGTTAAGTACATCTTGCCTGAACCATGGGGAAGAATGTGGTCCTGATGTGCTCTCGCCTTTCAGAGAGAATCCTTCCCATCAGCTTCATCCCTGCTTGAAGCTTGCAAGGCAGGTGAGTATTCATGGCCTATTCCTTGCCTTCCTGCCATGCCTAAAGGAAAGATGAGAAGATCTCTGTCTGTGCCTTGTTTTCTTACATTGTTGCTTTCTGAAGCCCTGAACCAGCAGGCTTCCCCGAGATTTCTGAGGGGAACACTCTCCATAAAGCTGCACAGCCTGCAATGCCAGCTGTGAGCCCAGAGTAATGCTTGGAGGTGAAGGGAGAGAAAGATGCTGCCTTTCCTAATGAGCTTCCATTAATGGATAATTTATAGTGCGGATAATGAAAATATTGATTTGGGCTCTTTAACTCTGAAATATTACATTTAGCTTGAGGCAATAAAGGCTTTGTTATAGTGATGAAGACGCTGTGGAAGCAGCAAAGCTTTTTGTCATCTATGGATTTCCACATGAAATAGAGAAAAAGTATTTTCAAAAGTCATGAAGGGCAAAGGATTGATTTTTATAAGAGAGTAATAATGGTATTTCTGGAGAAATCCCTTGCTAAATGACACTCAAGGATAGGAATGGTGCTCAGACACATGGCAGTCCTGAGCATCAAATCCATAGGTGATGTGATATCCTCTGGTGAAGGTTGGCCTCCCACTTGGAAGAATAATTTTCATTTGTAGAGTATCCTGATTTGGAAATGAACATCAGGAACTGAGGAGTCTCTAGATTCTCAGCCTTGTGCCTACAAGCTGACAGATGGCTTTGCCAGGCACTTCACTGTCTGACTGTACAAAAATGGGGTGTGCCGTTAGCTCAAATGGCAGCAGGCTGCTGCCTTTGGAAAAATGAATCCTTCTGCTTCTGTTTGCCAAAGAGCCAAGATTATGTCTCTGATTTATCTCAAAAGGCTTCTGGGAAAGCACATCCAGTGGTGTTTGTAAAATGATATTGAATTGAAGTAGCTATAGTTTGCATTGAAGAGAAATGCTTCTATGAAACTTACTGATATTTTCAGAATATTAATCTGATTTCTCAGTATTTTCTCTACACAACATATAACTTACTGGTCAGTACTTTTCAGCTGTTTCCAAAGAATTCAGCAGCCTGTCATGGCCTGTATGTGAAGTGCTGCAGCATCTGACGCTGCTGTGGTCCCACACTGGTGGAGAATGCTGAAGCAGACTGCACACAGACATAGTGCTGGCTATTAAATGGGAATAGCTAGATCTATTTCCATCATTCAGTCTCCTAAAGTTTTGACAGCTTGATCAAACTAATGAACACAAAAGTGACAGACATATTGGTTCACTAATATTAGGTTACCAATCTTTGCCTTGAACCCCCATTAACGCTTCTTCCCTTGCCTGCTAATGCGAGGATAACAGATAGCAGCCAGACTTGCTGGCTCTACCCATGTGCAAAACTTCTAAACATTGGGCCATTTTTGTCTCCCACTGCACTTTGCTATAAAACCACAAGGTTAACACGACCTTCTGGCCCATTCCATTTTGTGTCTTGTTTTGAGTCAAGCTTTGTTAGAGACAGAAATCTATGTTATATTCCATCTGATCAAAGTACTTATTGCCATCTGTATTCATTTAGCAATATCTAAGACTAGAAAGCATTACAGTGGTATTTTGTACATAGTATTGATTGCCTTCATTTGTAGCTATTATAGACACCAGACACTGCTCAGTTTTAAAGTTGAGCGTCAGATTTCCCATCTGCAATCTCCAGGTGCCTTCTTTCCCACCCCCTTCCTTCCACAGAAGCTTTCAAACACTCTGTTTGAATTATTCCCCTTTAAAATTATTGAAATAGTGTTGCATATTATACATTGCAGTTATCTTTTCATAATTTCATCTGTTGATACATTGGTTAATTTCCCAACCTCTGCAGTGGAGAAATGCATTTAAATCTATGCTTTTATTCATGTCTCCAGATGTATCTGTTTGTGTTTGGTTGCTATTATTAGCAGTAACTGTACTTTTTGCATCACTGGAGAATGTTTTTATGGAGGATATCCCTTTCAGCTTAGCTCTGTATTTTTGCTCTGGTTGTGTTCAGCTCCTGCTTCAGAGCTGGCAGCATGGTCACAGACCTGTCTGCTTGCATCTTGGTATGAGTAGGTGCTCAAAGCCAGCCTAACTGACAAGTAATTAGATGAGTTCTGGCCGTAGAAATACCTGTCCATGGTAAAGGAAAAGATTACTGAGGCATGGGATATTTTCAGAAAACATGGGTTTTGCACTTCAGCATACCAGGTGAAAATGTAAACTGTTTTCTGGGTTAAGTGTAAAAAGATGATATCAACTGGTTTTCTTAGAAATAATTAAAAAAAAAAAGTAATATCAATGAAAATTTGTTAATTAAAGTTATTATTTCTGCCTGCTGCCATTTAGTGCAAATTTCTACAAGGGTTAATCAGAACATGGCTCAGCAAAGAATTTAAGCACAAAATCTGTTTTAGACCTGTAGATGCATTTATCTTCCATAAAGCAGACCATCACCCACACCAAGAGAAAACATGTTTGATTCATTAGTATCTGTTTAAAGCTACAAAATATCCAGATGAATCTGTCATGAAAGCTTGGAATGGCAACCTCCATGTAATCATAGACAGGATTTGTATGATTGACACTGGGGGCGAGTTTCTGAGCCAGCAAAGATTTGGAAGGTGCTACTGTGAGAGCTACTTTACAAAACCTGGGGAAAACAGAAACAATTCCTAATAGGAACAGGAACAAGTGGATGCCCTCAAAGTGCTTCAGAAAGTTAACAGCTCCATCTTCCAAACCAGTGAAAGGAACACACTTTGGGGTACTAACGTTTTATTCATAGAATCATAGCATAGAACCATAGAAAGGCTTGGGTTAGAAAGGACCTTAAAGATTGTCCAGTGCCAATACCCCTGCCAGGGACAGGATGCCACCCTCTAGACCTGTTTGCTCAAGGCCCCATCAGACCTGGCCTTGAACACTTCCAGGGATGGAGAACCCACAACTTTTGTGGGCAACCTGTTTTTGGTGTCTCTCCACCCTCTGAGTAAAGAATTTCTTTCTGACATCTAAGCTCAACCTCTCCTCTTCTAATTTTAAACCATGCCCTCTTGTAGTGCTGATGCACCTGCAGGCAGGCTGCAGGCTGCAGTGCTCTGTCCCTGGGGTGGGAGCAGGCACCCTGGGGTGCCTGTCATCTCCATGTGTTTGGCAGATGTGAGAGGGTAACCATGCCTGTAAATCTGCAGCCTCTAATGTGACTCTGGGGAGTCTCTTCTGGAGCATCTGTAGAAGACCCCATCCAAAAATGAACCGTGAATGTTGTGCAGGAAGTCTGCTCCCAGCCCTGGCTTCTTGCTGCCATGCATTGTTGATTAAAAACCCGCTGGAGTACTGAGTAGAAATGGCTAGATCTCCATTTCAATGGCTCGAATGAACTTCAGACTTAAACAGCTTAATTTTCAGAAAAAGATGAAAAATCAACTGAAAGATTCAGTGAAGATTTGATTTATTAATTATCAGACACCTGGCCTGTGAAATGAAATTTAGTGCAGGCAGCACTCATGAGTGCATCAGCTCATCACACTGGATGAGCTCTTTGGGTAAAAGCTGTATCTGGATAACAGCAGATTTGTTTTCTGCTGTTCTTTAAAGGGGTTTGAATGGTAGAAGAGCAACTTTGCATCAATAAGTCATTGCTACCAGTATGCATTTTAGTTACCTTTAATACAATAATGACAAACCCAGGAAACAGATCTTCAAATGCTAATGAAAAGATTGATTATTTCCATAAGTGTGTTGCAGCATTCTGTAAAGAATAAAAATGCATAGAAAAGATTTGCAAAAGGCTATTCCCTGAAAAGAGACAAAATTTATCAATGAATATCTAATGACAACCAAGCAACTATTTTGATATAATTAATTTCAATAAAGCTTAAGTCACTGCAGAAATGTAAATATCTTCCCCTTTTTTTCCCGTCTCTTTCTGAATAAAGGAGTCCACATTTCCCTAATAAAATCCTTCACAACCACAGTTCCCATATGTAGGGCAGCACTGAAATAGTGATATGATTGCTCACCACTTGGATGGTCACACTTCCCCTCCGCTGAACACCAGGCAAAGACTACTCTAAAAAGCATTAAAAACAAATGGCTGCCCCACTTCTAGGGCAGGTTCATTCAATGAAAGAGAGGCATTGAATATGTTAGGAAAGATTACTACAAAAAAAAAGATAGGCTCTAAACACAAATATTGCTCCTTTATTGATCATAAGTCTTTGTCTTAGAACCACCATCTCTGGAAGTGTACAAGAAATGAGTACTTAGTTCTCTGGTCTAGCCAACAAGGGGGTGATCAGTCAAAGGATGGACTTGATGATCTTGGAGGTCTTTTCCCACCCCTAATGATTCTGTGACCTTGCAGCAGAATGGCTGGGTTTTACCCTAAGAAGGGTGCACTCACGATAAGCAAGATCTGGGCAGTGTCATGGGGCAAGAGTAAGAACTGAAACCTCAGTGCTGCAAGTGAAACAGGAAAACAAATTGTCTATGCTCACCTGCCAACTTCCACAATACCTGGCTGTCTGTTAAGGACTTTGTGACTGCTGGCAAACATGAAAGGTGACATTACCAGACTTTTTTTTAAAAACGTGGAACTGTTAAGACACAAATTAGGAAGTAGCTCATGAACAGGTTGAAAAATTTTAAAAATACAGGCAATACATGAGAAAGCTAGTTGTGGAATGAATTGTGGGCACTTCCAGGTTGTTAGGACCCTGTGATAGAGCAGAGTGCAGTTTGTGGTCAGGAGTGATGAAATGTGGCTCTGTGCCAGGGGATTTTGGAGGATGAATGCATGCCTTGGTCCACAGTTTTAAGCAGCAGATTTGGTCAGTACTTTTGCATTCCTCAAACCTCGTATCTAAAGAGATGATTGAGGTCAAGAATTTCTCATGAAGGAACTTTCCAGACACCTTCCAGGGTAGTGTCACAGCAGCTAAAATATCCAGACGGGGGTGTTTGAAATCTGGAGTCAAATTCGAGACATCTCCAAACATGGGATAGACTTTTGCAAGGCTTCAAACACAGGGAAATGTCCTTGGGAGTGTTTTCCACAGTTTAATAAAATGTCAAATAATCATGACTAAAGTAGATATGTTGTCTATTTTGTGACTGTAATAGGTATTGTCCAAAAAAGGCACCTGACAGAATTAGGACTAGAGGAAAAAATGTGCTCTAAATGATGTATCTCTGTTAAAATCTAGAGCTATTCTGTAAGATTCCATAATTCTGTCACTATTAACTGAGGGTCTTGGCCTTGGAGTCAGGACCAAGGCTCCTGGTCCTTGGTAGCAAAACCTAACGGCCCTGTTTACACTGGATTTTACATTGGTCTTAGCAGAGAAAGAATTGGGCCAACAGGGCTTCATTTATCAATGCAGTTCTATTGTTATGGTAGGATGTGGTGTTTCTATGTTTCTGCAGTGTGAGATGTGTGCGAGCAGATATTGAATCTGTTGAAACCTCTGTTTCCTAGGGTTCCTGTATGTTTATGTAAAACATTTGCAGGCAGTGTGAGGGACAATGCAGCACAGACCCTGAACTTTTAGAAGTTTATCACCTCTTGGAACAAAAAAAATGATGGGGAAGGGTAGTTTTTGTCTTTACATTCCTTGATTCTGAGTCTTACATTCATCTTTGTCTAGTTCCCACAACAAAACTTCAGTGCTATGATTATAATCACTCCACATTGACATTAATGTCAAATTAGGGAGGAATTCTTTGTGGTGTGCCCAGAACTGAACAGCATGATTGCATGCTTCATCATCCAGATGACAAGAGGGAGTGGCACTTTAAAAAATATGAGCAGAAAAAACGGATGGAAAGGATAGCATGTAATTCCAGGAAGAGAACAGGGATGAAGACTAAAGGTACCCTCTGAATTAAGAAAGTTGGTTCCACGTTGACCTACCTGCAAATGTAATTGCATTAACCATTAGAAAAGAAACCACCAAAAAATATCATTCATCTGCCATCTAATACTGTTCAGGACATGGAAAGAGGTCATCTGCTTTCACTTCACTATTACTTGTTTGTAATCACTGAGAGATCTTTAAGGATCTGGCTGAGAGCCAGTTTTCCAACAAAATGAGAAACGAGCACAATTAAAAAATGGAAGCAGATGATTGCCTGCATATTAAAAATCAAAGGAAATTGAGAACCTTGTCTTTGAACAATAAGAAATATTTTGGCCCAGAGTATGGTATTTAGCTCAGTGGAGACAAAAAGCCACTTCATCAATATTAGCTCAGTGAAGTGTGTTTGGCAAAGACCTAACAAGTTATCAGCTGTTATCCGCTGCGGACATGGGGGGAAGGAGACATTCCTCTCAGGATACAAATCCATTTCTACATTGCCATAATACAACTCCTCTGTTTCTGATCTGCTTTCCATCCTTTCTCCTACTGACTGGTTAGAAATTGAGATGTGTGTAATAGCATAAAACATGGCATTGAACTTCAGGCCTTTTCACCAGTTGCTTTAACAATTTGGATTCTGAGACTGGTTCTTAGAGGCACATTTTTGTACTGACACATGTATATAAATGACCCTTAGCACTGGAGGGAAGGGGGTTACAAGCAGCGCTCTTTAAAAATCTGGCCACACACTCATTATATTCACTGTACTTGGCATCATGTCACTTGTGATCTAGTGGGCTCCATTCAACTTCCATCCTAAGGCCTCTGCGTGAAGAGTCACAGTGATTGTTTTTAATGCTGTGGCAGGAACAGATGGCAAACATTTTAAAGTGCTAAAAATATGGAAGGGCAGTAGAAATCTACATGGCAGATATCTATTAAGCACCCACAGCTGTGACCTTTTTTTTTTTAATAATAATAAATATAATATGGAAGCCCAGTCCCTAAAAGGAAAATTTCAAATCAGTTGGCATTTTGGATTTGCCTGGGTTACAGCAAAGGACAGGGTAAACTTCCACTTGTAGTTTCCAGTTTGTCTCAGTCATACTAATGAAAAGGAACAAGTGAGTGTGGAGAGGGACAGCTGAACCACAACTCACTGGGGCAGAGCTGCATGCAGAGGGCAGCCCCTATAGATCACTGTCTCACATACACCATGTTCCATCACTCTGAATGGGCTCCTATCAAAAGATTTTTATAGCCTTCGCAGATGTTTCAAGTTTCTGTCCATCTATCACACTCTGGGAGGATGATTTCTCTCGGAAGATGCCCTGTGGCTCAAGCAGCAATCTGCATGCGTAGCTGTCAGGCTGAAAAGGCTAACGCCCATCCGCTCTGTCACATGCTGTAATCTTACAAGTGCCAAGACAGAAACATACAGAAAAAATGCAGGATACTTCTTAATGAGTTGCTTGTCACAGGCTAATGACAAAACCGAAGGAGGAGCCTCAAGGCCAGAGTTTGGTTCTTAACTTTTGCTGAGGGCCTTTTTGCTGGGAGCCTAAGGAAGGCCATTAAGAAACAGGAGCACTATGCCTGTAAAAGAGAGGTTATTTTCAGCAAAGAGTATGTAGGAGGTGCTGCTCTTGTTCTCCCCAGTGCTGGCAACTAGTGGCTGGTGACTCATTTCTGAGTGTATCAGCTCCCACACAAACCCATCTACTCTCCCAGTGCTTTTGGCCCTGGGGGTGCCTTTCTGCCCTTGCATGGCATTGCTGCTGCCAGAGCAGTGGTGGTGGTGCAAAAGCAGAATAGTCTGGGACATGGGGCAGGTCAGTCAGCCCACAAGACTGAGGGGGAGGCAGGGTGCTTCCCAGAGGGGTTAGGAGGCGGCATTGTCTCTTAAGAATCTTAACCCTAATGAGCTGGGAGCTCTTGCTGCTCATAGTACACACATAGTGCTCTGCTTGGCTTGCTCAGCCTTAAAAAGTCCTCCAAAACCTACATACCCACAGCAGCACTGACACCTGGTTGTGTAGCAGGCAATGTCAAGAGGAGATCTTCTGGCCATGGCTTCCTACTGGCGGCTCTTGGCACGCAGGCTGGGTGTCTGAGGAAAGGCTGTATCCAAATTCTCCCTCCAAAAGTGGGACAGAGGAGTAACTGCCCTGACTGCCAGTGAATTGTCCCAGGAGGAGGCACACTGGGAAACCTCAGGGAAGAAGTTACACATCTGTAAGTTTACAAGGTCGAATGCATGAGGTGTTTGACTCAGGTCTGTTATTATCTAATGCATCTGTGTCCTCAGACAGGCCTGTGCTGGAAAAGGTTTTGGAAATGATCCCGTGGGTGCATTTGATTTGATGTGTACTGTCACCCAGGTCAGCCCCACACTGCCTGAAGGCAGTGACTCTCTCACAACCAGGACTGATGCTCAAAGCTCCACCCCACTGTGCTGAAGGCATCACTTGGAGAAGGAGTAAAAGGTGTGGACCCCATCTGTGGTCCCCCAGCTGCACTCAGGACACTGCTGCAGGCTGCACTACACCTGCCACAGATGTGCTCTAATTGTCTGAGAGTTCAAACTCTTCTAGAGCAGAACCCCTAGTTTTTATGGGGCAATATCAGATGCATTTGTGTTAGTACTCTTAAAAACTGAGGCATCAAAAATCTGAAATCCTGACCTTTTTGGTCTTTAATGTCATATTCATAATTTCCTTCATGTTACATATTCTTCAGGGGAACAAATAGATACTTTTAATCAATTTTCCCTATAGGAAACCAAGTCAGGAATACTTTTTTTTTTTCTGTGCAATACATAAAGAGGACAGGATACAAAGAGGAGGGTGACTTCAGGGAGAAAATGTTCTGAGCTGGGTGTGCCAGGCTGGAGCTTTTGACTGCTGCTGCCTGTTGCTCACAGACACACACACACACACACAGGCTTGATTTAGTTTGGCTCAGCCAGCAGATCCCAACATGTGCTTGAGGAACCCTCTGCAAACAAAAACATGCTCTTATCAAACAGAAAGCAGAATGCCTAGCTCGGGAAAAACTGTACAACTATTAACATGTTATTTATAAGCAGCCTGGGCTAACAGCTAACAGGTAGCTGCCTTTGGCCCAGGGATGCTTGCTGGTCTTGGGGAAGGAATAGTACAAGCTAGACCTCATCATTCTCCCATTTCTGGAGACAAGAGGCTCACTGTGCCTGGTGGCACAGCAGGTTGTGGTGGGCAGGACAGACAGACTGCCAGTGTTCTGTGTGTGATGGCTGGAAGGTCGACTGAAGATGGAGAGCTGTGACTCCCAGCAGGGCAGAAACACAGAGGAGTGTAGTGATATAATTAATAGGTATGCTATCCTAAGTCTTCAAATAGAATTATTATGGGTGCTACTCTAAGTCTTCAGTGGTATAATGTTAAAATGAAAAAGTAATGATAATAGAGATGCACTAATCCAGCCAAAGGCAAAATATAAACAATTTATGCTGCAGCTATTTCCAGTACAAGATTTTCTTCTACCTTTAGGCTCTGTTCTGAAAACACTTGACAAAAGTATTTAATTTTGCATAGATATATAGTTCCACTGAATTTGGGGAAGTGTTTAAAATGAGCAAGTAAGACACTGACTACACTAAGAATGCCTTCCTGTACAGAAACACAAAATCATGAGCAGATAATGCTCCTTTTCTGCTGATGCAACTGTGGTGGAATAAAGCATTTAGCATTAAAATGCCAATTGAGTAAGTACACCCCTGAAAGCCAAACAAACTCAGTCACAAAGGCAACTATTGCTGGCAGAAGTTTATCTAAGTTATAGGGAAAATCTTAGGTATTCTGGTGCCCATTGTTGTGTCCTTTCGCTTGAAACTTTAAAGGCAGCAAGATGGGGATTTTAACCACTTCTTCTCCTTCTCCCTTGCTGTGGCCCTGACTATGTGTTTCAGCACTGCCCCTTACAGCTCTGACCATGCAGCATAGCAGTCTGGAGTCTGAAATCTTGGCTTGGTATACATACAGATGTATGTATTCATCTCACTGCACAAAGGAAAGAAAATAATGTATAGACAATTTTAACTATATAGCCTTTTCTGAAATTTGAGATAGCCACTCTCTGAGTCCAGTTTATCTTTATCACAGATTTTTAGGATGGAAATTTTTGTGTCTGATTCTGATCTATGTAGTCCATAGTGTGAATGAGCCTTGTAGTTTTCTGCTATGCAGTCACACCAAGACTCTTTACATTTAGAGTGCTATCAAACCCTCATGTAGCATCTTGACATAACCTGACGATGGTTTCAGTGCTGATGGATTGCGTGCCCCTTATCGCTTAACTAACGAAATGGTTTCTGCATCTTAGAAATTTCATAACTGAACTCAGACATATCCTTCAGATTGTGATATTGTCTCTTCTTCAGCTGCAGATTCCAGCATTTACATAGCGTTGTCTTTTTTCCTGCCAGTGAGCCCATTGGGAGCAGCATGTGGGTAGCGTAGCCAAGGCAGCACTCAGAGACTTTAAACAACATGGCTGAAGTCCAGGCCCTGCTGAAGAAATGGCAGCACTCCCACTGACTTCAGCAGAATCAGGATTTCATGGCTGTTGTGCGAAAAAGTTTTCCCAACACCCAGTATCTACAGATTTAATTTATGATACAGCTTGAAAAAGGCATAAAAATACTGGGATCCTATGACTCTTGGCTCAGATAAGGTGCTTAAAAATAAACTTAATTGAAGACAAGATGAATCTTGCTTGTCTCTTCATTCAGGGTCAAAAGGCATGAATTTCATTCACTAAATTATCAACACTTAAAACTTTTTCTGCATGATTAGACTATTACTAAGAGTCAGGACAGCAGAGATCCTCCCACTGCATTGACCTGTGAACTTTGTTAAATCTTTTGACAGGGGTCATTGTCTATAGCATGATAGTGAATGACTTTCCAAAATGGAGCCATTCTTTCAGCTGTAACATGAAGCTGGTGCTCTTTTCTTACGGCTTGAAAAAGTTAATTTACATTGATGACATTTCTTGTCAATTTATGTGCCATCTGAATTTGCTGATTAGTCACAAATGATGATGTGCTGCTTGCAGACTTCTGTTATTGCACCTTTACAAAAAATTTCAGATACTTCAAATACTTTCTGAATTAGAAATAACTCCTTTTCTTATGCAAAATCTGTGTGAGATTTTATTCAGAAACTAATACTTAAAAGAATGCGTTTACCAAATGAATCCTCCGTGAGGAACTGAGTGTGGTGGAAGAAATCTAGGAGGAACCTGTTTATACCTTTCCTCAGAAGAGGTACTCCACATTTCTAAATGTCTTGCTAGAGCTTACATCTTTGTATACTTTATAATGGGCACACAGTTCTTTCAGATTCCCATGTTATAGTCTCCAAGCCCTTTAGTCTGAGCTGATAATTTGTAAGACATGTCCTCACCCCCAATGTCTTTCTCCATTCCCAGTTTCCTTCCTTCTGTGGTGTATGTTTCTAATTCCCTGAAGTCTTGCCAGTCTGATGGCAAACATCCTTGAAACTGAACTTCTTTGGGATACAAGGGTCCTTCAGTAAGCATTGCCCAGTTACTGTTCTCTATATCAAACTTCCTTAAACACTCGTTTTTGTGCACACAGGAGAAAAACTGGCATTGATGAAGTGACAGATATGCTGGGACCATTTCTTCCCATGATCTTTGATGATGGTCAGTGGTCTCTTTTGTCACTTGTGCCTTGCTTTGCACACTGAAGATACTCCTGCTCCTCAAGCATAAATATAAAACCAATGTGCTTTTGGCTCTCATCCTAGCTCTCATATTGTTTAAATGTGTCTGTTCTTACAAGTTGAGACTTTAAGGCAGTCTTAGTAAGGCAAATTCTGCTTTTATATATATATGGCTGAAATATGAGTAATGTTATAGCTTTCCCCAAGGTGTGAAGGCTGTTCTAGAGAGCTAGAAACTCTCCTCTCAGACAAAAGGATGGGTTACAGCCAACCATGCTTTTTGGAAAATTTAGTGAATGGTCATGCTGGTTACTAATCCAGGGATTCCTGGCAGATTTATAATGAATTACTATGGTCTCTTCCTTTGACAGTTCAGCTGTATACAGGACTTACCAGTATTATTTCGTAGAAAGCCTAATTTAAATTATGAATGATTGCTATGTATTATTGAAGACTTGTCTGTCTTATGTTGTTATTGCTGACACAAGTAATAACTGACAGTTTTTCTGATTAATGACATCAGGGGAAAGAGGTTGTGGCTGGACTTCATGTGGCCTGTGCTAACAGTTTGCAACAACCTATGTGCCAGAATATATAAAGTGACCCAGACTAAATCAGCTCGGGAGGCTGAGGATTTTCTCCTGCCCCCCAAATCTTCACACCTCTGTGGAAATGGTTCTCCATAAGGACTGGGGAGGTAGAAATATCTTACCCCTGGTGCACACAGAGGCCCAGAATGCCCAGTGAGTACTGCTAACATGGATAACTCGTATCCCTGATAAGGCTGCCATGGGACACAGAGATGCCTCGGCTCAGATGCATCTTGTGGTGAAAATCAGACTCTCCTGGATCTCTGAGCTACAGGGTGTGTTTTATGAAAATGTGAGTGGCTTTGGCAGAAGGGTCAAGAATTTGGTTTTTTTCTAGGGGAATAAGGAGGAGCTAAAGTCTCCGTTATAATAAGCTAAATAAGGGGGAAATCTTCCATCAGATACCCTGTAAAAGAGGTTCATGCTTGTGAAGTATTATGTAGATTTTAACATTAGTAAACCTATGAATTATAAATTAGTGGTCTTCTGCCTTGGCTGTATTTAACAAATACTAATATATTTAAGCATGCCCTGGAATGGGCATCTGGGCAACAGAATGCACATTTTGTTTAGTAAGTTGATAAAATGATCCATTCCACTCCTTGGGTACATGCTCTCAGTGTTGGTGTATTGGTACATAAGTATATATTTTCAATTAGGATGATTGCTGTGGCTTTCAGCCCTGGCTATAAGTAGACACTGAGGTGTAGGAAAGAGGCTCAAGTTCCTCATCAGCATTTCCTATATCCATTTGGGGCTGCTGGGCTACCCTGCAGATCCTGCTCCAAGTCCTTTAGCAGTGATCCAGAGCAGTGGATAGAGATTTTTTTCTTTCTGTAGGCACCTGTACTTATCAGCTCTGCTTAAATTGATATCTTGTCACAGAATGACTGGATACCTCAAAATTAAGGGTGATTTAAGAGTCCCTGGTGATGCCTGCAGTGAGCCTGTAAGGCACAAGGACAGGCACCTGTGCCATTCACAAAGTGAAGGGAACAGTCAGCTCATGATTACCTGGAGAACCCACAGGAGTGTGGCTGAAGCACTTTCATCCAAGGCCAGAAGTGGTGATGGGGCAAGCAAAGATCAAGAGGGATGTGGTTGGAGGTGATGGAAATTACACCTACTCCACCAGTCTGTATCGAATAATGCTTTCAAATCTTGATGGTTTTGGATGTGGTTAATAAACCCAATGCTAAAATCAAAACTGATGACATCCAGACCAACTTGATGCTAGTTCTCTTTCCTTTCAACTTCTTCTGTTGTTTCTTAAGCTCTGTTTCAGACTTTTGGATTCAAATAAATCTTCCAAATATATTAATCAGTTAAAATTCTCTAGTTTCACTAGAAAAGCTCTGAAAACCTAAGTATTTTTAAATGGCTTTAATGTACAATAATAAGTCAGACTAACTTCTTTCAGAATTGAACTGATAGTCATCCAAATTTTCATATGGATATCAGTAACATTTCTGTCTAAGTTGTTTTGAAAATTAGACAAGTATTCTTTCTCAGAATTTAACAAAGATAATGCTGGGTAGTAGGGAGAATTTGATGGATGACTAGAATGGGAGAATAGATGTGGAAATTCTTTTATTTCAGCTATAAAAATAATCTCAGTAAATATATGTCAGTAAATATAGGACAGGAAACGTTTTCCATTTCAGAATATAGAGGGTATTGGAATATTAAAAAACTGGTCCAGTACTAAGGATGCTAAAAGAATCTACTAATTGGGATAACTGGAATGCTCAAGAAAGTTAAGAAAAGGCAAGTTTTGTGTGATATTGGAAGGCATTTTGAAGAACTGAACAAGAAATGGGAAGCCAAATGGCAGTGATTGAGATGCAACATGAGTTTGCAAGAAGATCAGTTGTGTAAATTGACAGGCAACTTCATTTTCAGACAAGATTAGACTTATCTACTTAGATTAATACAATGCTTATGCACAAAAATATGCAAATTGGAGGCAAACTCACCCCAAAGAAAAAAAAATTAAGAGAAAAACCCCCAAACTTGTTAAAACAGCTGCTTACAGATAGCTCTATTTAGGTCAGAGTTTTCCTTAAATAACAGTCTTCAAACAGTCATTTAGTTTAGTTTATTTAATTAAACTAGTTTAATTAACTGAATGAAAATTGCTTGTAATCATAATTTTAGAGTTCTTACCAAAAACAAAGGACAACGGAATGAATGGAATAAGAACTGTAGAAATAAAAATGAGATTAAATATAATAGTACAGATTGTGTAGTTTTAAGGGTTTATGAAATTGACTTCTCTATCAGACAGGGATTTTTCAGCTGAAAATGGCAGACATGGAGGAAGGTTTTTCTCCATTAGCTGATTAGAGAGTCACCTACCAACAAACAATGTGATGGGCTAAGGGAAAGGGAATGTGGTCTCAGGAAAGGTGTTTCTAGCAGAAACAAGATCACTTTACAGTATTATTGCAAATTTGTTTGGATACTTCCTCTGTCTTATGGTGCAGTTACCTCTTCCTTCTTTTCCTTCTCATCATGCTCACAGAGGGGCCTCCAAGGTGATGATGGGAGAGACCCATGGCTTATTTCTCATGGTGGAACAAAGACTGATAGAGGATGTGCTCGTTCTGAGCAAAGGCAGCCAAAGAGGGGCAGAGGAATAACTGAAGAACAGCCTTGGCACAAGAAGAAATGGGTATAAAATGGCTGTGAGCAAGTTCTGTCTGGAAACAGGAGAAGGTTTCTAAGGCCTGGAGGGGTGTGCTGCAGTGCTGCTCTCCAGGAGAAGAGCTGCAGCCAAGACTGATTCATTTCAGTGTGGAACTTCTTGCATCTATTATCTGTACTATGCAATTTCCTTTAGCAGCAGGGATGAAATTCATGGTGCAGAGTGTTTTTGTTTAGTATTCCCTTTATACTAAGAGTATATGAGCAGTTCCCATTAAAGTATTATTTTAGTCTAATATTTACTTTAGTTCTAATTATTTTACAACTTGCCATTCTGACATTTGGGAAAAGATAATTTTAGTATATATACATCTACCCTCCATATCTAATTATCATGCTCCAAAACAAGTGTTAGACCTCTTCAAAGACATTCAAATGTGTTGAAGAAGGACAATGCTCATTTTGCTGATAGCTCTTTTCCCTTAGTCTCCTTACAGATGTCTGAACTTCTTTGGTTAATTTTTTTCCTCAAAATTGTCATGTTTCCTATGTCATCCAACACGGGAAATATTTGCTTTAGGCATTAAAACCTGTTCAGGCTATAAGTAAGTAAAAACAAAGTCTTGGAGTAGGTGAAATTAATCATGTGTGGTATTCCCAGATCCTTCCTTTAATGCACTTATCTACAGCTATGGATATTACTGTTTGATTATATTTTTAGAGATAGTCTTTATATTAAAATACCAAGAATCCTTGAACAGTGTTCTCATAAAGTGAAACACACTAACTACACGAATGTGTGCAGGTTTGTTTCAGAATTGGAAAGTTTTTAAAGCACTTTAAAACTCCTGAGAAGAATTTACAAGAGATTGAGAGTTCACCGTATGATAGATTTTTTTTTTTTAAAGAAA
>VZTN01018469.1:0-97792 GCA_013400515.1 Erpornis zantholeuca
AAATATTTAGGTTGGAAAGGACCCCGAAGATCATTGAGTCTAACTGTATTTTGTGTATTTAGTACAATTTAGTACAATTCCCATACTTTCAAACAGTAACAGAATCAGTAGCTTCCAGAGCTGGGTGGGCACAAGTACTTGCTGAAATATATGGGAGATTTTATCTTCCAGACTACACCTGCTCCAGTTATTTGAAGGAAACATACTTGTGTGCTTACAAGCACTGAAAAATAGTTCTTTCATTCAAAACTAATAAGGCCATTTTTGCTTAATTAAAACCACTCACTATCATGTGGGATGGCATCATGGAAAAATATCAAGTTCTCGGTGGTGAAAGTTCTAAAAAACCTATTAGTCCTTGGAAAAAAAGGCACTAAAAGGGAACAGTTGTTCAATTTTGCCAGGTTGCAGCTTTGGTTGTTATCAATAGCATTCATACATTTGTGACAAATAATAAATTCATTTGAGAGTTAGAAAGTGCAGAGATGAGAGCAAAAGGAGAATTATGAACTACTTACAGAATATTTGTTAAAAACACGAAGATTGTTGGGATAATATGCTGTAGAACAGAAAGACACTTTTATTTCAATTAGATACTCTGATTACTGTGAGAATGTCTGTTTTTATTTCTTTCCTTGGCCTCAATTGTTTAAGTTCATAGTAAAATAAATATATAAAAGTAAAAAAAATAAAAATTAATTCTCAAACAGCAAGTAAGAAAACATTTCATCTAGGACTTTAGCCATACCAGCTACATAAGTGTCAGCTGCAATTGTTATTTTGGTGAGCTGAAATCAACTTACAGGTACAAAGAAACTTTTCTTAATTTGCCAGAAGCGCGTGCATAGGTTATAAGTTTGAATTTCAGAAGGATGGTCAAAATGTAGAAAAGCTCAACTCGTGCATTAATTCTCTATAAAGTTGTTATTAATGTGTAATATAAAGTTACAGTGTACATCTCACTTTGTACAGAATACTTATTTAGACAGTTGCGTTTTAACATCTGAGAGAAAAAGCCTTCCAGGTTCCTGCTGCAGGAAACAGCTCACTGTATTCTCATAGAAATGCCAGCAGTATATTTAACAGGATGAGTATCAGAAGGTGTTGATCTTTAAGCCAGGACTTGCCCTTTTCAAATGTATTGTTTATGCAATGAGATTCATATGATCATGAAACCACAAAGAGAGGTGACAGGGAAAGGAATGGTTCAGGAATTTTCAGACTTTTGGATAGTCAGCTGTCTATAAGGGTTCTGGGTTCAAAATGAGTGGAGATTTTGTGCACACTTTATGAATGAGAATGAAAGATTGTTGATAAAGTGGCCAAGTGTTTTGATTCACAGCTATGAATTATCTCCAGTCCATCTATGGAGAGAAAAAAGTGTAAGAATACTCTCAGTCTGAAGGAATAAACCCTTACTTGTCACACTCAAGACTTGCATCTGATTTCAATAACTATAATATATATCATCACAGATCTTTAAATTACTTTTACTGTCAAGAGTTCGACAGGCAAATGTGTTGTCAGGTGCCATTTAAAGTAAGGAGAATGGCTGCCTATGAAAAACATAACCATTTCTGGGCTAAGGCTGCTGCATAAGAGATGACAAATGGCACAGTAGATGAAGTGTACTCCAAGCTACAGAGTAAAAAGAGGCCCCTTCCTCAACTGGCAGGAATAAATTTAATGATGAGATTGATTTATACCAGTTGTGGAGCTGTCTCACTATGAGAGAAGAGTGGCAGCAGAGACAACAGCCCAGCAGTAGCCTGGTCTTGCAGGATTGGAGATTTTGGAATGAAGTGGGAGCTGAAGGTAAGTGTTACAGCACTGTTTGATAGAACAGAGAGATATCTTACTTTTGTTCTGAAAATACCATGTGTTGGCTCTTGGCTTGGTGACTTTCCTTATTAATTTTCCAGTCTGAGCTTGGTTTGGTCTTGAGCAGGTTTTGAGGGTTTTTTTTAATGTACTATAACCCTAGTGGTGATGATTAGCTGGTGGATATTTGTAATCCAGTCTGGAGAGATTACTGCTGAACCGCACTGGGAAACAGATGAAACAGTGTGAGGAGGAGGAAATCTTAGTGTGTGGCCTTTTCAGGGACAGGGAGATGAAAACAGTGAAGTGGGAACAGGTTGCCCAAGTAGCTTTCTCTGAGGAAATAATAGCATTGTTTTAGCCTTGAGTTGGCATCTTAAATTGCCATGGGTAGACAAAGATGAAATAACTCCTTCTTTTGTTAGTTGTTGGCCTTTAATGCTTTTCTCTGTGTTGTTCAAACTTCTGTGGTTACAGTTTACCTTGTGGACTGGTTTTGGTTGGCTGGCTGGTTGTTTTGGGGTTTTTTACTGCTATTTTACTTTGGTGGCAGGGCTCTAGGCATGGTGAGGCCTAACATAGCACATGGCATATATCTAGGTCTGATCTTGTCAATCTAGAGCCAAAACTTTTACTGTTACTGAGTCCAGAATATCAAAGTGAGTCTTTACAAAGCTTTCCCCGCTGAGCTTTATGAAAATGGCATCTAATAGACTTTGAGCCTTCTTGACCTCATTGAAGTTATTAAGATTTCTGAAAAGCAAAACAACCCTTTTGATTACAGGAGATTGAGGTGCACATGATGATTTTAACATCTAACAAATAAAACTGAGGCCCTCTCAGCTAAACAAGTTATATGCACTTCAGCGAAGACTAGTCGAAGTTTTATCTTGCTTTTAATCTTAAAGTGGGCAAATCACAATTACATTTAATTTCATTGTCTGTAGTGTATTCCTAATAATTTTAACATGCTATATAAATGCTACAAATAGTTATGCTAAAAGTTCTTAAAGGATAATGCATGATATATTAGGTTGCTCACATTGGGAAGCTATGGGAACACCAAACCCTGCTGTACTGGAAAATCCTTCATTACCATTCCTACTTTTAGAATAATTTCTAAAAGTTCAAGGGGGTGGTTTCAGAATACTGCTGGTTTTAAGTTTGTTATTTTCCAGCTGAAAGCAGCATGTTTGCAGGTAATTGGTTTGGGTGTGAAATTTTACTTAAAGATATCTAAGGATCTCTTTAGCAATTATCTCTTCTAACCGCAATTTAGGATTACCTGCTGGTGTATTCTATTTTGTATTCTTTGGTTGGTTTTTCATGTCAAGATCTTCTGTCTCAACAAGCATCTCCAAATAGTTATCAGAGTTTTGTGAAGCATGAGATTGACCCTCTTACTTCTGAGGGGCACTTACTCATGGCTGAATCCACGGCAGTCTTGTTTGGAATCCAGGTTGTTCTGAAAGGTGTGGCACAGTTACCACCAGGCTTACTGGGGTTTTTGTTTTGTTTGTTGTGTGGTTGGTTATTTTCTGAGTTCTGTGGTAGTCTCTTTGCGTGCAATGGTGGCTTTGCAGGGCAAGAGTTTAACTAAGGGTTTGGATTCAAAATTACAGTTCTTAAATCACATTTCTTTCCATCTTGCAAAGCAAATCACAGTATTCCTACAGGGAACAGTGCCCTTTACTTCTGACATATCTCCAACACTGTCAGAACCTTCTCCCTGGCTATCTCTAAGTCTCTAACAACATTCTCTGTTAAGTATTCACACGTATAAAAACACTTTATTGAACCTAAGTATTTGGTGGTCTTTTTCTCTGGCATTAGCTCACTTGTGGGAGCACAGGGTCCTTGGCTTAAAGTAAATAAACCAAGTTAGATTTGCTGCTCATAACATTAGGAAATCTCTAGTTTTGCCTCAAGTAAAAGAGGCAATGAGTGCTGTTTACATATTCTGCATCAGGGTGGTTGCTTTAAGGTCACCTTTGTTACATTGTCTTTTTATCCCATTAGCAGTGTAATTAACTCTCTTGAAGAGCTTCATCTGGTTCAGGGAGGGAATGTCCTTCCCCTGATGATAATGGTCGGCAGCCTTTACCTTGTTTTCCATTTGAAAGCATCTCTATTGGAAACAGTCTGTGAAAGATCTCTATGCAAATCACCTGTTTAAAGATCTCTTGGCTCAGGCAGACAAACTCTAAGAAGCTGGAATTCAAACATCAAGGCCCCGATCTCTGTTGCAACATGAATATTTCTAAGTTTTTAGGTTAGTTTTGTGGAACCTGAAACTAAAGAGACCAGGTATTTCTGCAGCAGATAGCATCACTGAGCTATTCAAAGGGGAAACTGAGAGCTGTAAAGAAATGCCTGTTGAGGAGGTAGATAAGGACAGTGTGAGGACATACCTGAGACTTGGCTTGAATGAGGGAAATACAAGTGGTTAGGTGATCATGGCTTTTAATCCACTTGGGAAAATAGGCCAGGTTATCCTGAGATGTTACCACTTCAATGGCTGGGGTGAAAGTACAGTAAACAGTACCTGAAATCCCTGCGCATGATTTAACACATGCAGTGCAGTTCAACTGTAACAATACTGAGCTTAATTGTCATTTTACTGGAGCAGGATTCACAGTTAAATTCTATAGTTGCTGCAGAAGCTGTTAATAGAATAAAGGCAGCACTTTTTAAGGTCACATGATCTTTTGATACTGCTGCCTTCTTTCACAAGACTCGATTTTGCTTTTCCTAATGCTGAATGCCAAGTGAATTCTTTGGGTGCTAAAGACCCTTTCTGATGAACTGTGATGAAGAGCAAGATCTCTGGTTCCTTATTGCTCCCCTTGCACTGTCTGCTTGGTATGAGCAGTGGAAATGAAGGATTAGGGTTGGAATGTAGGCATGGAGGATTGTGCTTCATCTCGCACTTTCAGACACTCTGGCTAAGATTCACAGGTACAAAACAGGTCTGGGGCACACAATCAAGGAGCTGATCCTTGCTGGGATCTCCTTTGAGCAAGGAGCTGAGCTTTTGCATCCTGTGAGCATGAGTGTCTCATTCCTGCAGCTGTAACACAGGGGTGATTTTCAGAGAAACTGGAATAAGTAATTCGTGCAATAATCTTTGAAGATTTAGGTTTTAGCTGTGATGTAAACAAATTATTCATTTCCTTATTCCTGAATTATAACAATAAGAATGTAATGATGATATCAAGACAGCTTCAGCTGGGTTATAGGTCTTCTTCCCCAACACATGTCCATTTTCAGCAGCTCACTCTTTCCTCTGTGATTAAACTTGACTTCAAGTGAAACTACAGTGCTGGCAAGCACTGGAGAGCTCTGGAAGTTGGGCTCCCTGCTCCTCAGTGTTATTGCAGAAAACCAACCACTGGAACATGAGCTCACCACACGAAATTTCTCAGCTTTTCTTTTGTCTTTTCCAGACGGCTGAGTAATTGCCCACGCTCTTAGGTATGGAGCCTTGTGAATGATTGTCTTGTTACTTGCCTGACAGATGCTAAACCTGCTATAAATTAAGTTGTCTACTTGTTTTACCAGGCGAGTGGGGCTGCATGAGTCAATATTTGAGCTAACTGAGAAAAAGGGAGAATGATGTGGAATGTTCACTGGAACACAATCCAAAAGCTTGGTCCTGCAAGACTTCAGGGACTTGGTTGGTTTTGGTTGGGTTTTATTTGCCCCATTTTGAGTGAAAGTAGATGCAGCTCGAGGCATAAAATCATCCCAGCTTTCTCTCTATCATTACTAGACGGAAAGCCAAAGGAGCACCATGAGGGAGCTGCCTTTTTGCAGGTTCCAGCAGTGCTCGTTGCTGATTCCAGGCAGGTTATAGTGCAGAGCTGCTGGCCAAGTTTGGGAGCACTGGGTCAGTGTGCCATTCTCTGATAGCATGGCCACCACTGGCAGGTGCTTTCTCGCATGCATGAACCTGTCTCCTTAGCTTTGATAAGATCATTGAACAGCCATGGGAGTTCCTAATCAGAGCAGAGGCTGGATGCATCTGAATTGAAGGTTTTTTAACTTGCTCTTTGAAGTCTTCAAGTTACAGAACAGAAACCATTGACTAAATACTCTGAAACTTTCTTTTACATTAATATTGTGGAGTCGAGCACTTCATATATTTGAATCGCATCTGCAGTGTCCTGTTTGTCTACCAAGCAGTTGCATCCTGCAGAAGGCATTGCTTAGAATTCATCAGGAAACTATTTTTGTACATTGGCTGTTTCCTGGATTATGTTGTTTTTTACCAAGCGTGCCATTATTCTTTCCACAACAGAACCTTCTGGAAAGGAGCAAAAGCTTCGGGGGGGAAAGGGAGGGCGAGCAAGTTTTTGTCATTTTAAATTTCTCACAGATAGCTCAGGGTAGCAAAACAATGAATGTTTCATTATTACCACAATAGATTAAAACATCTGCAATAAATAATGCTGATGGCTATTTGTGATGGCATGAAGTATTGTTTTTGTTCTCTTTTATAAAATTACAGCTCATTAACTGTCATAAAGCAAAGATACCATAAATAAAACAACTAGTAGTGTTTCATTTCCCAGAAATGTGAAAGCCTGCTGTTTGAGAACTTTGAAAAGTTTGTTTTCACAGCTGGAACAGTCAAGTATTGGAATATATTGGGGTCTGTCACTTTTGTGGCCAGAGAAATTGTGAAAATTTGGACGATTTTGTTTGTCCTCTTCACAAAGTTAATATTGCTCTTGTCTTCCATGTAATCATGAAGTGTTTTTTATTTAGGCCACAGGACACCTGTATTGACCAGCAAGACTGCATGTGTGTATAAATATTTCAATACAGAAGTAATTATAGAGAGGTTGTTTCTTCCAAGAAGTAATCAGAAAACTTAGCCAAATTTTCACTGGGCTACAAACTGTGGAGTAGTTGCCCAGATATCCCCACACTGAACCCCATAACTTGTATTTATAGTGGTGTTTTCAGAAAAGGTCTAATATTAAATGCTAGTTGTTTATAATAATCCAATTGGTTCTTCATCAGTGATCACCTCATCTCACCTGAGATCACAGCAGGTTTATGTGCTCTCAGTTTTCAAGCTGTGAGAATAGCTCACTTACCTCACAGGTGTGCAATGATATAACTTTCAGATTTGTTTCCAATTTATTTGCCATAGGCAGGCTTCTACAAGAAAACAAGTCAGTTTGAAAAGTGGAATGATTAGAAACATACCTCATTGTCTCAAGTTCTGAATGACAGCTCAGATTTCCTAGACCCAGGTTTTCTCCTGTTCAGCTTAGGATTTGTGACAGATATAACCATGTGGTAGTCACTAGGAAATTTTTGTCATGGGCCAGGACATGAGCCACGTTCATGCTGGAGCTGTGGACTGCACACATGTTCTGTCCTGCGGTGGGACACTTCATCCCACAGCTGTGCTCTGCACAATAGGAAATCCTCCTCTGGATTTGACATTTCTCCACATTAGGGCTAAATTTGTGTTTTGGCTGTGGCAGTCTTTATTTTGAAACACTCTTTGTTCCTGAGGCAATTTAGGATTAGATTAAAAAAACTTGTCTGGCAGTCTGAGACAAAGCGCTCAGCTGCCTGCACAGTGCAAGCCTCCAGCCCAAGGTCCAGAAGACATCAGGTGACAACCAGGGCCTGTGTTGGGTTTTTAATTTTGGGGGAGTAGGGGAAGGTGGGAGAGAGGAGAAGACTTTTCTACTTTATTGGTTTATTTATTTATTAATTTTATGCATGAAAGTGTGTTCTTCTGTAGCCAGAAGCAGTTACACTGTAGAATTCCCTTTCAAAGAAGAATTTGGAGGCTGGAAAGTAGCAGGGGCCCAAACAAGTTCTGAAAACAATATCTTTAGGACTGCACAGAAGGAAGGAAAGAAACAAAGCCCTGAGAACATTTAATAAAAGTTACCCTGGCTAAGTAAATATCTCTAGAGCTGATCACCATTTATGGATACTGATAATTCAGGGGAAATATCAGTTCTGTATTGAAGTGCAGAAAGTTTCTTGGACACCTGTCTGAAAGGGGGTACTTGAGTCTTTGATCTGATTTACTGGTCAGTCCTCATTTTAATATTTACCTTTTTTTTTTTTTTTTTGAGACCATGCCAATATAGAAATATTTTCTAAATTAATTTGGAGTTAAATCCATCTTGCTGCTAAGGTGCTCATGTGGCATTGGGAAGCTATAGATATTATTTTTTTCTTGATAAATAAATAAGCCCAAGGTGCCCTAAAGAATGAGGAAGCCCAATTGATAGTTGCAGGCTGTCTGTACTTGCTTATGCTAAAGATGGTGATAATCCCTAGAAATTACACTTCAGGACGTGCTGTAAGAATATTGATCCACTTTTTCCTTCCTCTGGGGCACCACTTTGATTTTTAGAAGTGTGGGAAAACTTCTGTTGTGCTCTTTTAAAAGTGAGGTACAATTCCAACTTTTGCCATCCAAGAAGAACTGAGCACACACTATTGGTGACATTAAGCTCAGTAGGGTTTTCTTCTGGTTTTTTAAGATAAATTAAATAATTAAATAGTATGGCCCATCCTTTCTATGCCTTGTGTTTAAAGTGCATTTCTGGATGAGGAGTTCAATGCAGCTTTCAGAAAAAGAAGATTATAGTGTGCTTCGAAGTAGGCGATTTGACTAAATATTTCACCTTTAAATTTTAGGGAGTACAGGCTGGAATAATGGATGGTGGTCTTTATTTTCAGCAACACACAGCTATGTGTCCGAAAAATGCAGTCTATTATGTGAAGACATTCATGGGGGGAATCACAAAGGATATTTTGGGGCATTTGTGTGTAGGGATTTTTACCCTTGTTCCTTTGCAATAGTTGACTCCTTTCAGGCTTGGGCACAGATTCCGACTGTGCTGACCACATCCACCAGCTGTTGACACACACCAAGAGACAGTAAAAGCACAATACATGGAAAAAAAAACCAACTGTGTGTTGGAAATATAAGCTGCTCCATGTGAATGTTGATGCAGCAGTCGTGGCTAGAGCTATGGAAGGAGCCTAATCCCACTGGAACTGGTCTGAGCAGGGACTGCTCAGCTACTTCTACAGCCCCAGTGATTCAGCTGTTCAGCCACAGCCAAGACATTTCTGCACACAGATCAATAAGATATGGTGCAGTGCAGATGTTCTTTGCTGTATGAAACTTGGCAAGACTGTCTAGAGTAGATTTTAGTGGTCTGAAATGTCTGAACAAAAAGATCATCTCTTGCTTCGGCAACACCACAGACTGGTTAAGAGTTTCCGATTTTACAGATTATAAATCTGTATCCAGTTTCTTCCATAATTCAGCAATGGAGCTGTGATCATGACAATTGCTGATTATCACTGATGAACAACTTCATATCGCATGAAACTATTCACCAATTTGTAAACCTAAACAGTCCTTTGCATTTCTTTCCAGAAAGGCTGTGAAATACGGAAGGGAAGGAAAGTTCCTCCAAGTAATTTATCCTTAAGTAGCTTGTCACTGCATTGCAGAACATGTGGATCCAAGGAGAATTTTTGTGTGTCTGTGCTGGTGTGATACACAACAATCCCAGAGGACCATAACTTAATTTTCACCCTGGAATGTGCTAGACAACCTGCCCAAATCTGGGAGATCCTGGCACTGAGCCTTCTACCTGTGCCTTGTCTCAGCTATTCTGGAGCGGGGTTTTTATCTCCTTCTATCATGACAGATAGGAAGGAAGTAATCTCCAAGGGAACACTTGTTCCTACCCAAACAGCCTAAGTGACATCTGTGAGCACAACATGCAGACGCAGCAGTTCCCATTTGCTGCAGAATCTGAGTGCTCACAACTAATTGCAGCTGAGGTTGACTGAGGACATTCAAAAGAGAGAGAGTATTTTGCATCATAAGGCTGTCAGATTTTTCTTTTATTCATGTGGCATCTCTCAAAAACATTCTGTGTGACACTGTGAAGAAACCTGCAGGGAAATCACGTGGGATGAAAGAATGTGGTTTTATATATATATATATATAAAAGTACCATTCAGCATAGCAAGTATAGATCCCTAAAAACATGGGGCTGAGAAGATATAAATGACCATTCCTGAGGCTCTATCTTGCACCTTAATAATCCTGGGATGCCCTTAGAGCTAACAGAATAAGTGTGCATCCTCAGGGTTTCTTGGGTGGAAAGTGTCAAGTGCCCAGTGATGATCACATATCTGGAATGATATGCAAATGAGCTCTTTATGAGGTGTACAGGATACTACTGATGGTAGTATTAATGCTTCTAATTACTCTCCCCTCCAAAACATGGAGTAATGAACAAAGTGATCTGAAATGCCAAGAGGAAAGAATTTTCTCAGTGGCCTACAGATGGCAGACCAATATAACAGATGAGTGATAGGCTTGAAGCCCGTTTCTCTGAATATTAGAAACATGGTACACCCTATTTATGCAGGTTTTCATGGAGAAAGAAGTTTTAACTGGGTCACTAGAAAGTGCAACCACTTTTTCACTTGCACTACTTCAGAATATGTTCAAGATCTTTCATTTTGTGCTGTAAACTCTGTTCAAAATTCAGTTCAAAATTTCTTAACTGGAAGTGTTTTAAGTGTTATTGGACTTACCTAAAGATTTTGATAATTGAGTCCAAATTATCAAAGATGAACATGTGCATGAGGACACTTAGGTTTGCTTGTAAATAGTCCATGTCCTCAAATTACTCTGCTTTCTTAAGAATGTTGCAATTGTTTTTGCTGACATCTTATACATTTTGGCATAAATCTAGATTATCTTTTTTCCTGTGGAAGACACCATTAGATAGAAATTGTGGTGGACTTTTTTGGACTATTATATGAAAAACAAAAAATTCCTTCAGAAGGTTTTGGTCTGGAAGGGAGAAAGAATCATAGACGCAGTAAAGCTTTTGTTTTCTCTTCCTCTTGAGCACTGAGGTTTAGTGGATGATTTGATACTCTTCTGCATCTTTTGCTCATAAAAGCACTAATTCCAAAAGGGGAAACAAAATAGCAGCAAGCCTTTTTCTTCACATGGAGAAAAATAAGTTGTTGGGAGGGTAAACAATAAGAAAATATTACTTTTACCAGTCTTGATGTGCAATGAATATCTAAAAGAAAAGGCATCTTAAATACTGTACTCTTTCAACTGTTTTGTATTTGTTATATAAAACATTATTAAAAAGGAGTTGGGAAAAAAAAAATCTGTTGCAGGTCGTACCCTTTCCTTATTGTTTGTAAAATGGCTAATGGTTAGAAAATCAAACTTGCTGTACTTCACTGTTTTTCTCTTCTTTTTTTTATGACTGCAGATTGAAATAGGCATATTTAAAATATTGTGAGGTATGGAAGTGATTACAACCTGCCGCTTAAGGCACGACTCAGGAAATTGAAGAACAGGGGCTTAAAAGTAGTCCCCAAACAATGGGCTTAACAGAGTTTCTCACAAAATGCTTCAACAACCTTTTTTTAAACCAGAAAATTCTCAGTTTCAACCGAGGGACTGGAAAATATTTAGGTATATTCTCGAACTGTTTTCTATTATGAAAATCAAACAAGCTTTCATGACGGATTACTCTTCAGGCAAGGAGAAAGGAATGCTGGTGGAGGCCGCATGCAGGTCTGTGGTCTGTGCTCTGCCCTACTCTTGCAGCTCAGCCTGTCTGAACTGTCTTCTAATCCAGAAGTGTTATTCTGGCTATTAAAAACCTAGTGAAGCAAATACTCCTAAGTCTAATTCATTCGTGCAACATATATTTAACACACAAAGTGGCAGGAGGATTGTATACAGTCTTTCTCAGTTGCCTTGACAGAGTGGAGTCATGGTCGGCCCTGACATTCTCTGCATTATCTGTCAAGCATATGTTGGAGCGGGAAAAGAATAAATTTCCCTGTATATTAACTTCAAATGTGGCGGGAAAGTGTCTGGTTGCATAATATCTGCCACAAAGATTAAGTGTGGAAGTGGCTGCAGAAGTTGCTGCTTAACTTTGCCATCCATGAATGTAAAAGCCTTGCTATCTCTGTTATAATATAGATGCTGTTTGAGGAAAACTCTTTTCCAAATCTGCCTGCGTTGGAAATCCACATAAGAATGCTGAGGCAGTGTATGAGAACAATGATGCTGCATCCCTAATGTCAGGGTGACATGTGCCTGGCTGCTGGCTAGGTTGCTTTTTGTTGGTTTCTTTTCTTTTTTTCCCCCCTTTTAAAAACTGGAAATTATATGCAATTGGAAGAAAAGGGGGAGAGATAATCTTGCTTTGAAAATGGCTTCTGTCATGACACTAAGCTTTGCTGTCTCCTGAGGTTTCTCAAACACCAAAGCAGCAAATGAGACTAAGTAATTAAATGCGAAGAAAAATAATGAAATAAGTTCTGTGACTCTTTGCTGGCTCATGGGAAGGGGCTTCTGAATCAATGCTAAGGTGATGAACTGGCATCATTCAAAGTGAACAGCATACTGAAACACTTTGTTTTAATGAGTCTGCAGTCTGTGACTTCCAGCCTCAGAACTGAGAATTCAGGTGGCTAAAATGAGACTTGCATTTTCTAAAAGTGTGAGAGGAGACAGAGGTTCTGACCCATTTTCTTTCTTCTTCAGACTGCAGGAGCTCTGCTTTGTGTGCTGTATGCCAGCATAGAGTATCCTTATAGCAACAACTGTATAGCCAGAGTTGCTTTGAAAGGTAATACTTACAATGTGCTTTCTGTATAATGTGACCTAGCAGTTACAAAACAGGAGGTTAGTGAAGATTATAGGAACAGCTGTCAGCTTTATGCCACTCCCATGCATTCCCCGAGCCAAACTTGGAAGACCTGACAAAGCAATGCATATTGCAGCCAAAATCTTTTCTTTGTAAGGATCCATGTATACATAAATAAGTCAAAATAGATTCAGCAGTAGTGAATCATACTTCTTTATAGTTTACTCTGACTAGATTACCACTACTCCAATATCCTTGGTTTGCAGGCAAAAATATGTGGTGCTGCCTTTTTCAAGCTGCTCTGGGGAGACATTTCCTCAGGCATCTATCCAGAGAGAAAGAGAAATTGAACCAGCATCAGTTCTGTTATTTCTCTCCAAAAAATTCATTTATTTAGAGTGCTGAGAAAGTGTAAAGCAGTCTCTCTCTCTTTTTTGTGTCTTTGATTTTATTTCTGTTTTATAAGAGTAAGAATGAGCCCTGAGCCTGCAGTTTACTACATGCACATGGACAGCTGCACCTGCACGGAGCCACACTGGCTTCAGGGAGGCACCATGTGGGCACAGCAATCTGCCCATCCCTACGTTGTAAATCGCAGAATGAGGAATTTAACTTGTTTACGCAGTGCTCTTGAAGGAGTAAGGTATTGGAAAGTGCCTGTAGGGTGTCAGCAGGTGCCATATGTGTTTTCCCACGCAATCTTACCAAGGCACAGCATTCCTGACCTGTAGCCACCCTCCTTGTGCATATGGTGTGCCAGCTGATGACCATCCACGAGTGTGCTGCTTGCACTGAGATGAGGTCAAAGCAAGTCTTGCTGTGCTTACTCCAGTTTGTAGCTGGTGTTATGCTGCTAGAAGGCAAATGAATGGAAGGCAACTTCCAAATCTCCGTTGGCGATTTATTTGTTGTCTTTTTTGTTATTCTTACTGAAGTTCAGCTTTTGCCTGGATATGTGGATCAGGAGACAAGCTGCTATTTACAGCAGGATAACAACTAAAGATACTGAGCCATAAAGGCAAAGAATCACTGCTAATGCACCTTGCAAGAGAGCACAAGAAACTGCATCCACCTGTTCTAGCTGGGCTCTGCAGACTCACCTGTGTTTTATCCATCTTTGATAAGAGTCACAAGTCTGGCTTGCTTGGATACCACCATCAAAGCAGGCTGTACCCAAACAGCAGCTGTTTCTGCCCTCAGCCAGGCCTCACACATGCAGAAGAGTAGTCCTGCCTTCTGCCCCACCTCTCTCCTCCCAAGCATCAAACTTGCATCAAACATTTTGCAATATTCTTTATTGTATACAGCTTACCATCATTCTCCCTTCAGGCTATGATCATTCTTTCTTGACTGCAAGTCAGCTAGCTCTAATTCAAAATGATTGTTCCTTTTTTCTTTTTTTTTTCTTTTTTTTTTTTTTTAATTATTATAGAGCTATTAAAACAATGATGTGTAAAATGGAACACGTGGCCCAAAGAAAATGTTGGAAGTTTTTCTTGTACCTGAGATCCATTATGTTTTTGGACTTGTCTCAGATTTGTTTCATTATTTAATCAGGATTGAAAACTGTTCTCTGTTATTAATCAAGGGTATCAAAGAGAGCCATATCAAGTTTCTGTGTTTTGAGAAGACTGCAAATCATTTTCAGGAGGTGGGTAATTAAATACATAGTCTTTTGTGTCTTTTTAAACTGACATTTCAGAAGGGTCTCTTTATCTGAAGATGTGAAGGAGATAAAAGTATCAGTAGTCTGTATTACACCAACTTTGGGTTTGCAAAGACAGACTTCTTGTTATGAAAGAGTTAACAGCTGTGCAAAAGCCTGTGTCAGACTTTTTTTAGTCAAGCAGCCCTGAGATTGACCAAAATGCTTTCAAACACTAACAGCTCAAGTTTTATTACAACATAAAATAGACCATTTAACCATTTAAATAACTCAAAGAGCTGGAATGTCCTTGGTGAGACAGAATGAAAACACCAAGGGTTCAACAGCAGTGTGGTGTCCGTGCAGAATGTGCCTGTCCTTGGCTCTGCTGGGAGCTGGCTGTGCTCCCCACCCTGGTCAGCAGGAGCGTGGACACACTGCCCACTTCCCTCAGCAGTTGTCCTGCTGCTTCCTGGAGCAGCCAACTGCAAGCTGTGTTCTGGAGTTTGGTCTTGAATAGTCACTTAGTATAACAACCTTTAGGCACTGAATTCTACTGCATTCTCCTCACAGAGAAATTCAAAGAAACTCTGACAAGTCTCTGGTACTGTTACTTTGAAGAACAGGATGTGCATGACTATAGTTGAGCAATTCCTTTGATGCTTCCCAATTATCCTGTAATATGCCTGTGATTTAATTTCCATTAAATGTCACTAGCAGATTAATCTCTCTTAAAATGCTGAACAGGCAAACAAATTACTGCCTTATTATCAAGTAATTTTAGCGTGGGTTGAGCAGAACCTAAAGCAAGTTGATCTTGTTCTAAATCAAGGATACAACCTGATAGGCAGGTTTGTATGTAAGGGGCTGAGAACTTAAATATTTGTCTTTTTTTTGCAATTGTGCATTGTTCCTTGTCTGAATAAGCAATTATCCTCTGTATCTGATAGCAGAATAGAAGATCACACATTGTGTGAGGGATTACCATAATAGATGCAGTAGGCATTTCTTTTTTAAACAGGCTTTTTTGGAGTCCCATTTGACTTTTAGTTTTTCTCCAAAGCTGATTTGGATAAGCTCAATTACACACATCTTGAATGCCTGTGGATTTTTACCATGTGACCCTGAATGTCTCAATCTAGAATATCCTGGTTATATTTTTTTTCCATAGATTTTTACACAAGGGTGTTTGGTTTTTTTCATTCCTGCTGGCTTTTGTAGATAAAATGCTGAAGACATTGTCAGAACAGTGGAATATAGGAGAACATACTAATAAATTGTTTTGATATGTATTTTCCAAAGTCCAAAAGTGCACTCCAACAAAACCAGTTGAGGCATCTTGAAGTAGCATTACTTTTATGTAAGAACTGCCATAAAAGGGTGTTTTTCATGGGAATCTGTACAACAAGCTGGAGTATGCACACTAATTTTCTTGTTTCTGTTTGGCTCTTGCTGGTTTCCATTGAGAGTTCTCTTACAGCTCTCAATTCAATTCTACTTGAACCTTGTGTGATATTTCAAGGAAAATGAAGCAGTTATGATCTCTACCTAAGTAAAATTTCTTCCTAATTTTATAACTATAAACTATAACTATATTTATAACTATATTTCTATGGTTTAAAATGTTGTGTTAGAGCCAGACAATATTACAAACTCTATAATATTCAACTTTTTACTTGATGTTATTCTTTTCAAGGGCATGTACTTATCAAAGGGATGTTACTAGAGTGATAAGCAAAATAGCAGATGTAATGTTTCCTTTGTTTAAAACCAGTGCTCTGGGAAAGAGTAGAAACTGTGATATGAAAAACTGCTGAACTCCATACCCCAGAAGGAACCAAGGCCTCTTTTATCATAGGGTCAGATCACATTCAGCAGTGACAGACTTTGATACTTAAACCACTGGAGTCTTGTTCACAGTTGCCTTGCTTCACTTCAGTTAATAACATTTATACTCTAATTTCTGTACCAGATGGAGGTAGTCTATATACACATGGTAGAAAAGAGGCCAAAATGCAGTTTTGCACTGCCATCAGTCCTCACAAAAATAACTCCAGCAGCAGAGATAGACTGGGATTTGGGAACCTGTCTTGGAAATCCCCATCAGTCTGTGGTGACGGCTGATGTACAAAATAAAAAAAAAAAAAAGGTTTTTAAGGAATATCTCTGATGGTCTTCCATGTGGTGCTGGTAATGGGGATTTTTGTGTGGCAGGAGAGTAAATCATGTCATGTTACATTTCTGCCTTTCCATTCAAATATTGTGTAATAAGGAAGATATTTATATTTATGATATTACAGAACAGGCTTTAATGTGTCTGAATTCCTTGTTCCCAGCACAAGAAATTATTTACAATACTACTGTAATATATACTGGACACTGCCACAATTTATGTTACTGAGACCAGAAACCTGAGGTGCCGACTCCTCCTCATACATCACCCTTGGCTTTAATCACTGACTCCAGCCTTGCTTTTGTTTTTGGCAAAGAGTTAGGAGTTTGGTATGTTCTTTATGCCCCACGTGGTGCAGGTCCCGCAGCTCACAACAGGAGGCTGGGCTGCTCCAGGTTCAGGAGGTCATTCCACTCGAGGAAGTGCTCGTGCTTAATGGCCACCAAGGGCAGGATTCATCTCTTTCAAAGCAGTTGGAGAGAAGCTCTCTAGGACACAATTAGGGTTGTTTTCTCTCCTGATTACAGAGGAGAGAGCACCATCTTCTTAAGCTTTTGCAAGGAGCAAAACCCAGGAGCACCATCTCCTTAAGCTTTTGCAAGGAGCTCTGATTCATGTCCACCAAAGAAGAAAAAAACACCTTTTTTTTCAGCCTGAATCTCAAGTGAATTAGGCTTTTCTCGTCACGTACAATGAGTGAAACACAGTTTTTACTGTACCTTGTCAAAGTTCTTCAGGGCTTTTTTTTTTAAGCTTTACTGATTGTTTCCTTCACTTATAGTTGAGAGGTGTTTGATATAAGCCTCTGGATTTAACGATGTTTACTGAAGAACTCCATGCCTAATGCCTCGGTTGCTGCTTTATAAGAGGTCTCGTTTGTGCCTATTATGAAAGTTCATTTTCTCTATGGAAAATAAAGGGACTCTTAACAACTGTAGAAAATAGGTTCCTCACTGCATTTTACTGATGACTGCTTACTCTACAACTGAGTCTAGATGAGGAAAGGGTTTAAAACTAAAATTACTTTAGTGTTGTCTATTAGAAACACATTTATGGTATTTTAAGTATGTTGGCTACTAACTGTAAATAAAGCAGCCTATTCCTGCATGTATCTGTCATGTGTACAGTTAGTTGCTCAAATAATCATTTAGCTCTCACAGGGGGAAGTTTTTCAATTTGAAGTTATTTGCAAGCAATATGTATGCAAGGGCTTCTCCTGTGAAGTTGTAGACAAAAGGAAATTTTTCTTTAATTGTGTAAGTTTTACTGCAAATTGTTTCTGCATTTATTAACTTATTTTCATAGAAATCTCTTAAAGGACCTAAGCAGGAAGTTAAAACAATGTACTTAATGAAGGCAAGTTTTCAAGCTAAAACAGCAGGCTTATAGCCAGAAGAGAGAGCTTAAGACAGCTTCTGATATCCTCCTTAGAGATGAGGAGATATCAGTTCATTAAAATGTCTTGCTTCTCAGGGAAGGATCAGCAAAATTTCTTAGCTGCAGTCTGATGCCAAATGACATGGAATATAGCTGCTGAAAGTGGTCTATAATTTGCCTTAAGAAAATACAGGTAGCACAGATCCCAGCTCAAGATTTGATGTGAAAGTATGTTTTAGATTAGGCATTACGTCAAAAAATCTTCATTTCATTCTGCATTTATCAGAAGATAAATCTTATTAACCTGTGGGGAATGTTCCCCATGTTACACATGGCTTATGAGTGGAAAATGGACTTTGGGGCTATGACTGAGACCAAAGTTTGGAAGAGATTCTTGGAGTATTCCAAGAATGCATTCCCTTTGATGACTCAAATGGCTACCTAGAAACAGAGACTATACAGGAAGAAAGGAATAAAGGAGGGATTGATTGGAAAGGCCTTCAGAGGTACACTCTGGGCTCCAGAGGCTCCTGCCTCAGTGCATCCCAACATGGACAATGACAGCTCACGAGTTCTGCCCACTTGGATATCAACATAAATTCACCAGCCAGAACCCAGCCACGGATGGAATTTGCCCAAGCTTGCCCCCCTGTCCCCAAGATTGTGGTTTGTAGTTGTTGGGCCTAGGAGGGTCTGGGTGTCCTTGGAGAGCTGGAGAGGCTTTGTTGTGTGTGTGTGAGCATGAGAGAACAGCACTGAACGAGCTCCAGGGAACTGCAGAGTGACACTGGGCAGTGCAGGATTTGAAAAATACAAAACTTAAAACCTAAGGCATCACCTTTGAGAAGCCAAATAGGACATTGTTTTGGGTGTCTGGCCATTTTGAGCACCAGGTTAGCATGTTACTTGGCTGTAGTAGTACTCCAGGAGGAAATATCTGTAAGATGCAGCTCTCCCTCTATGTGTTTAAGCAATTATCTATTGCTTTAGAGGAGACCACAGCCTTTCAACTTCCCCAGTAGCAGAGGAGATGGAAAGTTGAGGTGTCTAGTACAACCTAGAGCTGTGCAGTACCGAGAGCACTCATCTGCTATAGACCTGCTCCTGAACTCATTTCCCTTTCCGCAGGTCCTGGTTCGTATTTGCCCGCGCAGTGTCCGAGGTGTGGAAAAGTAGCAAAATTTAGTGATTGTAGTAAGCACCTTTGTCTTGCCTCTCTTCTGTTTTTTCTCTGCTACCTTTTGTGCTCTCCTCAAATTTTATGAGCACCAGTAATGAAACACCCAGAGACTGAATGAATATTCTTGCTGCTTGCCAGATGGAGAAATGCTCCATCCTTATCTCTGCTGGTCATCCCCTCCTGTCTGTGATGAAGGACATTTTAAACTCAAGAAAATTGTATAGTTTAGGAATGTTTCTATCAGTTTTAGTTTTTCATATAGGAAACTGTAACATGATAAAATATGTATAAAATAATTTTGTATGTCTGTAGAAAGTGTTGCTCCATGATAAAGTCACTGCTAACACCTAATCAATATGTACCTGACTGTTGATTTGTGCTAAAGGAGACATACAAAAAAATTCTTCTAAGAAACCAAGTTATTCCTTGATTCTTATCAGATATAGATTTTGAAGGCAAAACTATATTTTTGACTGAAAAAGTCTTCATTTTAAAACTTTCCTGCTGAATTTTTTTTCTTTTTTTGGTGCATATGTATTTTAGAAACTCAAAAACCTTAGTGTACAAGACTTGACCAGCATTAGAAATACTACAGGAAGTGTATCCAAAATAATTCATTTTTAAAGAACGTGAAAAATATTTTAGGAAGAAACAGGTTATAAGAACTTTTTTTTTTTTTTTTCATGAGCAAAAGATCCAGGAGGTGCACTGAGGAAAAATTAGTTTTAAATAACTTCACTCTTGGGGCTTAAAGACAGCCCTAAATAATTGTGCACTGTTGTTTAGGTTATACTATCACTGACTTTGGAAATATTTCCCAGAGTGCACATTTGTGGCTTGGTTTTCCCATGATACAAATGTTAGGTTCTCATGAAAACAATCAAATTATATTATTTAATTCTTGATATTTTCTCATTTTTTTTAAAGATTACTTGATGGTTGAAGACTTATGATAGTTATTACTTGCATTTTTGGTTTACATTAAATCAGCCTTTGTATGGGGTCAGGACATTAGGAAAAGGAAAATTTTTGAGGTTTGGATGTTAATAGTGCTTGGAGCTTTTTTGGGGGGGGGTTTGGAAGTACTTCAGCAGATAAAGATGGAATTTCTTGAATTCAGTAGTGGAAGAGTAGTGAATAGAATCCAATTTTCTTTAATTGATTTGTCTATGGGGAAGTAACCTCTGTGAATAAAAATTACGGCTGATCATAAAGTAATTCCATGTATACAAGCAGCTGTAAGACTTCTGATGTCTGTTTCTGGTTAACACACAGGCCTGCTATGTAACTCCTTCCAGGTTCGTTGTTGATTGAGGGTTTTCTTTCTTGAAGGGAAATTCACTCATATAAAGTATTTTTAATCTTTTAGAAGTTAATGGCCAAATATTGGTCCCAGTGCTAGTAAGAAGGGTTTAGACTGAAAGAAATGGTACTTGTCTTACAAAGCAGAAGATTGAAGGAGGCGCCAGGAAATCAGTAATATTAAGAATCATATATGATAATTAAAATACTTCAAGTCATTATTTATGGATTCTTTCAATATATCTATGTGCTAGAAGTAATTTCTCCATCATCTTCTCCCCAGGAAAACATGACGAAACTTTCAGATTCTCTGTTTACCTCAGATTTTAGACAGTTGTCCAGGAATTAAGGGGAAAAATACTTTTTGTGTATTTTTTTGTGTACATCTGAATAATCAACAGTAGAGTTAATATAATGCATTGAAAATAAACTTGACTGTAAACAACTCTAAGAAAAGCTGCTTCTAATAAAGCGTTTTAAATAAACACTAGTGCTAATGAGCTGTTTGAAGTTAGAAACCCAAATGAAGTGGTGTGGTGGTTGTAAGGTGTGCAAAACCATGAAGGCCAGGCCTAAGATCCAGTTGAACTTGTTTTCTGTTTATGCCAAGAAAGGAGTGTTGGAGAGCAGCAATCCCAACAGCCAGTGAGGTGAACAGCTTTACATTTCAAATGCATGTACTTCTTCCTGAGCTATGATGGTATTTCCCTTCTCCACGTGTCAAGGAGGAGAAAGACTCCCCACCCTGTCTGTTCTGCAGTGAAAGACAGGTACATTTCTGGGAGCTGTTGCTCAGCCTCTACCCCAGTACTGGCCAGAACAGGTCTGTGCTGCTGGAGAGCTGCTGCAGGGCTCTCGGAAGGCACAGACCTCCAAGTAGCTGCACCTCTGAGAAGGCCAGGTGGTTGTTGTTAACGCCATTTACTTTTTCTTTGAAGACTAAGTCAAGTTTTCATGATGCTGTGTTTTCTGAGGGGGAGGAGCAGGGATTGGCTGGGCCCTGGGAACAATCTGTACCAGCAAAAGCTGAGGGCCTCTGAGAAGAACTGCCAAACAGGTCAAACGGAAAGGAGAAAAACAAATTAAAAGATAATGCGCTGTAATACAACACCCAGGCATCTTGCACAGCTTTGCTGTTTGTCGTGCTCACCAAGCCTTTTTTAGTTGACTTGTCTGGATACTTGGACCTGATGGGCACCCAGACTTGCTGCCTTCTTCTTGTACACCTCCATCCCAGTGCTTCTCTCCAGGTGCCAGGCAGCCAAGATCAGCTGCCTTCCCCTGCTGGGATCCCAGGCCCCTCTGTGTCCCTCTGTGGTTTTTCATACAGCCTAGACTGGTGTTGCTCCTACCTGACAAAGTTTTGATAGCCATTTTTAATAATGAAAACCTTTGGTGAAATGATTGCTTTGTCCAATATTGGTGTTTCTCACCATGCCCCCCCCCCCCAAAAAAAAAAAGTTTTACTTTGTCACTGATAAAGGAGCTGTGAAAAGTTTCTGTTCTAAAATATCCTGATTACAATAATTATACAAGAAGTGGTTATTCATACTGCATAAAATAGAAACCCAAAAGTCTCTAAGCATGTATTATTAATGGCATTACTGTATGCAAGTGGAATGTATAAGTAAATTTTATCAATGCTCCTTCATTTCTTCAAATAAATTACTTAATCTGGGCCAGAAGTTGCCAAATTCATGTACAGTGTTTGCAACTGAACTCCCAGCAGTTAATCTGAGGGCAAGTAAGAATGAAAAGATAGAGTATGACTTTTTCGTTTACTGAAATAAAAGCAATAAATAAAGACCAGCTTTCCCACATGAAATAATTATAATTTTGAAATATTTAACTTCCCTATGATTATAAAGAAGTCAGGAGCACCCAAAGCAAAATATCTTGTTTTCACCAGCTCTGTTCTCCCTTGCGATTTTAGCATTCATACAGCACAAAGTTCTTGTTTTCTTTATCTCGAGGGGGCCAATTCAAAGAGGAGCATATTGGTACTCTGTGTTCAGGGCAAATTGACCTGCATGTGGCAGAATGGCACCATTGAGACACCTCTGATGTGATTTTTGTTGTGTTTATCCTTGCAGAAATCAGTTAGGTACCTCAGAGCTCAATTGTACTTTAGCGTGCCCGCCGGAGCGCACAAGCTCTAACACGATGTCCTCGTGTCACTGACAGATCATTCCTAGCCGAGAGGTCAGCAGTGAGCCTCGTGTCAGGCTGAGTGCAGGCCTGCTGGTGCACGTCCCGTGGTGAGAACACCAGCCTTTTGTGCTTGGAGCAGGTTTTGTGTGCTCAGGTATTACTGCTCAGCCAACAAACAATAGGTCGTGAAGCCATGGCAGCTCTTTGTTGTGATCACCTCTTTGTACCTCAGTGTAGCAATTGCTCTTCACATACATACCTAAAGTTCTCATCCAGGTTCTTACATGCACCTCTGCTAGCACAGCATCTTTTCCTTCTCCTTTTTTTTTTATCCCCTGCCCAAGCTTTGCCAAATGTTGTCTTTCTCTCTTCAGGTTGACTGTACGTTGACTGTAGTAAAGATTTGGATGCCCAATGGCAATATAAGCAGCAATAAAAATGAAAGGTTGAAGGGACGGCTTTGAAAATCATATTGCAGCTAAATATGAGATATGGAGAGGATACAATATGTGAACTAGACTATGTGTATGCCCTCGTATTTCAGTGTTACCCTTCTCTATTCAGATCATAGAAATTATTTTACAATGCTCTGTGGGTTTGTGTTTGTTCTCCTTTTGTTCCCTGATCCCTCAATCCTTTACAGACTGAAAAGTGCTGGTTAGTCACTTGGTTATGTTCCAACAAGAGCATCAAAATCAAGTGCCTTTGAGGTCTGTAAGGGAGGAAGCTGCTGTCACAAAGGACATTATTTCTGTTTTTTCTATTCTAGCATTTGTACTCCCCACTCCCCAGTTTACTTTTCTGAAATACGAAATATCTGTGTTTTCATCATGGAAACATCTATGTATGGAGGTTAAAGTAAACTCAATAATATTAAAAAACTCCAACAAATCCAAACAAATGAGTGTTAGTAACCCATTAAAGCATTAATTGTTTCTAGTAATTCTACTGAAAAAATATTTTAAAAGGGACTGTAAGTTATTATATGATAGTAGTTTTTGGAAACACACGCTGTACCTGAAAGCTTGGTTATATAAGGGGTAGCTAATTTTTAGAAAATTATAAAGTTGTCATTGTTTTCTGGTAGAAAACCCATAATGGTGTAAAAATTGACCAAATATTTGCAGCAGTCTGAGAAAGCGCAATTAATTGGACATCTTTGAATAAGTCTGACTATCAATAAGCATGGGAATATTACAGGCTTTAGTCTTTTAGTGGTTTTCTTTTCCCTTCTTTTCTTAAAACTGTGTGCTTTTTTGGAATATCCTAAGGCAAAATATCAATACATTTTGCTGTTTTGATTCCCTTTTTTGAATTGAATTGAATTGAAGCATTCAATTTTTTGGTGTTCTGGAGAGTTAGTGAGTCACATGGAAGTCAAAGGGCTAAACAAAAGTGCTTGAAATTAGAGCTTCACTAACATTTGTCACCTCTCTTAAGGTGCATTACACCATGTTATATGTGATGTGGATCTATTTTTTTTTTCTAACACAAACATATAGAAGGAGAACTTACTACCTTTTTGCACATCCCACAACTCATATGCGGATGCTGTTTGCCCAGGCATTTTTATACAGGTGCCCAATATTGGAATAAAACAGAGAGAGTCTCACCATGAGGGAGATCCATCCCAACAGCCCATTTCTGCAAATGCTATTAGGTGGAATGTAACATCCAGATGTCGTCTGATGCGTTTAGCTCATACACAAAACATTCCGTCAGTAATACAATTCCACGAGAAACCATGAAACAAGAATAAAATAAAACCCAACAAGAGATGGTAGAAGCTTGCTTGGTTTTGATTGTTACGATAAACCCTTCCCTTCCTATTTTCAATTCAAAATTCTTTTCTTTTGCAGTTCAGGTCAGGACATGTTCTTGCTGAGAAAACCCAACTGGTATGGTGGGATTCTAACTGAGTGATCTCAAATAATGGGGAGTAAACTTGGGAGTCAGTTTAAGTGTCTTCCACTTCAACAAATACATTATCCAAATTTTTACCTTCAGTTGTATGACACTTTCTTTTGAACATACAAATATTAAAATATTAAATGCAAAAACACACTATCTATAGTGCTTCAAGATCCCAGAGGGTAATGTATGACAATTGTAAAATCACGATTTGGTCAATGGTCACCAGACTCTGTCTTGTCAATACTGAGGTTCCCATCTTTGATGCTGAGGAAATGGTGGCCCACAGTGACAAACACTGAGCAGTATGGGGTAGTTGTATGCCTGTGCTGATTTTTTGTGGTGATGCAGGAAAGTACTGCATTGAACTACACTAGATAATGTTCTGAATTAGAGAGTAACTGCATTTGTAACAAAATTGGTTTTGGATCAGTTATTGACTCAATAGGCTCACTTTTCATGTGTACTGTTCTGCTTTTGGGGGAAGATGGTTTTGAAGTATGTCTTTATTTTTTTAATACTTCTTAGTTATGATTTTCACATCAAGAAAGGAAAAAAAAAAAGGATAAAAATGCAAGGTACTGTCTCCTAAAAGGTCCCTAATTCAACAATTACAGTTTCATAAAGCCTTTTTTCTCCATCAAGAAACACATATCCCTTCCTCTCATCATCGCTGCTAAAAGGAGGAAGAGTAAAAAAATGGGGTTATCCAGCTCTTTTTTCGGACGAGTCAACTGAGTTCTGGTGATTTCACAATCTTGCAACTTTAGAAGCTTGATATTTGACATGATTAACAAAATGCCTGTCTTAACACCTGCTGTGGCATGGACACAAATATCCCCATGATTGTCTGCAGTTCTTCACCAACAGAAACGTTTGGATTTCTTTTTACAATGTGGTATTGCAAACAGTTACCTAGGCCCAAGGTATTTTCGTTGTGTAAGGTGCTGTACCAACACTGCGATAGATGAACAAGAAGAAAATTCATAATGAGAGAACAAACTGAGCTTTTATGCGATTCCTGGAAAGATTTACAGAGTCTTAAACTACTTTTTCCCTGAAGTCAGTTGTGCATGAAGTTCTCACAGAAGTCATGCCCATCCAGAAGCGTGTTTGAAATGAGGTCCTATTGCCATGCAGTACAAAACGCTCACAGCCTTGTAGGGGTGGGCTCTGTTTGCTCAGCTTGGGGAGGCATCACTAAGAATTTATTTTTTTGCCCAACCAGTTTCTACTTCCTGAGTTGAATCAGTTAGTTATTAGTATTAATAGCTAGAAAGGCAGTTCATTGTTGGCTAAATTAAAGGAGAGCTTGAGTAATAAGATCTTCCAAAAAGCACACAGTTTTAAGAAAAGAAGGAAAAAGACAAAAACCAATAATATTCCCATGTTTTTTGATGAAGGTCAGCCTTATTCAAAGCAATTCCAGTCTGATATAGTAGTGTCGTGTTGATACAAGTTATAATTTGGATGGTGAACAGAAATAAGCCATTATATAAGGATTAAATGCTGCAGAACTACTGAGCACAATGATTTATTACATTGTATTGTCAGTCAGTCTTTTAGACACGTTTCTTTTCCCAAATGTTAAGAAAGAATGAAAAATAATATATTGTATGCAAGATAAAATTGTTGCTTTAATGTTAATTTCCCTATGTATTTAATCTCCCATTATATTTGGATTTACATTTTTATTGGCTCGGACGTCATTTTTTTTGTATGCTGTGGCATTAGTTTTTTAAATTGCAACTTTGTGCTTTCAAGCATAGCCATTTTCATTTGAAAGGGATATACTGAAAATGTGTGAGAGAGACCTGACTGCTATACAATGCTTTCCAAACCTTTTTCCCAGGATTTAATGACCAGCCCTCTCATTTGACCTGGAGGAAAAGAAGTATCTCTCTTATCTAAGTGCAGATCTCCCAAGTCGGAAATATTATGCGGGAAAAGTAGTATTTTGGTTTTGTTTTCTTTGAAAATCATTGTGATTTACCTTGTACTAAAGTCACTTAAACTGCCTGGGTTTGCTAGGAAGGGTTTGTTGCACATTTTAAGTGAGCATCTGGCACACATGCAACTGTGCCATATGCAACCCCAGTGTCTTTAGAAGGTGAAAGGCCAGTGTAGTGGTAATTTTGCCCTCTTTGCACCAGATGTTAAAGCTCTGCAACGTCCCTGAGTGACCATTAGATCACAGGCAGCTGGGATTGGAGGTTTATGTTTAATTTATTATCACACTATTAATCTATCTGACTGTCAGAACACTCTCTTCCTCATCATTTCCAGAACTCCTTATATTTTAAGGACAATTTAATTTCCCTTATGATGGATCAGTTTTATTTTTGCTCTGTATTTACATGGATGAAGCCTGGCATCCGTTTTGGGGGGGATAATATTGAGAGTGGCAATATATAAATCTAAGAACTCATTAGCATTTAAAACATACCTGAATTTATTTTATGCACCATGTTATGGATTAAAACACATTTTGGTGATCACGTTTTGTTTAAAAAAAGTACCCCAAACCAACAACAACTAAACAAAACCACAAAGTAAATAACAGAACACCCACAAAGAAAATAAATGAGAACCCCAATGTGCCAACCCTCTCCTCCCTTGCTGGCATTTTTTCCATGTACAAGTATGTTTAGCCAGTATGGTTTTTGTTCTCTTGGCTGGAGAAGGCTTCTTTAGTTTTACATTTGTGTTATGTGGGCAGAGAAGAGAGGAAGAGGGAATGCTGGGGGAGTGGAAGAGAGGATGACAACAATAATAAGAGAAAGATGCTTGGCATTTCCTAATGGTAATTCTTGGAAAATTTTAAGCTAACAGTGGAGAAAAATTGACAGTACTGTTCTAATTTATTTTATCATCAAGATTTTTTTTTGCTTCAGCAGTTTATAAGCAATTTTAATAGCTTATTGACTTAAACACTGTGGTCTTGACTTACCTTTAAGGGAACAAAAAGAAAAAAATCCATATATTTGGTCCCTGCATTTCTTCCTCCACATCCCTGACTACTGCCATGCCAAATATTTGTATCACTGGGGGACAAAAAGAACACTTTTTATAATTAGCAATTTTCTCCATCAAGTGAAACTTTTATCCAAGTGGAACATTGATTACACTATCAAAAGGCACAGTAGAGTCTGGAGGACTAAATTATTCTTTGCTGCTGTTCTAGCTTCTGACATTCACCCTCCTTCCCTGGTCAGTGCCAAAGCTGCAGACAAGGTATTGTAGGAATAGGTGGTGGAGTGGTTGGATGTTCATCCCAAGAATCACATTCTCAGTGACTCTCACGTGCTCATCTAGACATAAAACATTCATACTTCCAAATCCACTTTTTTGCTTTGGATTCAGCATGCATGTGTCCAGTGTGCTGCCTTCAAAGATAGCTCTGAAAGTTTGTGCTGAAAAAAAACCCATGCTCTTACCTCTGGCAGACTTGTTCTTTGTCAGCTCAGAGTCTTTTGATCAGCAGCACAGAGTGCAGCAATGTACCTCTGGGGGCATTCCTGGGTCCAGTCCTCTGCAACTATTTCCTCAGTGACCTGGATGAAGAGACAGAGAGTACCTGCACCAGCTCTGTTGATGATACAAAGCTGGGAGGAGCTTTGTATCATCAACCACCAGAAGGCTCTGCTGCCATGTAGGAAAACCTGGACAGGCTGGACTGTGGGCAGAGAAGAGCTTCATGGAATTCAGCAAAGGCAGGGTCCTGCACCTGGGGAAGAATAACCCCAGACACCAGCTGAGATTGGGGGATGACCTGCTAGGAAACTGCTCTGTTTCCTAGGTCCTGGTGCACACCAAGCTGTCTCTGAGCCAGCATGGTGTCTTTGTGGTCAAGAAGACCAAGATATCATGAGATGTGTTAGGGAGAGCAGTGCCAAAAGGTCAAGGGAGGTGATTCTGTCCCTCTCCTTAGCCCTGGGGAGGACTCACCTGGAGGTCTGTGTCTAGTTTTGGGCTCCTCAGCATAAGAAATACAAGGAATTGCTGGATGGGGTCAGGTGGGAGGTGGTTAGGGAACAGGACTATCTTATAAGGAGAGATTGAGGGAGCTGGAGCTGTTTAGCCTGGACCTCATCAATGTGTGCCAATTTCTGAAAGGTGGCTGTCAAGAAGAAGGAATGAGACAAGGCACAACTGGCACAAACTGAAACACAGGAGGTTCCCTCTGAGCATAAAGAATTTTTTTTGTTGGAGTGTGGGTTTTCTTTTTTGTTTTGTTTGTGGGTGACAGAGCACTAAGACAGGGTGCCCAGAGATGTTTTAGTCTCCTCTGGAGAGATTCAAAACCCACCTGGAAACTCTGCTGTTCAACCTGCTGAAGGTGAAACTACAGGGGGGTTGGACCAGATCATCTTGAGAGGTCCCATCCCACCCCCAGCATTCTGTGGCTGTGAGCTACTGTACAGAGCACCAAGTGCTTGAGCACGGCACTGTCAGCTGAAATTAGGGATGCACGGAAAACAATATTGCTGGAGTTTCAACAGAACCAAAAGGAACGGAGATAAATGAAGCAACAAAATACAGCATGAGTTCTGCCTTTCATTACTTGAGTATAAACTTGTACTGTATTTTGTTAGTTAACATAAATTCAAAAAATAATTCCCAGTGATTTATAATGATCACTTTTATTTAGAGTTTATTAAACAAAACACATGGATCTTTCCATGCAAATATTTTATTTTTCTATGATTAATGACAATAAGTATTGCACAAAATTTGGGAAAACTCTTTCTACTTTTATGAAACTTCCTGTAGTGCTGTCACAGTATCTTAAGTGAGTTACTTAACTTTTAATGTTTACAGCAGTGTTTTGCAAAATCAGTGATCTCAGTATTCAAAATAGTTTTGTGTTAATTTATAGAAAGTTCCATGCATGGAATCTGGTAAATGTTTTGTTTCTGCAAACATTATGAAACTCTTAATAGAGAGCAGACAGAACTCTGCACAGATGTACAATGATTCACATTTGCTCACTGGGGTAAACAAGCAAAGATTACCATGGCATTCTGTGTGTTTAATACCTAATACATATTATGTTTGTGTAATTGCTTGTGAAATAATTTTTATTGATTTTAATGGTGAGCCCTTTAATGCAAATAAGATTAAAATGTTCCCTAAATTAGCACTTGCAACTCACTTGGGTGCGTAGCAAAACTGTAATTACTTTTTAATATGTCTACAACCTCTGTAGTTCACATGCTTTATTTTAATTCTTTTTACACAGATACTGTGGTGGTAGTTAAATATTTCTCTTTCTTACCTCCTCCTTAAAACAAAATGGACTTCTGGGAGCTATAGTGATGGAAGCTTTGTAATTGAGGCTTTTTGTAGTTGCTGCAACACCTATTGTGATGTATAGAAGACAAAAAAAACACACCAAAAATAAGACTTGTTTTAAGAAGAAAACAGCATTAAGAAAATCTAGGCTTTTAAATTCAGACACATGTGGCCTTGATAATGAAACATATACTAGTATTTATGGGTTTTTAAAAACAAATTGGTCTTACTTTGATTTAACCTCTTATGCTGACCTAGGTATTGATTAGCTCTGACTTCTGAAAAATGCCTCACTACAACTTTTATTCATTCTTAAACTTTAATTGGAACAGTAAGTTTTCTGATACTGTGCTTTCACAAGTGAATTTACTCAGATAGTCCTAACCCTTACAAACCTTGGGAATTCCTACTAAATTAGCTGTATTTGGATTGATGCAAACTAGTCTTGCTGTGATACAAAATAAATTTAAACAATCTATTATCTCTTCATTTCCTAAGAACACGAGATGTGCAGAATGTGGGGTTTGAAAACTACATCTCTTGTCTAAAAATGATGCTGCTTGTCTGTACTACAGACAAGCCTCCTGTGAGGGGCCCGAGCTGTCTCTTTATTTAAATAAAAGTCTGTGGTTTTGACAATAGTAGAAGCTCTTGGAAATGCCTTTCCTGGCCAATGCATTTGTAGGAGTATTGTACACAGTGACAGCTTTGAAGTCTGTATTTATAATGCTGAGGACTTTTCAGCTTTCCACTGCAATTACAGCCAGTACATGAGAATCACTGTGGGATTTAAGGAAGGGGGATTTGCAGCCAAAGTGGCTGGCTGTGGAATAAATTTTAACAGCACAAGATGGTAGCAGGGTTTTTTTGTAAGCTAAGTTTTTGAGATTGGCTGATTTTTCATTGGTACACATGGTTATGAAAGTTAATTGGGGAAATAGGGCTTCTGACAGAGAGTCCTAACTAATTCAGAGGAAATGTGTGTTATAATTCTTACCTCAATAACAGGAAAAATCATACTGGTCTTTCAATATCACCCCAAAAACATGATACAGAAGAAAAATCAACCATTACAATTTAGAAGAGGGAAAGGGTCTTAAAAAGGAGGTGATTTCCCTTCTTTGTATCAATTGTGCATTGTAAAAATTCAAGATTAGATTAAAACATTACAGAAAACTAAGGGGTTTTATAAATTCTAAGACTATCAAAATGTGCTCAAAATACTGCAGTAGAGAAATACCCCCAGAATTTTAATGCTGGTAATTTTTATTGCCTTTGATGTTAAAAAAGCAAAAAAACCAGGAAAAAACTCCACAAACCAACAGCTCCCCAAACAACAACAAAACACTAAAATGTCATACCACTTATTTGTGCACTTTCCTGGCACTCATAGATGATATATATATCTTTCACTGTTATTCTTCTTCAATCTCAATATACCTGTGATCACTTTTTACAAATATCCTTCCTTTCCCCCCAGTATATGACTTGCTGCTACAGATTTGAAACCTTTTAACCCAGTAATTGCCCTGTGTGATAAGGTATGAAATTGTCCATAAAGCAGTTAAGAGTTCTCTTTTACCTTTTTCCTTACTTCCTACAATTTGCCTTATTCTGAGGGTGCAGCAAAAGTGTCCTGCTCTCTCAGGAGAGTTGGGAAGAGCCAAGCACACACATGAAGAGTGATGGAAAAGGCTCAGCAGCACCCACAGCTGCCAAACAGATGAGCAGTTTTTAAGGGAGCTGAGATTCACAATGAAATCTGGGCCCAGAACTAATCAGACCTAATTAAGACAGAAACGTTATGGTCCAGTACTGTTGACAAGGTCAGGGTTCCTGTAGCTCTAAATGAGGCATGTTATAATTATGATCTAATTGAAAAGCTGGGAGCGATACAGAACCTGTGCACTGCTGGGCCTGAAAGAAAAGTTGCATTTTAGGTCCTGTTGTGTACCTTTATTAGATTGTTAATGCTTAATTAGACAGCTGTGCATTTAAAGGGAAAAAAAAAAGGCATGTGGCAGTTGCACATGGCTCAAAGAAAACCCATATGAATTTTCAAGATCTTGGTGGATTTGATTCATGGAGATTCGATACATATATAGAAATAAGCTGTTTGTTTGTTTGTTTGATGTTAGCTTTGCTTGTCACAGCTTATCTTGATATACAGCAAGGCAAAGGGCTCCTAGATTATTTCATCATGAGGCAAAAATACTGTGGGTGTTTTCCAAAGTGCAGTATGTGCAAGCATCAATCTGCTGTACAGTATGTGAAATGTGGTGGCCATATTTTCTAGCTCTCATCTATCACCATCAAGCATTTAAAGTGCAGTGTAGTGGCTTTTTCATTTTAGGGACTCTAGTACCTTCATTTCTAAGTATGACTTGACATATGGTCTTACAAATTATCATAAATTACCATGGATTTTGTCATGTCCAGTTTACACAGTTTTGATCTCCCTTTTTCTCTGGTGCAGAATTTATGGATCTGAATTCATTAATTTCTTTTTATAATACCATCTCTGTAATGAGATTCATTGTTATAAAACAGGAGTTCTGACTCTACCTTAAGAACTCATTCACACACACATGAAGTGTATTGAAAATTGCTACTCTTGTGGAGAGTTCTGCTCTGTATGCAGAATGTGTCTCTTGCATGTAGCATGCACATATGTGTGTGAATAAGGGAGGTTCTGAGCCTAAACCTTCCCTGCTGAGCATGTGTTAATGATGGAGCTCGCTGACTTTTTCCCAGCAGATTTCAGTATTGCAATGTATTTTTCATCCAGATTTTTCCATACATTTTTCAAAAGCATTCCTGAAGAGTTCCTTTATCCTGCTCTTTACCCAAAGCGAAACTGAAAAGCCTGTGTAAGCTCTGTGAGGCCTTTTCGCTGTGCAGAACAATGTGGCCATAACATCTGTGGGGTGTTGGATCAGCCTTGGCTAGCAGCCCACTGCCCACCACTTCTCCCCATCGTGAGCAGGACAGGGAGAACACAGGAGGAGAAAGAGAGCAAGGTGTTTTACTGTCACAGGCAAAATAGCCTTGGCTTGGGAAAATAAATTAAATGCGTAATGATAACGAAAAATAGAGGTAAAGGTTGAGAAAGACAAAAGCACAAACAGCTTCTCTCCATGATTTCGCTTCATTCCAGACTCAGCATCAGTCCTTGGCTCCCAGATTCTCTGCCTTCATCCCCAAGCAGCCTGCAGGGCGTTGTAAGGAGTGTATAGTCAGCACAGAGATTTCCCTTTCACAGATTGGCCCTGTACCCATGTGGGCTTTCTATACCCCCGAGTAAATCCTCTGCTTGGGCACCATGGAACATCTTCTCACTGACTTTGGTGTGTGTTGCCTCTCCTGTTTGTCACATTTTTTCCCTCACCCCTGGCTCTGAGCCATGTTCTGCCTTTCCTTACCCAAGTTTTCCCTGTGGGAAAAGCTGAGCTGTGGGGCTCAGCTGTGCCCTGTGCTGGGTTGTCTGGAACCATCCATGTCCGGCATAGGGCAATCCCAATCCCTCCTCACAGAGGCCACCTGGCAGCCTGTCCTGTGTCAGCCCCTGAGCATCTGCACCCACTACACCCTTCAAAAACAGAAACACAAAATGCTGTGACTCACTTTTGTAGTGGCAGCCAAACAAATGCAGAGTTTTTAACTTCGTGTCAGTTAATGGCTGCTTTGTGACACCATTGCTGACTGGATGGATTTTTTCCCTGATGGATGGAAAGCCAAGTTTCTTTGTGCATTCCCTCCTTGTCTCCTGACTTGTGCCTCCCTCAGGTAATCAGCAGAGCCAACTCGATGGCCAGCTAAGAGGTGGAACAGGAAAAACCTTCTCTGCCTTAATGAAAGCCCTGCATGCTTCCGACTTCTACGCATTTCAAACTAGCAGGGTAACTCTTTGATCTGCTGCCAGCAGACTCGCACTTCCCTGTCTTCCTAGGGCTGCAAAACAGCCCTGCCCCCTCACTCAGGGGGGATTAGACAACCTGAGAGAGGCAAATAATTATGTTGAACCTCTCTTGTGCTGATTTAGCAATAGCTGTAGCTACATGGGAAATCAAAATCCAAACCAAATTGCAAAAAAACCTCACCCCGGAATTGCACACAACTGCATTGATCCCCATGCATCTTTCTGGAGGTTTTGGTTTAAATTTCAAAATATTGAGTGGCTGAGGTTTGAATGTGAGGCCAGACAACAAGAGCATGGTTATTTATAGTTCTGGCTGTCCGACAGCAGCACAGGCATCCCCACCCACAGGACAGCGGGAGCTGGGGCTGGGAGCAGGAGGGAGTTGTGTTAGGAGTGGCAGCTCTTTGGGGTTAGTTCCCAGGCCCTTTGCTCCCATTTGCAGCACTGCATGATGTGTGCAAGTTACCTCTGTGAGCTCCACAGCACATCCAGGAGGCTGTCAAAAGCAACCGAAGCAAGGCCAAGTTAGCCATCAGCAGGCAGGGGCATGTGGCTGTTCCCACATCCCTGTCCAAGTGGGAGCCGTGTCCAGACCTGCAGGACATGTACCCACTTCCATCTGCTTAATGCTCTTTGTGCCAGTTCTGTGTGTGCTCTGTCCTTCTTTTGTTATTCCCTCCCAAACAATCACAGTCAAGGGACTCCAAGCTGAGACTTTTTAAAGAAAGCCTACCTTGTTTATTCAGCAGGTTTGAAAACGATCCCTGACACTCAGTTATTATCCCTTTGTGCTGGTGGCTCAAGATATGCTGTAAATAACAATGTTGAGAATAAAAGGTGCAGGCCTATTTCTTGGTTGCTGCCAAACAATGTTCAGCAACTTTTGTTCTTAGAAAAGATCTCCAAGAATTTGTTCTTTCCCTCTTCCAGAATTATAAATACCATACAGTGATCAAATGCATTTTGTTTTTTTAAATATTCCAAGAGTCTATGGAGAAAGGAACAGATAATGATGGGAGTCAGTGCCGTATAATAACTGATGGAAAATAATGGCTTTTAATTGAGAACAATAATTTCTGTAAAAAAACAAGGACATTTCACAGGAAGCTATTTGTATCATCAACAGTCCTTTTAAAAACACAGTGAAAAATACATAGGCACATGTTTAAAGAATCCCTTAAAAATTTGCATTACACCCTTACTGCTTACTTTGTAAAGTGTCATAAAGAACATTTAATTTTTTTATGCATTTACCCAGAAAATCCACCTCAGAATTAGTGAAACAAATCTCTTAACTTCTTTGCAACTCTGCACCTTCCAAACGATTTTAAATTTTTGTGTTCAACAATATCAAAACAATATATTTAATGTGATTAAAAACTTATTTTCTTCAGAACTTGACATGCTAAAGTTATTAGCCAGTCTGTGAATTGCTCTAATTTCCTAAGCTTTCTGTAAAGACAGGAGATGTTAGGAAAGAGGTTCGATAAAGATAGAAGAGGGAAAGAAGATACTTTTTGATTCCACAGATGAAAAGATTTCAAGAGATTTTGCCAGTCCCATTTCTTTTCTTAAAATTAATTCTAATCAATCAGGAGCTGTAGCCACTGAAACCTTGATCTGCATGTAAAGGCATCTGCAGTTTTGTAGGTCTTCCTTTTCTTTTTGGTATCCCGTGTGAATCAAGCCTCACTTGAAAAGAAAAACTGTTTGTGTGTAGATTTTTTTCTCCTTTTTTCTTTTCGGTGGGAAATTCACATTGGTAACATATTTCTTTGTGACTGCACCAGCACAAATTAAGGCTGCTGTGACACTGACCCTCCCCATTGACACTGTGCTCTGGTCTATTTATCACCTACAGTAATTCCTAATTATTTAGAGTGTATTATATGTCAAATGCTGATAAACTTCAACATTATAGTCGTTTCCACATGACTTATCATCAATATTTCATGTGGGATGCCAGGACATAACATTTTCTCTTCTGTTTTCCTTCCACTGAACTTTGTTTTTCCTCAGCAAATTACAGTGAGGAAAAAAATACTTAATATGTTTGAAGGACTTCAGCTGATCTGGCAGACTTCTGAGTGTTGGTTCTTCACTGGCATATTTGTTTTGTGGGGTTTAGGCTTTTGTTTTCTCTTTGTTTGTTTTTAAACTAGGACTCTGTTCAAGGATGAACTTTATTCCTGTTTATCCCTGGGCATCTTTTCCATTTTTAGGACCTCCAAGCCAAAGAGAATCACTCTGAAAACAAGACAGTGTGCAAGATATTGGATGTTTTCTCTGTGGCAGCAAGATTAATGTCTGTTTGAAAGGGAAAGGCTCTGAGGAACAGCTGAGCAGCACTGCATGCAAAATGTACAGATCAGGTTCAGCATATACTTTATAATTTCCCTCAGAAAGTACCTGGAATGTTGTTAGATGTACAAGCAGGAAGTTGTTTAGTGGTCTTAATCTGTAGGAAAACTGTTGGTTTTGGCCAAAACTCAAGACTCTGAGAAGCAAAGAGAAGAATGGGTGAATCCTATGTGTTTCACCTTGAAGTTTCTTTCACCAGGACATGTGAAAATTATATTGTTGGTCTATCAGCTAAGGGTCCTTTTCTCCTCTCTCTGTATTTCTGGGCTACTTATAGCTCCATCCAAGTAGCTCTGTTTATGGGAATATGGTAAAACAAAAGATTATTCTTCTGGGAGCAACTGGATTATAATTGCATCATAAATGTCAGGAATTACAGCAGCCATAGTAGGATAATGGATCAAGACAAAGCAGGAATATTGATGTGTTAGTTATAGACATGCATTTTTCCATTTCTTTTTTGCTCTGGGAGCACTTTTAAGATGTGAAAGATAGAGGAAAAATGTGGTTAACCATAGTTCCTTGGAAGTCTTATCAGCCCTCAAGTGACGATTAATATAGATTTACAAAATAGAAATGCGAAAAAAAACTAAGAAAGGTGAGGATGGCTTTCTCAAAGGAAAATTGAGACACTGAATGCTGGTTGCATTGTAAGATGATAAAGTGGCTCCTCGTGAGCTTGGGGAAGGTGCATCTCATGGCAACAGCAGTTCTCCAAGCAGAGAGGAGAGAAAGGAGGATTGTGTGTGGTGCAGGTGTGCGCTGCACCACCGTGCCTGCCTCTTTCATCTTAACAAATAAAACATCCCTTGTATAAGAAGGTCTCAAGTAAAAGCTATTATGCTATTTGTTAAAGCAAAGCAGTGTACTGAAGAATTCAAGAGTCTTATCTAAGATGAAGAAAACAAATTATTAGAAAAGAAATTGAAAAAAAATTACTTTCTCAGTATTAACTGTAGCCCTAACTCCTTAAAACAGAATACAGTACATCTTGTCTCAAGATTTATTGGTAAACAAGAATTCAAAAAAAAAACCAAAACAATTGTCCTGTTCTTAGTAACTTACTCTCCCTGTTATGATGGAGAACTAATTACAGTTTGAAGGAGAAAATGCTCGATATTCAACTATATTGAGAGATAATCTCTGAAAGCAAGCACAATGGAAGCACAAATAACTGTCAATTTATAATTAAAAAATGCTTGAGTAGTCCAATCACTAGTACTTGGATAAATATTTTCAAAATTGTTTCCATCAGTATTTTGATCTTAGAATTTGCGCTCAGTACTTAATAATAAAAGGAAACACAGATTATTAACTTTATTTTCTGGAGCATTACAGGAAATGTGTCCTGTAGAATATCAATGGGGGAAAAAGAGAGGGGAACACTTTGTGCTGTGTCTGGGTAGTGTTACCCAGATAAATGTGTCACTGCACCTGTTGTACTAGAAGGAATATTTAAGGTTATTTCATTTCCTAATTCCATGGTTGGTTCAGTACCTGGATGTTTGTAAGCAGACTTTCAACTGTTAGATTGCAGCCCAGGAATCTGTAACCAGTTTCTGAAAAAAAATGCCTTAGGATGGCATTATCTGCTTAGCACAAGGATGGCTTTCTCTGGTTCTTCTCATTTTGCTAATCCCTTCTCTTATTTAGCTACTCCAGAAGTTCAAGTAAAGCTAGAAAAACTACATGCTGCTGGTCTGCTATGCTTTGCCCCAGGGCATCCAGCAGAAGGATTTGTCTGCAGGAGTGATCATGCAGTGACATGGATGCATTAGCCATGAAATAAATGGAGCTGGATGTTTCTACTTCTGAAGTTTAAGTCGACTTATGGACAAAAAAATTTAACATCTCATTGTTCTCTTCTCAAAAATAATTGTTTCCCTCATCCATCCACCCTGTGAAACAACAGGAACAAGAAAGAAGAGAAATCTTCAGTGTAATTGTTTCTGTTGTGCCTTATCCAAAAGCTGATGAAGTGATGTGTGAATTTTCATTAAATTTGCTTTTTTAGCGTTCTTCCTGAAGAAAGCAAAGCACAAGGAAACAAACCCAGTCTTCACTCCTCAAATTTGTAGCTATTGCATTTTCAATGGATTCCAGCTTTCTTGATGAAGTACATAAGCACTAATTAGAGCATAAGCTTTAATTTCTGTTATTCTGGTCTAGTTACTGAAGTGAGAATTGTTTTACTACTTACCAAAAAAAGTAGAAAACTATTAGCTTAACAGGCAATATATGTATAAAGTGTCTGTATTCCTTTGTTGCTGACTGGAATGCTTCATCAGTGAGAGAATGTCATGGGTGACAGCCAAGCACAAAAAGCATTCCCTCAAAATCAGTGCTGACACAAAGGTTTAAAATGAAGCTTCTGGGGGGATTTATCTCGTAGTTCTGTGATTCTGAATTCTTGAGGAAGTTTTCTGTGGGTAAAGGTAAGGAAGCCATGTGTGCCCAGGAACAACCTGGTGATGGCCATGAGGTAATAAAACATTTATGTAGCTCTTCAGTGGATGCACACAGAAAAATAGAACAACTTGTGCTGATGATCTAAGAAATATCCCTTTAAGAGTTTTCAAATGCAGATGGTAAAAAACCCTTTTAAACAATTTTTAAAGATTGGAAAGCTTAAGGCATGAAATGTAAAACGTAATTTCAGGGAAACCCTAAAAAGTAGGGTGTGGGTAGGGAAACAGAGGTGAATTGAATTTTTGTGTGGGTCATATGTGTCTGTTCTGCCTCCCGCGTTCTCTCCTTTCTTTTGCTGGAAATTCTGAGGAGGAAAGCATGTAAATATTAAAATAATGGTACAAATTATTATCATGCATTCAAAATAGTGTTACCCCAACTGATTCCCCCAAGGGTTACATCCTGAAATAACCAAGTAGCTATGTTACATCTTGCCATTCCTATATTTTTGAGAAAAATTGGGGCACTAAGACTTAAAATGACAGTAGATTCTTCTTCCTCTCTGTTTAGGTTTCTTTCCAGCATATGTTCTGTTCCTTATTCTCCTCAGATGGTGCAGTTATTGAAAAAAAAATTAAAATCAAAATTAAAAATCGAGATTTCTCTTGTTATTAATATTCTCTTTTGATAGCACTTTCCCTCTGTTTATGTTTTGTTTTAGTCCAATTCCCAGTTCCAATAATTCCTATTTCACATTAATTTACCTCCAAACCCTAAAGACTGTAGTAAAGTCTTTAATCTCCTTTAGCACGTTGAGGAGGGACACAATTGGATTGGCAATCATTAAAAAACATCTGTATGAGGAGCTGTATCTTCTTCCCTCGCCCTTGCTTCAGTCCTTTGATATTTGTAGGTTTCCTCTTTACTTTGGCAAAGCCATTTTTCCCTCCTTTCCTTTTCAGAGCTGTTTGCAGTAATGCCATTGCAGATTAGTCAACTAGGTTTTCAAATTATACCGTGCCAGACCACATCAAAATTTGAATTCAGGTCACTCTGTGACTGCAACGAAGTCTCATCCAAAGAGCTACAGGATGTGGAGGCATTCAGTCAGTCTTATAGATATTTTTTTTTTTTTTGGGGGGGAAGGGGGAGGAGACTTTTTAAAGCATTGCAGTATATCAGAACACTTTATGAAGGTACCATTGTTGATTTCTGCTTTTTGGCTTCACTGGTCATTTCCATTTTAGCATTTACACACCAAAATAAAATTGTCATCCGTCACTTTCAAATGTTAGACATGAAAACTAAGCACTTTTCATGAAGGTCCTTAAGTAAACAATCTGCAATTTTTATAAATGTGTCGTTGTAGGTCTCTTCTGTATATCTTAGGCCTTTTCAAACATGTAGGTGACAACTGAAATTAAATTTTGACGACAGCAAACCTAGGGGATGGGAAGCAGATTTTGCCCTGATGTGGAAAACTCAAAAGGAGATGCAAGCTGAGAGTCTGTTAGTGCTCTATCCTTTGAAATGGCTTTATTTGGAGCTGCAAACACATTGACTGTTCCTCTTTTCTCCCCTGACCCCCTTTTGCAAGCTAGCCTAGCAAAGAACTTTGTCATGAGGAGAAGTTCCTTAAATTAAGAGTAACTTCTTGTTAAGTAATCCTGCCTGTGCTCTGCTAACTCATGTAACTCAAGCAGCAGGATCTCCAGAGTCGATTAAAGACTCTTCATGCTCATAAGGTGAAACTTTAAGACTTTTTGCTAGAGATCTTCTTGCTAGTGCTTCGGAAGTAACAAATCCTGAATGATAAAAGGTTGCCAAACTAAGATGTCACCATTGTTACATGTGCATTATCTGAGCAGTATCTCAGCTATGTGATCCAGTCTGGTCTCAGACCCAACTGATTGCTTTGCCTAAACTGCTTTTTGTAAGTACACTAAATATTTGGAGGGATTATTCTTCTCATCTACAGGAAAACAATGAAATCCTTAAGGAGTCATTTCCAACCTTGGTTTTGGTCTTATGAATACCAGCTTTGATCTGTGGATGCCATAATGCTCTGTGGAGTATCCCGTGACAGCCCAGTATGTTAAAAAAGCAGATTTCAAATGTTTGACCTGTCAGGCTGAGCAATCAGAACTAGATAAACTGTAATGGCTTCTAGTTTTTGGACGATATGCACTCCTTGACAATTGGGTCACTTGAACATATTTCCTATACCTTGTCTTTTTCTGCATAAACTTCATTTCTACTCACCTCCCTCGTGCCTGAAAACATCAAAATATTTCTTCTTCAACCAAAACCAGCCCGATCACTATTGCAAACTAATTCTTCAAATAATGGCACGATAGGGACAGATAACCTTTGGGTAGCTGTGTACTCAAGGCTTCATTTTTTTATGATGACCATTAGACTGTCTACGTTTCAGTGTAGCAAGGTGGCAAAGAGATCAGTGTGTACTGAAATAGATTATTTCATATATTTTTTTTCACTGAGAGAACTGGTACTTTATTTACAAGTGGTGTTCATTTTTCATGTCATTGTTCCCACGGGAATTAACATAAATCAGAAGAGCTCAAATGTTCTAATTTCAGTGTGGGACCAGCAGCTGTTTCCCAGAAGTTCAGACATGCAGGACTCTGTAAGTCACCAGTCAGACAGGCAAAGTCAGCTATATCCAGTTTCATGCCATGATATATCTATGCTACTTATGCCCATTGGAGATTATGATAACAAAAGGATTGTGTAGGGCTTCCGAGAAATTATGAGTTTAAGTAAACAGTTATGTAATTGTCCCCCTTGCACTCTGTAAATCACAGAGACATAAAAATGCAACCTGAGTGCCCAGGTCTCTGGAGGAAAGCAACAGTGAGCTGGCATAAACACAAGGTGCTGAGGAGCAGCAAGAGTTAAACCCATTTTCCTTTCAGCGTTAAATATGTCTATAAAAGCAGATAAAAGAGTCCAATGAGTTGTTTTCAGTCTACACTATCTAAAAAATTAAATTATTAGAGCAGCTGGGAAGAGGTAAACAGCTACTGTTTTATTCTGGTCTGTGACTGGACTGTTTTTATGGCAAATGCCACAGAAAGCTGAAAAGCCTACAGGGATGTTTGGGGAAGGATGTAGAGGCTCTGCTTTGCCCCTTCTGGGGGCAAAATTTCTTGGGCAGTCTTTTCTTTGCAATAGCTCTGATTTACTGACCAGCATGTGGAAAGAAAGCAAAGGCAATGGAAGGAACATTTATTACTTATTTTACTGATCAAAAGTATTAGGTGATTTGTTGGATTGTTGTGTGGCTGTTGTGCAAAATTGTGCAGGACAGTAAGTTAAAAAGGCTAGTCATGTCTGGAGGTGAGCCTCTCCACCTAAGACTCTGTGCTCAGACCTGGGGGTGAAGCTGGTTCTGAATTCCTGGTTCTTCTGAATTCCATAGGATTTTGTCTCTGATCCAGGTTAATCTAGGATTTCTCCCCACCTTTGTGTTACACATATGAGAATGGAGTAGGAATATGTGAAAGAGAGTGGGAATCATCTCTGTCTTCCAGTTTCACCATCACTTGATGCAGTTGGGATCAGATCCTAGGTTCAGTTGTGGTAAAGAATGCTCATTATGGTATTTGTCAAAAAATCTACAGTACTTACCTCCTAGAATGTGAGCATCATTTGGTCACAAATTTTAACATTTTAAAATATCCTTAATTAATAAAGTTTTCAAAAATTAATTTTGCACAAAGTATTTTTTGAAAACCCTCTCTTAAGCTGAGATACTTTTAGTGTTTGGTGTAGTTATACACTGTTTCACAAAGTATCAACATGGCTGATGATTTCTGTTCTGGTTTTTTTGTTTGTTTGTTTTCTATTATTATGATTTTGTTTTGTTGAAGACTTCTGTGTACATCAGTGACTTCTCTGCTCCTGGATACAGAATGTTTTGTGACAAACTGTTAGTGAAAGGCCCTGCCAGCTTGAAAGTGGCCATCAAATGTCACCATCCTGAGGGCCAGCATTATGGTCCTGATTTATTTATGTGTGCCTTTGTTGTTGTTGGTTTGGTTTTGGTTTTGGTCTGTCTATTTTTTTAAAGACATATCTTGAATTTGCAGTATGTAGAAATGATTCATTCAGCTATCTAAAGACCTGGCCCTTGATGGCATCCAAGTCATCCAAGCATATTTTTTTTCCTGTAAGTATGTGCATTACTTAAAGGGAGAAAAATCATTTCCAGCCTTATTACTTCAATACTAATTGGAATTTACTGGAGATTTACTACATTAGGCCTGAAGGTTCCATTTGGCTATTTCATTAATGTGACTGATCTTTCCTTTGCATAAAGAAAGCATTATCCTACCTTATTTTATTGAATATTTTCAACAGTGTAGCTACAGAGGATCTATCTCCTTGAACTGTATGTTTGTGTAATCATCTCCTTTTTCTTTTTTTTAGCTACTCTCTTATTTCACTTTTTTCCTATTCCAAAGAGAAAATTAAGCGGGATGAGATTTGATTAATGTAGGAATAAGGAGGTTAGGCAGACTTCACTTCTGTTGACTTTTGGCTTTGGCCTAATAGAGATATATTGGGGTGTTTTAAAATGGTAAGCTGAGTATAAAGATTAATTTCCCTGTACTGTTACTTAAATCTCTTCTCCTGGCCACAGAGAAATAAAACATCTAGTAAACAACTTTGAATTATGCATTCATGGAAAGTAGAATTTTAAGTAGTTATTTTCATATACAGAGAAAAAATATGCTTTAAAGCATATGCTGGGATAGAGATGGATAATTGTTATATTGCAAACAAAATTAGAATGAGTGTTATATTCAGAATTGGAAAAAATATTTCTAGTTTAGAATCGGATTACATTGCCAATCAGTTTAAATAAACAGAACCATAGATTTATGTAAAATTGATTATCTACTCATGTATTTTTCTTTAATACTTTTTAATGGTTATTAATGATGTGTACAGATAGGTGTAAAACCATTATGAAAGCATAGAAATAACTTTGCAGTAGCAAAAAAGGGAGTCTCTCTCTCTTCCGTGGGTAGTGCTGTGAGCTTCTCCAGCTTTGACAAGTAAAACACAGTTGCACTACTGGGAAAGGAAACATCATTGTATACAGGATGCTGTTAGGTGGTCTGAAATCTGCCTGGACTCTTTGGGACTAGTGATTGCAAGATTCACTGTTTTGCCTCAAATTCTAGATCTGTGAGGATTCTGTGTCATCAGTGAGGATAGAAAATGTGCTCTTGTTTCCCATGCATTTATTTTCATTGCCAAGGGTAGGGGCACTGGGAAGAGTCACCAGTCTTTTCTGGGTGTTGTCATTAAAATAAATAAATATTTTTTTTTTCCTAATTTGATGTGAATATTTTTTAAAATTCTGATTTGCATTTTCACATCTTGCTCTCAGTGGCCCATAGGAATGGGCTCCCTGTAACCCCATAACAGGCTGTTCTCACTGCATTTAGTCTGATCTACGACATTAAACATGCCAAGCATCAGTGCCCCTTTTCAGGACACTCTCCTGAGGGAGGCAGTAAAAATTACTTGGATGTTTATGGCAACAACAGATATGTTATATTCAACAGATATGTTTCCGCTTGAAAGAAAAAAAGTTCCAAAAATTAAAAACAAAATATAAGAACTGCTGATAGGCACTAAATGTGCAAATGTTAATATACTTGCAACACCAACTCGAGCAGAAGGTTGAAGGTCAGGCTCAGGGGGCAGCTGTGAACTTCTAAGGGAGCCAGTTCAATAAAGCAAACCACAGTGCTGGGGGGCAAGGGAGATTTATTGCCAGACCAGTGGATTCTGCATCTGTTCACTTTGGTTTCATATGGATCCAAAGCTGGAGTTTTGGATTCTTTATCAGCATGTGACTTCGACTACTGAGGAGCAATTCCCACCCAGGCTTGTTCCTTTCTGTCTCACATGGGTACCTGGTTTATCTTCTTATAAGGCACAGACACAGCAAGCACTGTGGGACTGTGATTTCATCAGGTGAAATAGTGTGTGTTTGGAGCAGAAATGCTAATTTCTGTGCTGAATTGCTGATAGCATATTGAGGGATGATTCCTAATGTAGCTGTAGCTGACACTGGATTGAGGCAAGGAACATAATGCCACTGAGGAGCTTCCTGCATGTGTCATCCATCTGCCTTAGCAGCTACTCAGGAAAAAAGGCAGACCTGCTTCTCCCTTCTCTGACTAGAAATGGTCTGTAAATGGTATGCATTTATGTAATTTTGGGCTCCTGGTATATTTAGTAGATTTCTCAGTGCTGATTATAAATGCAGGTATCTTTTAATTAAAAACTTCCCCACAATAATATATGCTTATAATTTCTAAACATAATGCTGAGTAAGAAGTAGCATATTTTGTGAACTGCAGTTGTAGAAATTTCTGTATGTTTTGAAAAGTAATTATTTCAATGAGAACTGCATTCACAGTGCACTTCAGATAATGAGAATTAATTAATTCTTTTATATATGCCTATTAGCAAAATTAGAACTAGTGTTTAAAGACCCCACTCATTTCTCTTGTAACCACTTTAAATAAAAAGTAAGCTAATTTTTTTTGCTTATAATTTTTTTTTAAATGTATGTCAATGGCACTGCTCATCTGTAACTTTACATGATAGAAGCAAAAGTTACTATAGTTGAGCACATCTGATACTTCAAAATATGCTTTGAATTAACTTGCCTTTTTTTTTTTCTGGGGCTTTTTACTTCCTTTTCTTTTCAAAGGCACAGTGCTGCTTGAAGATTGCTAAAATTTCTTGGGAATGTGCTTTAAGGTTTGTTTGGTTTTTTTTTTTTAAATTTTTTAAAGCATTCCCAGAAGATTGTTTTAAAGATATTTCCCTCCAGGGTTAGCAGGTGTGAGGATGAAATATCCATGCCTTTCTGCAATATCAGGTTTAGAATTTCTTTAAGGGACGGAGGCTGCAACCAAGATGGCTAACAGTTTGCTGAACCCTTTAAAGCCTGGAAGTTAATAGGGAAAACAGGAGTGTCTGTGGGACTTGAAGCCCATTTGGCCTTCAACTTCTTTTTTCCAATTTGAAGCTGTGGAAAAGCTGGGATCACGGGGTGCTGGGCAGACACCACATTTGGGAAGGGCTGCTCAGTGATGCAGTCTGAGGTTTTCTCTTCAGCCCCTGTTCCTTCCCTGAGGTGTGGGATTTGTTTCTCTGGGGTTGGCCGAGGTCTGTCCCTTTTCACACCGCGGTGGCATCTCCGCCACACGGACAGCACCACCCAGGAGGTTCCACCAAGCCCCCAGGGCTCACCTTCTGCCTTATGGGGAGCTGAAAGTGTTGTTGCATCATATCTTTTAAGGCATATCAGCAGTTCTTGTGCAATAGCCTGTTGCCACCAAAGGTAGCTGAAAATAATAGTGTTGATCTGTGTGCACAGTGCAGGTGAAGTGAAAACATGACAATACACACTTCATCTACAGCTACTTTGTAATTTTAACCTATGTCTTCTTCTAACTCTTCTCACTTATTACCAGAAAAATGGCTACAACCTCCAAAGACAGACAACAATCTGGATTTGGATACGTAGGAATGACATGGTGTATTTGGGTACATTCCTTCTATGACAGGATTACCCTAACTTGAGCACAGTCATGCTATGGAAAAGTTACTAAGCTAAAGGAAAATTCTGCAAATTATATATCATCTTTTGACCAGATCTTTCAGGTGGTTATCAGGGTCTTGGGTTTTTATTTCCATGTACAAAACCAAGATCCTGATTATACTTTCAGAAAGACTGCTTTTCTTGAATACTTAAAAATATGCTACTCTAAATTCTGCTTGGTTTTTGAAACCAAGCAGAGAGCCAGCTAATGATTGTATTAATCATTCCAGTATACAAACTGCTTCTTTATTCACTTCTGGTATCCCAGAGATGACAGTGTGGCCAGCTGCCACTACATGTGGGGATAGTTTCTGTGATTTGGACACCTGTCAGCAAGAAACTGAAAACCACATGGAACACAAAACAGCTGCCATGTGTAATGATTTAATATTAACATACAATAAGGAACTGGGGCCTGTCTCTCATTTTGTATTCCACTACAAATAAATGATGCAGTCAAACCACTAGTGATACACTCCAGCATTTGATATCCACTGCCAAGTGTTTAATAAATAAAACTAAGACTACTTTATGGACTCCTTGTTATATTATATTTTAAACCTCTTTCACTGTCTTGCATTCTGCAGAAGGTAGATCTTCTCTAGTCCTGCATTCTCCAAACCAACTGCCTGTTTTCCAGGCCATGCTGTAATGCATGCCCATGTGTGTCAGGTTGGAACTGTGCCAGTGTCTCATCCACCAGCATTAGGGGACCCAGATCTGTTCTCTGTGTGCATCCATAGACTGGAATGTTACTGCACAACCTTTCAGATCTCCTTGTTTTTAGACAGTTCTGCTGCAAATTTTCTTAGAGTAATTAAAACCAGTATTTCTAGTTTGATAGTAAACCATTACTACCCCTCCTTGCTTGCAATAGTTTCATCCACAACATCATGCATTTTCTAAGTCTTAGAATATAGAAGCCATTCTTGACTGTTTTCTCTACTGGTTTATCAATTTTTATGCACAGGATTTTCACACATTATTCAAAGATGGAAGCTGAAAATAGTGCATGATGCTCAGAAATGTAATGTAACAAGACAATCATCAAAATAGAACTCTGAATTAAAATTCAGCAGTAACATCATTTCTCAAGATATTTTTCTGGGTTCAGTAGAGCATTTCATGTGATTTGTTTCTTAAATTTCCCACACTGAGGGCAGGGCTTTGCAAAACTCTAGGGAAGACATTGCATTAGGTTGTTCGCAGTGACATTGCTCTTGCTTCCCTCACTGCTTGTCTAGTAAATTTTTGACCACATCCTTGAGGGTTAAGTCAAGGGTGGAGCATGCCAAGTTAATTCATATCTTGCTTTAAAGCTAGTTTCAACAGTTTGGCTTTGGGAACATTCCAAAATACATCCATCTGTACAGGTTGCTACAGATGATTTAGTGGTTAGGGAGGGTCATGCTTTATTTTGCTTTCTGTTTAATTTGATTTCTGGTTTTATAATTTATAGCAAAGAAATCCAAGAGGTTTGTTAAAAGCCCTTTTATTTTCTTCTGTGCAAATATTGACTAAAATAATTTTGCTGATAATTCTAGTATTTAGACTTGACAGAATAAGCTGTGGGTTTCTAATCCCATAAAAAAGGGAAGGCCTAAAACTGGAGTTGAAAGAATGTTGCTTTCCTCTCTCTCAGTGTCATATAAAGCTGGAAGCACACCACTTCTGACCTTGCAGGAAGGTAAATGCCAGTGAACTTATTGGTTCCATTCATGATGTTTGTGCCATTTTGTGAAATTTTGGCAGATAATGTATATTTTAATAATCCACAAATATTTTTGTTCAGTTTCTTTGGAGCAGGAGAGGTGTTCCCATAATATACATCCAACTCCATGTTTCACTGCTTTGCTTTGTCAAGCACATCTTGTGGAAAAGCTTCTGACTGTCTGTGGATTGTTAGTTCTCCTTTTGCTGGTCACTTTCTGGAAACCAAGTATAGGAGCCATTCATCAGGAAAATTATTTATTTTTAATAAAGGGCTTCAATTCAAAGTCTGTTCCTGGAAAACTAACTTTTAAAATCCCTTGGGATGTGGATTTCTCTCCTTTTGGCTGGGTTATGTGTTTTGCTAAAATGATGTGGGCCATTTAAGTGGTTTCTTGATAAACCATGCAGGCTCATTCATAAAGAAAGCTTCTCTTTATCTGGTTTTAGGATTTTTGCTTGTATTCCCAGGCATGGCTCCTCAGGGAAGGGAAAGTGTTGACTCCTCAGTGATGTCATTTTTCACATTGAAGGGTCACACATTTTGAAGAGGATAATAAATGTGCCCAAAGTGACAGAGCTGACATCTAGAAATCTGGAAGTGTTTTTGAATAAGCTATTCACAGGCTACAGCTAGGTTTTCATTTGAATCTGTAATACATTAGTTTTAGACTGAGTCAGTTGTAATTCATTTTTATACAGATTATACCTTCCTAAGCTTAATTACTATTCTTTTCCTAATGTGTCCCTGAAGAGCAGCTATTTTGCTGCAATTACTGAAAATGAAAAGGAGAATAAAATTCAGTGACAGTAAACTAGGCTCCTCAACTGTACATATTCATCTTGGGGGTCTGGTTTTTGTTGGTTTTCATTTTTCTCTGCTGAATGAAAGATGGATCCCATATTATTATGGATTGAACAATCAAGCTTTTAAGATCCATAGAACCAAATTTTTTCCTGTTAATATCTTAGCAACATAATTAATAGATGGGTGATGTTGAATTAAAATAATTTTTTTTTGTTACAGTGGGCTTAAGATACTTTTCAAATACCAAACATTAAGTAAGTGTTTTTGATGTAGATGCAGTCATTAGTTGTATGTCCTGAGGTTTCTCTCTTTCTTTTTTTTTTTTAAACAATTTGGAGTGTAATTATTAGGGGAAATTCTTAATGGTTCAGTCATCAAAATAATATCTTCAATTAATGGAAATTATCTGAATGGAATGTACATCTGGCATCTAATTAGTAAATAAGATCGGGGCTATTCTGCATGACTACTGATTTTAATCCAAATATTAATGTTATGTTAGCCAAGCTCCCAAGGCAAAATCAAAGTGGCGAAATTTGAGCTCCTGACCACAGGTGACGGAAAAGCTGACAAACTTCCAGCAAAAATGGTCTTAACCTTAAAGGTGAGTCAGTCAGATCTGAGGTACTAGTAACACACAGATTGTCCTTTAAGCTGCAAAAAATATAAGATTTTTTTTTGTTTTTAAAGTGTACAACTACAATTTCAAACAGCTGTGAAGTGTGAAAGTGTGAAAGAAGGAAGTGATGCTCCAGTCAGGCTCTAGCTCTTTTCCCACCCCTGACTCACAGTTAGCAGAATTTCTGAATGAGCTGCACTTCTACTCCAGGGCACTGAGGGGAGATAGGTGGGAAAAAATAATCTAATCAAACACAACTGTGCAAACTGTCCTGTTCACTTCCAGTTCTGCAGCTCCTTTCTCCTGACACCAAACTTGAAAATAGCTGGGTTGGCATTTTTATTTCTTGGTGTCAAATAATGGTTTTGGATAGTGCCTACCGATAGTAGCCCTGTAAGCAGACAGGATCTGTGGATGTTCCAGTATTTGCCTAGAAGGATTTCTGGATTTTTTTTTCTCCTTCATTTATGTTTTCCTTAACTTGGAGTTGTGTCCTCAAAATTACTTAAAAGTGGTGGCTAGAACTGGTAGAATATCCCCTTGTGGAGGTTGTAATAGGAAAATTTTCAGATAGGAGAAATAAATTGCTAAAATTCGCTGTACAAAATAGTTTTCAAAGAAGGATATTACTTTTTTTAAAAAAGTATTCTCTACTGGAACATTAGATGCCCAAATCTAATTTTCTGCAATATTATTAATTAAACTGCATTAGTCTGGGTGATTTGTGAAATTATAGAAATAGCTGATAAAATATGTCTAACGAGACAATTCAGTATTCTTAACAGTCTATATTTTTTCTTGTGAGATTTTATTATTACCCTAAAAAATTGGATCATTTATTTAAAGCAAAATTAGGAGTCTCATGCTATGAAGCATAGATTGGTAGGCACCCTGGGACACTGCTCTGTCAGTGATCAGTGGTCTTGAAAATCTGAAGCCAAAATGCCAATGTGGTGAGCCTGAGCGAAGGAACAACCATTTCCCTTGTCCAGAGGCAAGGGCTGTCTTCTGGCATCTAAAGGAGAGGGACACAAGTCCCATTTTCCCAAGTCTGGCTTTCTAAGGGATGTGGAAATAGCTGGGTGCATATCTCAGATGAAAGGAAGAGAGGAAAACCTGCTTACCCAAAGCAGGGGTAAGCACATTCTCACCCTCAGGGTTTTCAGTTTGGGCACAGAGAAAAAAATCACAAATGTGTAAAGATCCTATTGTGTGTTCACCCCAAAGCCGATCAGAGACACTTAAGGTAATTTCAGTGTCTCACTTTTCAATAATACCACGCAGCATGCAATGAAATAGAGCACTTTTTTAGGTCAGGCATTATTCTGTTTCCTCATTAATGAATGTTAATCTAGGTTTTAATGTCCAATGTTTAAATAAATGTACACTGCATATGCTGGGGATCAAAAGTTCAAATTGCAGTAGCGAAGGCCCAGCTGATTTCAGAATCAGTGGGGAGGAGTTACTGCAAAGAGCATGGGATGAGGATTGGTCATTTTCTGATACCTCTTCCTCATGGCTGTCTGCTTGTGTTCTGCCTTACAGGCCCAATGACTTGTGAAAATCATCTTCCTTAACTGCTATCTGATACTGCTCTAAAAATAGAATTATTATTAGAATATTTTATGCTTCGTAACTTTCCATCCCCTCTCACTTTCATTTTATGCCCGACAGAGACAACCCATAGCACTACATTTTTAAGGTGTTCAACAGCTTAGCATTCAGTAATTTGATGTGATTTAAATGCCAGCTATTTATGTGTTTTTAAAAATATATGCTGTGATCAAGACAATAATTCATGGTGTTAATTGAAGAATTCAAATCATCATTTCTTGGTGTCTATAGAGAGTAGGACTCAAACTCTTCATTTTTCATTACTACAACCTGTAATAGTGGCTACTATTCGTTGAAGTATCTTGATGCAATACTTAAGCTGTGAAAAAACACAGCTTGAAACTATTTATACTTGCATCAGAGCACTTAAAATTTCTTTAACTTCTGCCGTTGTTTCATACAAGCAGAATGCTGTGCAAAACCACTGTTTTCATGTATTAGAAGTCAATCAAAATTTATTGAGGTAGACTGCCTCCAACTATGACAGATGAATTAATGTGACATAAGCACCTTATAAAGGAAAATAGAAAAGATGAAAACAATTGTATAGTTAATAGGAATAAAAATCAATATATAATAAAGGAAGAGGTATGCAGTATAAAAAGCACAATGTCAGCACAAATCAAGAACAAGTCTGATAACTTATGAAAAGCTTTAGGATGTTGAATCAGCAATTCTGTGACAGATAAATAGCTCAGATTGTGGTCCTACAACTCTTAAAAGGTTTTAAAAGACGTGTTTGCAAAGGACTATGTATTTTATTAATAAGGTCTAGTACTACACAAACAATGAGTGGGTAGCAGTACCTTCTCATATCAGTGAATTTGAGCCTAATTTTTTGTTTAGAAGAGGTGACTTTAGGTTAGCAGTGAGTGAGGTCACTCTTGTGTGTCGTAGCAGATGAGGCTTCTGACTTGCAGGAGCCGATGACAGGCAGGAGACAGAAACATGGCCAGCTGCACTTTCCATGGAGGCTGGGCAGGTGGGAGGTGTGTGACACGAGGTCTGCCATGAGCTCAAAGCAGCTGAGTCTGAAGGGATTCAGCTCCTTAGCTCAGGGCAGCGTGGCCAGCAGGCACCAGGGGTGCAGACTGAGACAGGAAACAGCAGAGTTGCTGAAGCTTGGGTGAAACCTCCTGCTTGAGTACTCCTCCTTTTGACTTTGTTCCCTCAGTGGACTTGGATTTTTTCAGGCGCTGGGACTATGAGTGTTGTGTGGACAGATCATTTCAGTGCACAGACTGGATCTGGTCTGATGTTCTTACAGGAAGAGGGGAAAGGAGCTTGAGATGGAGCTAAATATGGGAGCTAGCTTACCTGGAAAGCTTCCCCTTCCCTCAGATAAATAGATGTTTTAAGTAACAAACAAAATCTCAGTGGATTATAAATGAAGCACAAAGGTAGGATGGAGGACTCTCAAGGCAGCAAACACCTCCCCGTCATGATCTTCTAAGTGTGTGATGATTTCTCAGCTGTTTACATCTCTGTAGCTAAGATTTGGGTCTTCTGCAGTTTTTAGGACTTCCAATCCCAATTGACCTGTCAAATAACACCCAGATTATTTGCAGCTTTCCCTGCCAAAATAGCCATCACACCAAAATCATACTGATTTAGAAAAACATATCTAAAAAAGAATAAATAATAAATTAGAGAATAAAATCCTGAAAAACTGCTCTAGATCATGAAAGTAACAGATGACTATATTGTGCAGATAGACACTGTTCTGAGATGAAGAGATCTAGGCTTCCTGGAGACGAAGAAATGCAATATGGTATCTGCAACAAATGAAGGACACTACAAGAATCTTTCAAAAGTGAAGTAATTTTGTATTTAGAAAAGAAAATATTCTTTCTAGCTCTTTACAGCATAGTCTCTCCACTGTGTCATGGAAGTCTCCCTTTGACTAATAATGAATGTGGTTCTTTTATGACTAATAAAAATCTGTAAAGAAGTAGCCTCTATCTAAAAATATAGAGAAAACCTAAACAGAGTCTTCTCTGTTCAACTGCAGAAACAAAAGCCCTTTTTTAAAAAAACAGCTTCCAAACTTGGAATGCAGAGGAAAAAAAAACCTTAATTTTTGTTTAATGTATTTGTTTTTACCATTGCACTTTCATTATCTCCTATTGCACATCTAAACCTTCAACATGCACTTCAAACTCCCTGAAAAATATTAGTTGTCACACTTAAAATGAAATACAGATAAGTTTACATTGAAATCTGAAATGTGCTGGTACAAATGAAGTGGGTGTAAGAATTGATAAGCAAGTGAGACTTGAGAACTCACTCCATTTGGAACTTTGTCTTAAATTAATTTCAGAAACACCACATGCTTCGTTCTTTCCATCTCCTCTTTGAGACACATGACTTCTACTTTCAGCTTGAGTTATGACGGGAACACAATATCTTAAAAGATTTCTAGACACTGTCAGTCTAATGCAGTGTTGGATTTGGAATTGCCACATTGTTCTGTGTTGGTTTGGAGAAATGGATATATCCATTTCAATCTCCATAAATAAGATGTTCTTAATAAAATGATCTCTTCCCCACAATATTTCTGAAATGCAAGGGGAGGTATCACGAATTTTAAGGAGCTTTCAGCACTGGTTCCACAGGGCTTTTGGGACATGATTAGCCCCACCAGTTGTGCTTATCAGACCTGTGTGCAGCTGAGAGGAAACCCCACCTATGTGCCCAGGGGGTCAGAGGGAAGCCACGAAGGCAAAGTCCTGTTCCGCTCCCAACCCTTGTCCAGTCCCTGAAGAGCCGAGGAGGAAGCCACAGCTGTGGGTCAGGGCTTTAATGTGGTTTATGGCAAGGCAAACCAGCATTTATATAAGTGAGAGGTACGTAAACTGTAGAGAATGAAAGCAATCTGCAGTGCACAGCAAGTTTGTGACCCTGCCACAGCACAACTTCACGTGTTCTCTGTGCAGTCCATCACCAAACACTCTGTAGAGTTCTGTATGGAACCCTCACAGTGTCTTTTTCATTATTTTCTCAGCTCACATTTCCTATTGTGAACCCTCATAATGAACAGCAGTGAGTTTAAACAGAAAATACAATTTCCAGGTGATTAGTCTGCCTGAAGCTAAGTGATTTGCATTGCTGTTACCTTTTAGAGTACTTGAATTATTTGCTTTACAGTAGAAACAAGTTCTATTTTTGCATTTACAGATTAATGGCCATAAAGGCAAAGGAATGCACAAGGTGTTTGCATGAAGGTGATTTTTTTTTTAATGTCAGCACTTGGCAATTAACAGTGAAGCATTTCAGCAGTTGAGAAGCCTAGCAATTTCAGGAGCAAGGATGTCCCTAAGAATTAAGGAGTTATGGTAAGTTAGCTTGAGAAAGATGTAAAGGCAATCATGACTAGAGGTCCATTAAAAACCTCTTCTACATAAAATCATTATTGCACTTTGTTATTAAATTAGTTACTATGTGTACTAATTTTACAGGCAAAATATAAAATCTTCACCCACAACTGATGTATTTGCTTTAATTAAGATATGTATGGGCCTTTTCTTCTAATGGTAAAAGGTTTGTAACTGTTAACATTTTTTTGATCAAAAGCATTTAAATAGAAATTTAAGAAAACCTTTGATTAGCAAGAATAATATTAATTTCTACAGGATTATTGAAATGTAAAAGAAGATTGATAATGAACTAATTGAAAAATAATTCACAAACAGTAGAACTTCTTGTAATGTTGGATGATAGGAGTCTGCTCTGTCATGGAATTCTGAATATCATTAAGAAATGCTGAGAATGGAATTTCCAAAGTGCATTTGAAGTAATACAATATTTATGATGATAAAGAATGTACCACATAATCCCTTGAGGCTCGTTGGCTGCATAATTAACATAGGCATAAATTAGATTTCAGTAAAATTGGATGACAATTTTATTTTTTTACTGAAAAGACAAAGATTCTACCCAAAGACAAGTATCAAAAAACTGATAATCCATAACTGCCTCTTTTCTAGTTAAGTAAAAATGACACACTATGATGTGTCAAAGAGGCAAAAATGGCAGTGAAATAAAGCTGCTCTTGTGTGGCTGATGGCTAAAAGCAGGAGGTTGCTGACTGTGTGATAAAAAGCAATTGCTGCAGTCATTGATGAAATGGTTTGAATATTGCACTGATTGATTGTTTGCCCCTGTGAACGTGTGGCATCCCATTAAATGCCTAATCAACAAAGTCAAAAGTCACTAACTTATATGGAATCTAGCTGAAAATGTGGACTTGCCAGCAAAAGTTAATTGTGCAGTAAGATTTGTGTATAGCCTTGCATGTGGGATTAAAAATTCCTCTTAGGAGTGAAATTAGAGGAACCAAGCCATCAATATGTCAAGTCATTATATATTGCCTTCTCATCTGCATGACCTGCTATGGTGACACCACCATCCCATTAAAACATATTCATTCGCTGGTGCTGGCCAGGAGTGACACTGATAGAGCAGGCACTACTTTTTAGAGGCAAAACCAGGATAGTTTGGAAATCAAATACAATTATTCACTACTGGCTACTTGAGCCTTCTGACTTTTCTCCCAATACTGCTGCCAATCATGGTCATTTCCCCAAAGAGAGACCCTGACACAGTTGAAATCAATAGGAGTTTTGGCACTGCCTTAACAATAGTCAGGGACTCCCTTTCAATGCCTGGTGCCTAAGTGGATGTAGGGAATGAAAACTTGAAAAGACATGATTAGCCTAAAATTTTAAGAGCAGTGTTCATTCATAGGGTTCAAGTCTATGAAACAGTTTCTCCATGAGAACCTTTTTTGGGACATGTGCCTATGGATGATTCATATCAAATAATCTCCTTGCAATATAACAGGTTTAAATTGAGGTGGTACTTGGTGGCTAATTGAGCAAAAACTCAAATTTCCTGTAGTGTTTAAATCAACCATGGTTGTCTAGGAAGTTTTCAGTTGTTTTTACCTGGTGGACCCTGAGACAGATGTTTTTATACACTTTAATGCTGCCTGATAATTGCTGTGTGTGAAATGAATAAAAATGCCAGATTATATTTTTATTTCTGACTATAATAAGCAATTATCGACTCCCCTGTCCTTGGCAGAGTGTAAAGATTTATTAGCATCAGAAATTAATATTGATCAAAACTAGGGTGGTGGGTCAATGAATATTAAATGAAGGTATTTTCATCTTCCCAAGGTTAAACTAAAACTTTGCTCTGTGAATTCCATCATCAAGATTTTGCTTCTGGTTTCAGATATGCTGAAAATATAATTGCAGATGCAGGACTCTAGATGTGCTTTCATTTGCAATGTTATATTTCAAGCAGTTTTAAGACAGATGGAAATGATTATCAAAATCAGGCAAGCTGGTAAATAAAAAGAAGGGAGGGGTGGTGGGGACTGAATCCTTACTGTACATAAAAGGTTTGCCTACACTGCTGTATCATTCCCTAGCCCTGACTGACATGATGACAGATGTCCTATGCTGGTGGATTATCTAATCATCCTCCATAAATACAGATTGGGTTTTTGATGGCTCTGCAGACCCTATTGAGTCTGCATCACTTCCAGGCATGGAAGTCTTTTGCTGAGCTGGGAGGTTGTTAAGTTGCCATCACCTCCATAGTTCATGGTTTCTCCTATTTGTTCTTCAGGCTGCCTCTGCCCATCTTTTTTTAATCTCTGGATCTAGACTATTTTCTTACAAAATATAACCAAGACTGCTATCACTGACTGTGGTCCCTGACTTAAATCCTTTACTTTGGTGTAGATGAACAAAACATCCTTATGAAAACATTTTTTTTTTAATCTATTTTTAAGATTGTGTAAAAGAAATGGTTTGAAATATTTACTGGTACAAAATACCTTCACTGATATATCTTGACATTTTGAAATACTGGTTAGGATACTTCAACAAATACTTTCAACCTTTCAACTTTCAAATACTTTCTTGCAACCTTGTGTTAGAAATTAGAAAGGTCACTGACTCTACAGAGCCTTCCTGCAGTCTCTTTTTCTGCATGCCTTGAAGTCAGCAGAGGGAGGAGTCAGCTTTCACTGGCTGGAACTTCCTCACTTATTTACCCTGGTGTTCTGGAAACTACTAAAGAAAACTGAGGACAAAAGCAACACATTTATTCTGCTCCATTGCAGGCTGAGGTTGTTTGAACTTGAATTTTTGTATTCCTACAAAATGAAATTTAATGATTTTTTTTTTTTTTAATAGCCAATGGTAGTACCTTATCCTGCAAGCCAACTAGAAAATAGGAAAGTTTTGTATAGCTGAGCCACCTTCCTGTTCTTGGACAGATTTTCGAAGCAATGTAGTGACATGCTGGCACATGTATCAGGCTAAGTTAAAACACAATTTTGCCGCAGTAACATGCTGATTTAAGACATGTATTTTTCTCAAAGTCACTAATTCGATGGGAATTCTCTATTTCAATGTCATGTCTAAAAATTAAAGTACCAAAACTGAGTGCAAACACACGGGTTCAAGATGACAGATTTCCTTTAATGCTCAACTTTGTTGTGTCAAGAAAGTCCCTGATTTGTATGCATTTCTTGTTCCCTTTCTTCACTCTGCATTTGTGTAAAAGCTTAAAAAGTCCCTTATTCTTGCTGACTTTCTTATCTTAATTTCTCTTTGATCCTTTTCTTAGTTCATTTTTCCATTTTAACCTTTCTGTAGCTGTACATGTTGTTTAAAGCTGTTATTCTCTCCAAAAATCCCTTCCCTTTCCTCAAGATAATTTCTGCCCTTGAATAACACTTTCAAAGTAGCTCAAGTCTCATATTCAGAAGATATAATTACTTAGAAGCCTTTTCACTTGGAGAATCATTGAACTAAATATTAAGCTAATCACATCAAGGGATTTATATTCCAAACTCAATTTTGTGGATTTTTTTTTTAAATTTTGCCTTATTTTAATTTTTCTAGTCATATCTACTTCTTTCCTCTCTCCCTTACCCCTTTTTTGCTACATAGTCTTCTGCTATTGTCATGTCTGTTTTCATTTGTCTCTCATATTGATTCCCAAGGTTTTTTTTTTTTGTATGTGTCCTCTGTTTCATGATTTTTTTCCTTTTTACCTACTGGCATATTCAGCCTTCCCTAACTTTTATCTGGTATTTGCTTTTAAGTCTGTGCAAGAGCAATGGCAGTATCTTTACAAAGCAAAGGGAGGAAACAACACTGTGTAGCAGCCAAACTAGTGTTTTATTCAGCTCCCCATGTGCTGTTCATATCCATCTTCCAGCTCATTTTCTTGATATGCATGCTACACAAATGTCTCTTAAGGGAGAATTTGTGAACCTCAGCAAGGTAAGCTGACAGCCTCAGTAGAGAAAAATTTAATACCTTCATTAAGCATGGCTACAAGGCAAAGATATTCTTTCATTTCTAGTGAATTCCCCTAGCACCTTCTTTTCTAAGTTATTCTTTCTACAAAACAGTATGAAATTATGAGTCTTTTTTTGCATTCATGGTAGCCTTCTACACTATAAATTACAGCCTGAGATTTCTAACCTTTTTGTTCCTGCTACAGATTCTGTCTTTAAAAGCTCTGACAGTTGAAAATGTTATAAAGAATTATGCAATGAATTCTGACATTGCCTACAATTGCATCATTCTAGGAAGTCCATGATATGGATATCTTCTGTGGAAAGAAAATTTTGTATCTCTCTAAACCAAAACAACACAAGGAAGTAGTATGAAAAAAATAATTGGTTAAGAGTTTATTCACCCTAAATTAACAAGTGCTTTTAACTCCCAAAATAAAAGAGAATGAAGCATATGTATATTTTTTTTCTACTTAGGACTATACAGTATATTATATCCATATGTTAGTATGAGATTGATTTCAATTTAAAAAAGAGGTCACATCTTTTAATATTATACAGATTTATTGGTTCCAACTTACCATTTCCAATAGGAACATATTTCTTAAGTTAGGCCAAGACAATTGATAGTTTTGTTAGAAAAGTGATAAAATTGACCTAAGTAACAACTTGGGAAATATTCATGGGTGAAAGGTCTTTGAGTTGCATCCTGGGGAGGCTTTGAAGATAAAGGTTTATGTGCATCCTAGCAAAGATGTGCTCAGATGGAAAAATGTCTCCAGGTGAAGGCTGGGTAGCCTGGATCCAAGCTGTGAGTCTGATTATTGGTTATAGCAGCTGGTTAGTTGGATAAAGCAGGAATGAACCTTCTGGGGAATTGCTACTGTGAATGCAAGTATTTTTAAGGCTTGCTTCCTTATATAGAATTATAGAATAGTCTGAGCTGGGAGGAGCCTTATTTAAAGGTCATTAAACCAAAGCCCTCTGTACACACATGTGCCTTTCTCCTTGTACTTGATATTTTTGAGTATAAGGAATAAATTGCTTAATCTATTGTACTGAAACGTGTCTTGGGTGTCAAGGCTGCCAAGCTGGAGGTATCTGATGGCAAGTGTTAAATGAGGGACCTGGACAATTCTCGTGTTCTGTTTGTAGCAGCAAAAGGCACAAGTCAGTGTTGGAAGCAGGCATCCTTCCCACGTGGTTTTGAGAGAGTTTGAAGCTGTTAAGGCAAAGCACTGGTGTGGAAAAAGACATTTTCTAGTGCCTTGACTTGCTGCTCTTCATCACTAAGCTGCAAAAGCTGGGACCTTATGGTACCTCTTTCCAAGGGTGTGGTTGCTAAATTTTTCTCCATTAGTCCCAAGTTATTTGTAGAGGAGTTTGTTACTTATCATTTTAGATTCCATTGATTACTGAATTGATGATATGCATTTCTGTATGTCATAGTTTCATTTCTAAAGCAGGACAGTTGGGTAGGATTTTTGATAAGTCTCTGAATATACATCTTTATATGCATAAATTTAAAGTTGGCTTAGTTACACCCAGTGTAGTTTCAGCTGCTATAAATCCTTTGTTTTTCACTATTTTAATTTCCTTCAGAATTAAAGATGCTTACGTTTCTCCTAAAAAGGAAATTATAGAAAAGAGTTAAAAAAAAAAAAAGTTGGTGAATTTCAATCTAGATTTTTTAAATACCATTTCACTCTATATAGGTCACATTTTTTCTATTTCTTTATGTATAGCCATAGGATAAAGGAATACTATTATCATTGCTATTGCTATCATGTCATAATGTCACAAAATGTTGCCTTTTTTATTTCTATTTTAGTACATTTTTTAAATAATTGTGCACAGCTGCTGCTGAGTAAAATATATCCCCTTTTTTCTCCCAAGTGCTTCTTGGTCTGAAAACAAATTGGTAGTACTCTATGCTGATATGTACATTTAAAATATAAACATACCCAGCATGATCAAAAATAAATGTAAGGTAATACATTTTTAACTGTAAAAAAAGGATAAAATGAAAGACAAAATTGTGAAAACCTTAATCTCCTAAAGCAAAACCTTAAAATTAAGATATATTTACCCACGGGAATTTTCTTTAATAGTGAGTGGTTTTCCTAAAAGTCTTGCTTTAAAAAAAATTCCTTCCTCTCTTTCCTCTCCTCTCTTTCCTCCCCTTCCTCCCCTTCTTCCCCTTCCTCTCCTCCCTTTCTCCCTTCCCTTTCTTCCTTTACCTCCTACAGAAGGGAAAAAATTACTGGTAGCTCAACACATAAATATACCTCTAAATCAGAGATTCCAGATGGCAAATAGAAACCTATATCCTAATGGAAAAAAAACCAACAAAGACATGATGTACCTGCATCAATATGCCACTGCAGCACTAATGCCCCGTGGTATAACAGGTATTGTGGTTATTTTGAAGCAAAGAGCACTGAACATGGTTTATCTGTGACACAGCTTTATTGCAAGTTCTGCTTTAAATTCAGAAGCTGCACACCACAGCAACTGCTCTGTGAACTGCTGAGTTCCTGTGCAAGCCCCAGCCCAGGCTCTCTGAGTGTGCAGCTGTTCAGTCAGTGCAGAGAACTACAATTACAGTCAGTTTTACTTCTCCTGTGTTTAGTTACAAGAAAAAAGTCACCACATGTTGCCCTCCCTTGCTTCATCTGGGAGCGCATGTGCTTTGAAGCAATGGTTCTTTTAACATCACTGTTTTCTCATCTCTTCTGTGCTGTTCTGGTGGATGTTGGGTATTTACCATTTTTCTACATTCCAGGCTCTTCAGGCTAACTATAGATTATGTCCTAGACTTCTCATTGGTATGAATAGAATATTATTCGTTTCATTTAATTCCTATTTGCAAAACATCCTTTTTATAAATAAAAGGAATAAATGTTTCTAGACATATTCAGTATTCAGCTTTAAGTTTTTGAGAAAATTAAGCTGACAGAAGCTTCCTTTGTCCTATTCTGGTTCTTTTTTCAGAGCACAGAATGTCATTGGTAATCAGTGATTCATTTAAGTGTTATGAGTGATTTGAGGGAAAAATTGTAGGGACTTTTTTTTGCTTTTCTTGTATGGTGGCTTGTTTTTTATTAAGGAAAGGAACTGAAAACAAAATTCAGAAATCTTAAACTCCAGGATATAAACTTATATTGACAGTCTTCAAGGTTATTACAAATCTGAAAAGCTTTCCTTCTGCAGCTGTATCTGGCATACCAATCTTTTGCCTGAATAATGAAAGCATAAAAAATTTCAAGGTGGGTCTCAGGAGAAGAATCATCTGCAGCATCACGGACCATTAACAATGGATATGATCATCTTAACAAACTAATAGGAAAAGGAGAAAACTTTATCTCCAAGTCTCCTAAGTGAACTCTCAGTTTGGGCAGTGATTTTCATGGTCTCTTTTTGTGATGAGTAAGTTCTCTTTCAACTGCTCTCAGCTTCCCACTTTGTTCTCTTGTTCCTGTGCTGTGGGAGATGCAATGAGCTGAGAAGTTCAGAGGTTTTACCCACACTGTTTTTCATTGTGCTGTTGTGTGACATCTGACTCGTTTTATTCATCTCTCTTAAAGATGATCTCTGCAGAAGCACGTGTCCTAGTATGTTACACAAATCCTTGATGGACAGTTTTTAAGGAAAAACTTTTACCTACATTTTCTACTTGCCTATCTGGCAAATTGCCAGTGAAACCAGTTTTGTTGTGCTTGAAAGCTTAAACTACAGCTGAAAAACAAAATATTCTGCAGAAGCACGTGTCCTAGTATGATGAACCACACTCTAGACACATATTTGTAGGATGAAACTGTTGTTCCAGACCACAGAACCAGAGGCTGTTGAGATTGTTACATGATTATAACAGTAAGAGAACAAACTCATGTGTACCATGTTGTTATAGCCCAGTTGGATACTTCAGCTGATTCTGCTGAGTCCTGCATGTGATGCCCCCAGAAAGAGCTCAGCAGAAGAAGAAAGTGATTTTTCTAGGGTGCACACTTCTTTTAATGATGGAAATCTAATTCAATCCAATTTCCTAGGAAGAGTTACATTTGAAGTCTTGTTATCTTAATAAAGCAATTTGCAAAATACAATTTTGTTTACAAGTGGAATTTTAGAGTTCTCTGCTTCTGGTGACTTAGTAAAATCTTGGATTATATTTGTCTCTTCTAAAAATAAAGGCTAATGAAAGGGAAAAGGAGTTTGGCTTCGTTGTTGTTTGCTGATTTGGTTTGGGGTTTTGCATCAATTATTCCAAAGAAAATTATATGCACTATTTGTGTCTGGTTCTAGTAGCAGCTTAAGATCAAAACAGCATCATAACTGTTTACTATTGGAAGAAAATCTAGGCTTTCATTGTGTAACTCTCACTGAGGTAAAAGGATTCAATTATATAAAGATTTCCAGCAAAGCAGCACGTTCCCAAATTCAGTGTATACTCTTCAGTCTACATGCATAGTGTTAAGAGGAGCTTATTTCTTCAGAGAACATAGCTTTTCTATTAAAAATCAGTCTTTATGCTCCATTAGTGTTTTTACATGCATCTGGTGTACAAATTGTGTTCTTAGTTATCGTTTTTTTGCTTTTACCTTTTACTAGATGAGCAGGTCACAAGGCTTATGGAAGATCCAGGGTGGCTTGTGAGCCATAGTCCATAGTAAAATGGACTGAAAGCTTTTCTTTCCTTCCTTGTGGAATTCAGTGTTGAAACCGAGGCATTCAAGTACAGTTGTTGAAAACCTTCTGTTGTGAGCAGAGCTTGAAAAGAAAACAATACCACAGCGAGTCACTTGTTCTTTTATTGTTTCTCCCTGTGCAACCTGCTTTTAGCTGTTTATTTTATGCTGATTAAACAGACTCCTTTCATTAACTTCACTTCCTTAGATATTGTTTCTTCTGCAAACAAGAGAAGTGCCAAAAATAGTCATCTTTTGAGCTTTGTTCAACCTGAACTTTTGCTAAGCTGTTCCCATGTGCTCTGTAAATAATAACCATAATGGGATTCTATTAGTCTAATCATGCTAGCACAGAAGAAGGATATTTAACCAAGTCAAAAGCATGTTTGATAATACATCCTAGAGAAGTATAAGCAGCTCGTTAGTCTAAGAAACAAAAGCAAAACATACTAATATTTAAAAAAACATAGTTTTTAGACCCCTCTTTTCTACTCCTCCTTTGCTTTACCTTCCACTCCTCCCTAAGTTTAGAAAATATTTCTAGGGGTTTCTTTTGAATGAGAAACTTTCCTGTCATTCAAGCCAATCTTTTTTTTATTTTTTGTGTCTTCCTTTATTCAAGGCAGTAGAATCCTATGGCATGTGCTATGCAGAAGCCCAACTTCCCCAGGGAGAGTTATTTCAGGTTGACAGGGAAACTTACTCAACTAGCCCTGAGCTGGGTCCTTCTGCACTTGTGTCAGGTTGCTCAGGGTGGTACGATGTCCCCCTGGCTCTGCACTGACACAGCACAGCCCCACAGTGCCAGGTCCCTTTGTCCTCCTGGTGAGAACCTGCCCTTTGTGCCAAATTTGGCCAAGCCAGGCTCTGTCCAGCGGGTGCCAGGGGCTGGGATAGGCTGAACTGGCTCCATGTTTGGTGCAAGTGCTGCCCTGCAGCTGCCTGCTGCTGCAAACCTGGATCCATGTACCAGGAGAGAGTGACTGTCACACAGAGCTGGAGTTGGGCTGTGTAAGGAAATACAGGTTATACCCTGCTATACCTAAAACACACGTATGTCCCTACTGGGTCAGAGCCAGCTGCCCCTCTAATCAGTAAAAAGTGGTAAATTAATAAGTTATGATGTAATAATTATTGTTTAATAATACCTTGTCTTGTATAATACCTTTTATACCACTTTATATATAATACCTATAATATATATAATACTTATATATATATATATGTATTATTATTCGTATATAATATATAAATAATACCTTTTCCCACTGAGAGTATAATTTCAGAAAGAAAGTATTGTTATTTATCATCCAAATTCCTTTCAGTCCTGGCATATGCTGAGCACACTGACCTTGATCAAGCCAATTGTTTAAATACATGCTGGTCCAGTGATTCTCCTTCCTGCTCATTAAAAACATTGCCAAGCTCAAAATTAAAGAAAACAATACAGTTCATTATTGCACTGTTATTTTCCTCACTTAACTGTTTAATTTGTATTACTGGCAGAAAATAAAACACATTCCAAGCTCTTCTACTCGGAAATGTATTTTCACTCCTGAATACCTTGCTTCACATCTTTTACAGTGAATCAAAACATGGAGAGTTTTATTCCACACTGAATCTTAAACTGTGTTTGGATATAAAATTAGTGTGCACTTCCTGCAATGTCTCTGCTGTTCTTGTTGTAATTTAATCTCACAGTTCATTACTAACTACACCTATTCTAGATAATCCCCTGTATTCTAGTACAGATGTTAAATTTTTTAAACTAGTGTTCTGGACTAAAAAGTACTGTGCCATCTACAGTTTATCTGATTTACTTCAAAGTGAATGGGACTAATTTCAGGCTTTTCAGGTCTAAATTTTAAAAACCCTATATTTCTGATTAAATCAATGAAACTGTCCCTTATGTTAGTACATTTCATGTAAGGGAATTTTTGTACATGTGTTAGTTGAGAAAACCCAAAATTAGACTCTGTATATCAATGTATTGTTGAATTCACTTAAAGGCCTCAATAGAAACTCAAACATGTCCAAGAAGCATTTAACCATCATTTATTTATTGTCATGGCTGCATATTACAGTAAACAAGAGTTGCCCAAGTGTTTTGTATTTCCAGTAGTTTTGAGCAAGAAATACTGGATTCTTAAAAATATATGGAAGAAACTTTCCGAGTAACAGGTGTGTGGGAGAAGCTGGCTGAGATAAATAGATAGACTGCAGAGCTTTACTTGCATTTAACTATCCAATCAAACACGGAGATATTGTTTAGAAAATAAGAATTTGAGAAATTAATAAAAGGCTTAGTTGGCTTAAATCTCCTGTCAAGGTCAGTGACAGATTTACTTTATACAGAAACAACCTTTAGGATAATCTGGAATTATTTAAAAGTAATACTGCATTATATTATCGAGCCATCTGGGGGAGAATAAATATTATTATTATTAAGTCATTAATGAAAATGAGTAAAGCAGTTCATAAAAACTCCACTGCATATGTTTTTCTACAACCCATTTCTTTTTATATTTTCAATAAAGGCCTTAAGAGTAGAAGTCCTGGCTGAGGGTAAATTAAATTTTAGAAATACCTCTTATTTTCATGAATAACAAAGTTGGCATATAATTCATAATCACTGAATCACCAGTACTAAGAAGTGAACTACAAGGGTTCTGCCCTCCTCTTTCACTTTCTTTCCACTCCCTCTTGTCATCCTGATCACAGCTTTTCTCTGCCTGCCTCTGGCTGGCTGGAGAAGCTCAAGGGTGCTGGGTGTGGAACAAAGCTTGTCATTGCTGAAGTGTCACTCCCAGTGGTTACCTAGGACTGGCATTATCAAAAGTCATAAAAATCTACGAGCAGAGGGGGCTGCCAGCAGCAGGAAGAGCAATATGAGGCAAATCCCCTGAAGGCCAGGATGCTTTGGGAACAGAACAGGGGGTGGTGCCCAGGGCTTGGCTGTGGTGCCACTTAGGTGTGGCAGAGCTCAGCAGAGGGAGAGGGTTTGTGGGTCCCTTGCTTGGATGATTTTGATCCACCTGTTCAGCCTATTGAGTTGCTGAAGAACCAGGGAAAATCACTTTTCTTCCTCATCAAGGTGAAGAGTGACAGTATTTCTGTGATGAGTGAATGCATCTCAGACGTAAAACACTGAAAGAGGCAAGCAGAATTATTTTTTTCAGGTGGTTTAAGGTGGAAAGAAGAAAATTCTGGACCAGATCTGAGGAAGGTTAACCACAAAGACCAGAATTAAGGGGGGCCCAGATCATTCACCTCATTCTTAATCTTGTGATACTCAAAAGCTGTTCCTTAGTTCTGTAAAAAACATTGTCATATTCTTGAAGACTTAGGCTTGATGATTGGAATGAAATTCATTAAGAACATTGCTGATATTCTAGACCAAGGTGAGCATGCCTTGCTGACACTTTCAACAAATCTGGATGGGAGATGTAGCTTGTTTCAAATGGAGGTACTTTAATGCAACCTTAGAGAACACTGAAAAATTGAAAGTAAATTTTTAGTCCTGTGATTTTTTATTTTTCTGTAAATTCTGAAGATCTCTAATTTTCTGAGTCTAAAGCAAAATGTAGTATTTCCATTTGAATGACCATATTTTTCTAGCACCATACAAAAGTATATAAACAGACATACTCTTATTCTAAAAAAGCTCTTAACAGACTGTTGAAGGTCTCCCTCCCATTTTACTTGTCTGATTTATAGCTGGAGTTGGCAGCAACGTCTATAGCTAAAGTTTCTTAACACTTTCTGTTACCAGGTCTGTTTTCAATTGCTTATAATTTTGCCAGCTTCAGCTGCTTCCCAGTGTTTTAAGACCTTTTGGCTTGGCCAGTGGTTTTGAGCTTTTATGATACTGGTGAGTTACTTCAGAAGTTTTATGGACCTCATCCTGAGCTGATCTAAATTCGTGTAACTTGAACACTGGGTTTAGCTATACTTTCCTGGATATAATGCTGCAGAAAGAAGCCCAGCTGGTTTTATTTATTTTTTAGAGAGCTGTGATGTGAATGAGAATGAGGCAGACAGTAAGGAAAACTGGGAGGAAGTTGGGCTGGAAACTCTACAGTCATGACATGTAGTAACTTCTTTCTATTATTCTGCCTTTTCATGTTGCACAAGCATGTGGATTCCATTCGACTGCAGCCAGCTCTGCCCTTCATCAAGCTCAAATTTCTTGCTATTGCAAAAGCAAGCCTGAGGGGGTTATCCTAAAGGAAGAAAACTTCAATAAGTAACCTAGTGCATTTTTCACTGAATTCCTACATGGAAGAGGTGGTAGGAAAAGTTGCCTTATTTATTTAAGTAGTCCTGTATTTGTGCTCCCCAAAACTGAACTCCCCTGCTTTCTGTAGGAGAGGATCCTCTGGGATAACTGGATTCCTGCAGTTTATGTGCCATATCACCACATCTCAAGAAGGAGTCAGCGTGGGTGCCAGAGAATGACAGCACTTAGTGATAAATACTGCAAGGGCTACAAGTCCCACCCAGCAGAATGGGTTGTCCATTTCCAGTGGCTACAATAAGACTGCACACATGTTTGGTGCACTAATGGTTAATGTGGATTTTTTTTCTTAATTTTGTGAATGGAGAATGCTAATTTAATCACAAGAATTTTGAGTCCTGCATTGGCGTTTTAGCCTAACAATCCTACTTTATCCATTCATCTTTCTTGTGATTTCAGTTTTTGGACTTCCTCCTGTTTTCTTAACATCTCTTTATCCTTTTATGATCTTAAAACAGTAGTCTGTTATTCTGAGTCTGTGCTTGCTCCACAGCAGGCATATATGGGTTAAAGTAGAGAAAGTCTCACTCTAGTATACTGTATTTATTTAATTTCCAGTACTTCACTGAAGGTGTCAGTATTTTCAAGGAGACTCCAGCGTTGCTGAAACTGACAGTCTTATGTAGTCAGTGCTCTGGTTAAAATACATATGCAACAATTTAAAGAGGATACTTAATTAAATCCTTCATTAAGGTCCAGTTTGCTTCTCTGAGCTCTTAGGGTACAGGGCACATGTAGTTAGTGATGTGGTAATGAAACCAAATTGTTGCATTTTTTCTTTTCAAGAAGATTGTGGGTAGAGGCTTGGACAGGAACCAGCAGCTTCTTTTTTCCTGTCAGAAAAATCTGGTTTGCTTCGACCACATTAGAGACATTATGTTCTGTAGGATTAAGTGACTTACTAAGAAAATTTATCCAAAGGAAGAAAAAAGACATCCAGAAAAACATTATTGGGAGCCTGAATCCACTGTTGAGTGTGGTTCTCGTGGTGCCAACACCACTGGCCTGGCCTGGCCAAGGACACAGAGTGTTGGAGTTCAGCATTGCTGCTGCCTGGAAAACAGGCTTGCAAGTAGCTTTCAGGCAGAAATTCTGCCCATGAAATTACTTCATGAAAGATATTGATGGCTAGTGAGTTTGTTTAGACCAACAAATCAATACTTTGATAGTATCAGTGCATTCAGCTGCTCCCACTCTGCTGCCCAGGAGAGCCAGTACCAGAGTGATCTTTGTAAGTGGTGTAACTTTGTAGAGGCAAAACCATCAAATTACCTGGGAGAGTAGCAGAGTTGCCTCTCAGGAGGCTTACTTTTTATTGATTTATAAAAAATATAATGCCTAGATCTCAGACCTCCTGAATGTGTTTGATTGTAGCTGGATTCTTGAATAGAGCACATCTTCAGCTTGATCTTTCAAAGACTGTTGTAGTTTTTCCAAACACACTACTTTTTTTGCTCTTCACCCTTAAAGATCATGTTTTTTTCCTTGTCCTCTGGTAAATTCCTGGTGTACTCGTTAATTGGATGCATCTTTTAATAATATTATCAGGGCCTCTTGCTATCAGGTGGATGCAGAACTTGAAACTGTCAGGTTCAGATAAGCTGAGTGCAAGCAGTAGAATGTAAGATGGAGCAGATTTATCATCACTTGATTTCTAGGTATTGAGGCCTACTTTAAGACTTAAAGTTTTGGATTGTTTAAATTCGTTTTCTTTATCTGAAAGCTGGTCTGAAAGGAACTTCAGAGCACAGCTACCATCTCTTGGAACACAGCTTTTCTGTTCGTGACCTCTTTCCTCTGACTCTAAGGGATTCCAATACACGAGTTCCAACCCACTTTTGGGAGAGCAATGTGTAAGGCTCATTCTTCTCCCTTAGAGTCATGATGAGGATGGACTCCAGCTGAGCAACCTGATCTAGCTGAAGACGTCCCTGATCACTGCAGGGGGTTGGAACAAGATGACTTTTAAAGTTCTCTCTCACCCTAAATGATTCTGTGGTTCTATGAGCCTATGCCTGCACCCAGCCATGTTCTCCTTACCAGTATATTCCATTTGCTGGTTCTCAGCTTTTGAAATTAGGTGAATTAGGATGTAACTGGAACACGAGGGTGTAGCTGACCAAGCTGATGCTTGGTTGACCCCTTAGTAAACCAAAGCAGTTCAGAGGGGAACAGAAAATAATAAACAATTGAGGGAACTAGGGATGAGCCATATCAGCTTGCTGTGAAGTGAGGTCAGTACCACAGTCAGTGCAAGAGAGGCACGGGCACATACATGTCTGGGAGTAAAAGAGGGATAATCAGGAGACAGTGAAGAGTAGGTGAACTGTCACTTACAGTAGCCTTTGAGGTGAGCTGAGCTGTCTTGCCTGACACAGCTCTGAGTTTTACAGCTTTTTTATGCCAACACAGGCATGCAGTGTGGAAAGTGTGACCCACAATCTGGCCACCTTCTTCTTGAGAAAAGTCTCCCGGAAGAAATAGAATTTGAACTAGAAAGCAAAATTACTCTGTTAACAGACTGTGAAGTGCTGACAGGCTGCTTTTAAAACAAACAAAAGTCCAAACCACCCAAAACTCACACTTGGTTTTGTATGTTTTTGGATTTAAACTCTCCAACATGTGTAGATGTTGTACAAAATATTACACTTTAAGAATGTTTCAGGTCATCAGTCTGTTACTTGCAGGATTAAAAATCTCTCTTAAAAGACATTATGATCTGTCTGGAAGGCTGGTGAAAATGTATCCTTCTCGTAGCTGTTAATCTCCACATCTGCCCCTCTAGAATGCTTTCATGTGATCTGCCCCTGTTGTTTTTTAAGCTTATGTGACTGATGCTAGATAAAGATTATATAGATCAAATGGGAAAGAAGTATGATTATTTTACATACAATATAAAATTCAAAAAGCATGCTTTCATCTACCCACTCCTTTTTATTTCTAAAAAAAAAAGGGGGGGAAGAAAGGTGTCAGACCTTAGTCAGAGGATAATTAACTTCTCCTGCACAGTAAGTTATAGAAGAAACATTGAACTCATCAATATGAGAATATCCCCCCAAGTGATAATGTGGAAAAAGTAGAGGATTGAAACTAAGAACAAAGGCTTGTCAGACTAAAATGGATACAGCTGTGTGTACAATTTTAATGCTGTTCGTAAGGAATTACACCAAGACTTCTACAAAACTAATCGTGTGATCACCAAAGTGGGCATTTCTGAAATTTAAAAATGCAGCTATAGCAGGGGTTGGGGGTAGGAGTTTTCTTAGTAAATTTGAACACCTTGTCCTTGTTTAAATATATTATACTACTGCTACTTGTATTTTCAACACTGACAATCAGTTGGCCAGAGTTTTCTGTGAGCCTCATGTCTGAGACTGCAGCAGCTGTTGGGATGTTGGAAGGTGCACAGACACTGCAAGCAGCCCTGCCCTAAAACCTCAGAGAAGCATGGTAGCTGTTATTTGATGCAGTCAAGGCTTTTCTTTTAAAAGCTTCTTCATCTCCAACAGGTTTTTTCTGTGTTTTGATAATATTAAGCAATTTCCTGAGCTACTTCTTATGGTAAGAATACTTAGTAATTCAAGACATGCAAAGCAGAGGAGGGATTCTGCTTGAGAAAATCACTTGCAAATTCCTCTTAATTTTGCATGCAATTAACGTGGTGTTGGCCTTTCTCAGTGCTAGTCAATATGATTGATGGATTTCTTTCAGGGCAGTCGATGTAGTTTATTGAGGACTTTTAAACAGTGACTGATGGCTCTACTCTAGTCAAAGAAAGAGTACTTTAAAGGACTGCCAGAAGTAGTATTGAATATAAAATAGCATTCTTTTCAGATTGAAGTTGCACTAAAAAGTTTCATGAAAGCAGTAAATCGTTGCACCTTTAAGAGAAAGAATGTATAGCCTGAAAGTTTTAAGTCTTATTTAAAAAGGCATTAGGTTGAGTGGGGTTTTCTGGTTTGTTTCTTTGATATCTGTTAGGATAAAAATAGCTTTGTATTTTTGTATTCCCAATCAATGAACATGTTGGAGCAATATTAAAAATTAAGTCAAAATTTAACTACTGGAAATAGAGTAGTACATTTACCTGTCAGAAAACAAAATGTACAATTCCTGACAAATTCTCTAAAAACATTCACTTTTCGCCAGAGAGAAGGTGTCTTTTAGAGTGGAAGTGGTAGGAACCCCCAGACTTCTGTGGCTGTGGGGTGTTGATTTCCAACCCTTGCACAGCTTCCCAATGGCATCTCAGTGGTGTGGATTCCACTGTCAGCCACAGGGTAGTCAATAGTCAAGGCTGGAAGGCACCTTTGGAGATTATACCCTGCTCAGAGCAGGGTCAGCCAGAGCAGGGCCTATGTTCAGGGCCATATCCCATCAGGTTTTGATTATGTCTGGGGATGAGGAGGACTTCTTCAGGACTTCATAATTACTTATTTAAAATAAACTCTGTTCTTGCTACTGGTCGTTGTAAATATTATTGTGAATTTAGCTCTCCCCAGGTAATGTAGATTAAATTCAGGTGACACAATTGACCAGCTCTGCCTGGGAGCTATGCACAGTTTCACAAGATGTACTTTTCAGAATTGTACCTGACATCTGTTTGTGGGGATGTGGATCTCACAAGCAGGTGGGATCTCTTTGAAGGCAGAATGGACCACTGGAGGAAATGATTCAACTCATCTTTCTTTCCATTTTGGTCTGCAAACTTGGTTCTTTCCCAGTACCACCCTTAGTTCTACTGTGGGCACATCTTCTGCCATACACAAAATCTGGTCCAATTAAAAAGAAACTTCTCGATTTCTGTTTTTGTGTTGTGGGTTTTTATGTTTGTGTGTTTGTGTTAGTTTTTTTGTTGTTTGAGGGACTGAGATTTAGACCTCCATGGAAGCTGTTGAAAGACTAAAGAGAAGCAGCCAAACTGTTTTTCATGAGGTGAAGAGTCTCAAGAAATTTACCCTAAATACAAAGGCTAGATACTAGGCCTTTCATTCCTATGCCTTGTCTTATTTTTTCTTTTACCTGTATATATTTGTCCTTTTTATTTGTCAGTCTTGATGACCTCACAGTAATTGCCTCTGTGACCTGGCTGTGGCTGGCATGGGGCAGCCCCAGGTGCCCCTCACAGAAGTGGCCTGGAAGCCTTTCCATGTCTGTACTGGCCACAAAATGTCAGTAGTTCCACTGAAAATGTAAATCATAAAAGATTGCATGAAAAAAAAGTATCTTTACTTTCCCCCAGATCTTGGGGGGTTGAAAATGTGAAAGTCTGCTCCCATTTCTGTGAAGATGCAGTGAATGCCACATAGCAGGCAGATATGTTTGTCCTCTTTAGGAAATTTCTTCACCTTAACTAAATAAATGCACCAATCATTTTTTTTCTTTCGAAAAGCAGTGTTACAGTGCTGGGTTTTAAATCAAAAGACATCTAACATGCATGCAACAAATTAAAATGTTTTCCTTTCTTTTATTTCCTTAATAGGAAACAAGGAGTTTTCTGCTTTGTCCAAACTGTGCCACTCAATTCACTGTGGATTTTCATGGCTTATGTTTTGTGACTCTTGGGATGGGGACAGTGATGGACTTTGTGGAAATTCTGGAGCTTTAGTCATTGACCTTAGGGCAGGTAAAAAACTTATAGGAATATTCATAAGGTATTTCATACGCACAGAGGATTTCCAAGTAGTAAAGGTCTGCTTATGTCTTATTTGCACTTAGTTGAAGTTAATGTACACGTCGGATAGTAAACAGAATTTATGTCAATTATGTTGGCATTTGTGCCTGCTAGCAAAAAATCCAAGTATAGGAAGAACAAGCTATGGGATAGCTAGGAAGTAGAAAAATATTATTACTCCCTTCTCTACAAATTTGGCAGAATACATGGCTCATTTGTCAGAGTTCCTGCTCATCCTTCTTTGTGTGATGTTGCATTGCTGAAACAGTTGATCAGTGACCTGTACAAATCAATAGGCTGCCTTTCCAATATTTGACAGGGAGGTCTGCCATTAGTGGGTTTATCTGTGCTACTAATGAATATTCTTGACCACAAAACACCAACGATCAGAGAACAGGGAACAGCCCAGGGCTGCTTTTCTGTCTTACACTTTCTTTGTGTCTGTCTTGACTCCATCGGGCTTGTAAGCTAAAAGGAGCGGCAGTGCAGGCTGATGATTTCTAAACTCCTCTGACATCAGTAGGTCTTGTGGTTAAGTATATGTGAACAAAGAAGGGTGGAGGAGGAAAAAAATTGGACATGGTAGAAAAAGGCTTTGTTTTCGGAGGTGCTCCTTCTTTTACCTCCTTCAGGTGTACCTGTGTAGAAACCTGCTTTATTTTGCAGGAACCTTCCTGCCATTTGTTGCCTATGTTCACCTGGTATAGTTCACTGGCATCTTGATGTCTGTGAGTTTCTTTGATCATTTAACTGTGGAAGGTCTGTTCTTCAGATCATCAATCTGCTGGTTTCAAAGCATTAGAGTGTGTTAAGGGTTTCACTTTAAAAAGCAATGTATATTTATAAATCACTTTGAATTGGGTGAGAGTTTTGGCTCCAGGGACAAGCTTTGTTGGGGATTCTTAAGTTCTTTATTAGACTAGGTGACACAGTTGGAAACTACAGATTCCTTGGCTCTCAGGCACCAAGGTCAGAAACAGCAAACTTTAAGCTAATCACAGAAGAGTAGAGTTGCTTCAAGCTTAACTTAATTATATTAGGGAATTAAATAGAAAACTCTTGTTGGTACTTTTTAGAGCAGAGGTGAATGTGAGCGAGTGGAGACTTGATAAGGTCATAGAAATTCTTTAATGCTTTGTAAATGATAAGTACCGAGAAGAGTGAAATGCTTTTAATAGAAAATCTCTTGCTGTCAGGAAGAATAGTTCTGAGACCAAAAGAGCTACCAAAGGCTGGCTCCCTCAGTCTCTGAAGACATATGCACTCCCCTTCATCCCTGCAGCTTATCTCCCTGCCCAATTTCTACTATACTTTTATCAAAGTCAGTGCTATTTGCACTATCTTCATATATTCCTTAGTAAACTCTTAAGCCATCCTGAAAATTTGTTATGCTTTCACTGGCTCTTAGAAGCAACAGGTTTTGCAACAGATTGATGCTGTTTGATCAAAGAGAAATCATTTAGACTAAAGGTTGGTGTTAGAAAAAATTATTACTGCTAGAGGCTTCTCGTGAGTGTTCTGTTATTTCTGGAGTTCTATAAATACGCACATTTCTACAAAGAAAAGAAAAAAAACTGTTTAATCACTTGCCATCTAAAGAATACAAAGATATTGTTATTAAAAAAACAAACAAACAAGCAAAAAAGAAAAAAGAAAAAAATGTAGCTTCTTCTAAATGACTAAACGAAACAAAATGCAGATGGGTTTCTGCTTTGTCTTTTAGGAATATTATGGAAGAGAACATCAAGCAGCCATAATTTTTTATTTTCTAAATTTAGTCATGTAAAGACATTAGTTAAAGTGGTTGTCTAAATACTGTTTCATTCACGTTATATTTATAATGAGCTTCATGTAAGTGGTATGAATTAGGAATTTTATATATTTATTGATGGAGGATGGGGAGAAAAAACTGCAATAAAACAGCATAGTCCAAAAAAATTAAAAGAAATGCTGAAAATAAAAAAAAAGTTTTTGGTGACTCTTATTAACTCTGCAAGCAGTTAATAAGAACCTTACAAAGAGTTAATGTGTGTACTATAGGGCTACCTAGAACTTCTGACATAGCTGTAGAGACTCCAAGGCAGAACTTTGATTACTAAAAACTTTATTTCCCAGTAGCACATCCCTAGGTCTTACAAGCTTTGTGAGTAAAGCAGATTTTTAGGATGAATTTGCTGAAGTCACGGTATCATAGAATAATTGGGTGGAAGGTCATAGAGTCCAGCCCATCCCTTCAGTGTGCATGGCCATCTTTAAGTAAACCAGGCTGCTCAAGGTCCCGTCCAAGCCGACCTTGAATATTTCCAGGGATGGGATAAGTACCTGTTCCCGTGTTTCACCACTCTCCTTGTGAAAAGTTAATTGCTCATATCTACTCTGAACTGACCCTTGTTTAAGTTAAAAACATTGCCATCTGACTCATTCTGTCACTACAAGCCCTACTAGAAAGTCTATCTTTTTTTTGGGGAGAGAAGGACTAGGGCATATTTGTGAATGAAAAGCTCAACATGACTTGACAACGTGCATTTGCAGCCTAAAGTGCAACCATAACCTCCATGCCCTGGGCTCATCCAAAGCCCCGTGGGCAGCAGGGCAGGGAGGGGATTCTGCCCCTCTGCCCCACTCTGCTGAGACCCCACCTGCAGTGCTGCATCCAGCCCTGGGCTCCCAGCACAGGAAGGACATGGAGCTGTTGGAGCCAGGCCAGAGGAGGCCCCCAAGGTGATCAGAGGGATGGAGCACCTCTCCCTTGAAGACAGGCTGAAAGAGTAGGGGCTGTTCAGCCTGCAAAAGAAAAGCATCTGTTGCAGCCTTCCAGTAAAGAGGGCTTACAAGAAGGTTGGAGAAAGACTTTCCACAAGGGTGTGCAGGGACAGTACAAGGGGGAATGGCTGTAAGATGAAGGAGGGCCTCAGTAAAGTCTCCCTGTAGCCTTCTGTTCTCCAGGGTGAAGAGCGTAAATGGTCTCAGCCTTTTATCACAGGAGAGGTGCTTCATCCCTCTGATCATTTTTGCAGCCTCCTCTGGACCTGCCTCAACAGGTCTTTGTCTGTCTTGCTCTGAGAACTCGAGTTGGACACTCCACTCCAGGTGGAATCTTACCAGGCTGGGGAAAAACCACAAAGTCCTCTAAAATTGTCCATTAGACTAAAAACACATCTACCTATTTTGTCAAAATGAAAATCATAAGAGCTCAGTAAAGCTCTTCTGTTTGTAAACTTATTCCATGAAGGAACAAAAATTTGGACAAGAAATTGTCATTTCCCATAAGTTTTTTCTTATGTTCCTTGGCCATCGTTTTATAAGATACTATCTAAAATTATCAAAGCATATGTGCTTCCTTGTGCATACTGTAAGTAAAAGAATAGATTGTCAAATGCAGTGTGTGCCACTAATCCAAAGAAAAATGATTCTGCTTCTAAGTAGGTACCCGTTAAAAAATAATTTAAAACATGTGTGTATCTATAGAAAAAAAAAGATAAAATTCCTTTAATTTACTTATATGGGGAGAAAAAAGCTTGCTTCTTGTTCTGACTTGCAGGCTCTAGACTGTACAGATGTCAGCACAGATTATTTTGGTGGAGTTCAAAAGTGACAGAAACTATGTATAGAACAGGATTATTTGGGTATTTCACACCTTGCCTACTCAAGGATTTAAAAATCTTTTCTTTCTCAGTTTATTTTTCTACCTCTATTTTCAAGGAGACCAAAAAAAAATATGGAACCTATGTAGGAACCAGAAGTACTTCTATATTATTAGAGTTGCTTCATTTTTGCAGCAATATTAAGTTATATAAATATTTATCTCACATCAGCAGAGCTGATGGGAGAAACTGAGGACAACATGATATGCAGTCCTTATTCATTGCCGGGCAGCTTAAAGTGTGATTTCCTTGATTGTCTCCATAAAAACTGGTAGCAGTACATTATCGTGCACTTATAAAAGTAAAAAAAGGGTGAGTGGCTCAGAAAAGGTGGGCAATTATTTAAATGATATACTTGTTCATCTTGCAGGTCAGGCAGTTAATTGTGCCAAGATTTGCTTTGAAATCCTGCGTGCCTCAACTTGGACCTTTTGCCTCCCTGGAGAATTCCTCAGGTCTTGCTGTGCATCACGTTTCCTGTGGATACTGGGCTAATGCTAGCTAATCCTGTTAGCTTGTACAATAGATACAGTGAGATCTGGGAATCAGGATCTGTATGCAGAAATTGGGGTCTGTATTCAGTAGTTCTGCGCACCAGCAAATTGAAATCCTTGAAAAAGAGAGTAAAACATGGTTAAAATTAATGTCGTGTGCTTGATCATTCAGAGTCCACGGGGCAGAGGAATAACTGCAGCTAGGATTAAAGTTTTTTCAGGTACTTGTAATACACTTTAGCTGTATAGTGAACCTATGCTTAAATGAGTTCTGTGCTTTTCAGCTTCTCGTGTTCCTGTATGTATAGGACTCTATTTCTTTAATGCAATTTTCCTTTCAGATTTGATGTTTTCATACATCAGAACAGTGTAATTGCTAAGGGTTGGTTTGAATCCTCAGTTTGTTTGAGAAGGTGGAAAAAGATTCCATCAGTTTAAAAATGTTGAATCTTTGAATGAAAATGCCCAGACAGTGCAAAAGCAATCCAAGAGTTAATGGTATCTCAGAAAGTTTCAAATGGAATTTTAATATATTAGTATTCTGTTGCAAATGTATTAAATTCCTTATTACTTCTACTCCAGCATATTGAACTGCATGCATATATGTTATTAATGTCTGTGATTTTTTTTCTGAAGGACTTTGAGATTATTGTTTTTATATAATTATATGTCTGTTTCCTGTGATGATTGCACAGAATGAGGATTTACAGTTTTGTAAATACGTGTGAGTGAAGTCAGAGTTTCCTCAGCTGCGACCAAGCCACTTGGTAAATGTGAACCATTGAGTCCCCAAAACAACAGCAAAGGGACTTGTTAACAACAAAACAACTTTGTATTAGGTGAAGAACACACAGGGCAAAGCATGCTCTTGGCTCCATCCCAGCTGTTGTAAACATTTTTCCTCTCTCCCTTCAAAGCAAGAAAAGGAGGTCTTTCAATTTTCTGTTAGCATTCCTTCTGGAAAATGAGATCTTTCTTTCTGTACAGAATCAACATCACTCCAGTGTGAAAATTATGATCATACACAAAAATCCAGCCGGATCAGGAGATCTGCTGTAATGACTACAAATAATATAGCAAAATATATTAGTATAATTTATAGGAGAACCAAAGGCTTTCTTCCCTTTAAATCTGACGTGACATAAAAAAAAAAAAAGGGTGATTTTAAACAAAATTAACCTAATCTAAATTGAATCAACTTTGTTCTTTAATTTGGAAGGAGGAAGGACCAGATCATATTGCTAAAGTTTTATATAGTGTGAAGGGTTAAAAATAATAGACATAGATGCAGAAATGTGTGCCCCATAAGCATTACATAGGTCTCACTTTACCATGTCTGTAAAAGTGAAAACTATTTCCTCTCTCTTTGTAATGCTTTTCAGCCCCTGCATTCAACAAGGACGGAAAGAGGGTTGGGTTTCCAAGGATGTTCTTTAGAAACTCGTTTATTCCTGGTGTCATGTCTCACCAATTATTAGCACAATACCATAAATATCTCCAAGGCTTTGTCAGCCCTTTGGTGCAGGATGTATAACAACATTTAATAACCAGTTTTATACAATGCCTTCACATTGTGAAGGTACACAAAATTGGAAGGAATGGAAAAGGAAGCAACTTAAGAAGAAGCTAAAATATTCCATTTGTAAATCACTGATGTTTTCTTAAAATGGTATTTGTTGAAGGTTTTTCAGGGTAATATTTTAATGGCAAAGTTTGTTTAATACAAAGCTAGCTTGGTTCTCAGTGACAACTTTTGTTATTCTTTTATGTCTTTAAGAACAAATGTGAAATTTACAGATTCACTTTTTTCACAACCAGATTAGTTTGTATAAGACTACACAATGGGAACAGGGATTCCCATTTCATATAAAAGGAAGTTGATGATGATCAGTGGGTATTTACTTGAGGTGACTGTCAGAAAAGATCCCATACCCAACTTTTTTTAAACTTGATATTCCCTGACAAACCAGTCTCCAGGGCCTCTCCAGACACTGAGCCATTCTTCATGACTTCCATAAAGGGAAGAGGATTCAGTCAAAAGTTCATTTTCTTTGTACAGATTCTGGCCTTTAGCGATTCTCTTCTCAATTTTTTTGTTCCACCTGTCTCGTTAGTCTGGAGATTGTTTTCAGGTACCTTGAAATACATTAATATTTCTGAGATCACCTGAGGTAAGTGATGCTTATGTATTCCTCAGAAAAGACTGATGTATCTTTCATGACAAAACAGAACAGTGTCCTTGCCCAAATAATTCTTGTTCTTTTTGCTCGATATTTCCCGTAGAGCTGATTGCTGAAAAGATAGAAAGATGAATTATTCATTAAAAACTGATCTGCTCATTCAGATCTCAAGGTTTTACAGACTATCCTGCTACAGCATATCCTGGGAATACAAACGTCCCTCTTTTGGCTCACTCATTTATTGTTGATTCAATGAATTCCTGTTGCCTTTCTACAAGCTGCATCCCTTTCTGACCTGTGTGCTTCTAGCCATTGGGTAAGAATAATTTTAAGTCTGATCCATGAATAAGATGTTCTTGAGAGCTGCAGTGGTGACTGATACAGTAGTGGGTCTTTTTGTTTTCTAAAAGAATGTATCCTATGTGTAATCAAGAAACCCAAAAGGAATTCTAGCCTCCAACTGAAGAAATTATTTTAAAGTATTTTTAAAGTTGTGTGGAATATACTGCTGCTTAGAATGAAAATAATTATATACTTAAAGAGTTAGCTTTACAGGGTTAGTTTCCTAGATTGGGACCTTTATTTAGTCTACATTTTGAAATTCTTGCTTGTTTCTCTTGTGAATACTTTGCTGTCTTAGTTGTTATGAATAGAGCTCTTTGTTTTCTGTATCTGGAATTTAGTCTAAATAATGACCTCCAATGAAGTACTTCTGTAAGGTCACAAATGCCTCTCGGAGCCAAGCTAAAGTAAACATCCTAAATAATGATATTTTATTTTTTATGAACCTAATATATCACTGACAAATACAGAAAGCTCTCCAGTAAGGGAATGGTAACTCACCACCTCAGTTTCATTGACCTGCAGGCTGCTTTTCCTTCTGAAGGGTTTGTTTAACTGCAAAGGACGGAAGTCTTGAGTACTCACATACAGAACACATATGGATAATTTAAAGCCAGCAAGTTTGGGTCAGGAGAAGATGGTTAAAATGGGCTGAGTCTGATGGTTAAAATAGCGAGTCCCTCAGCCACGGAGTGTAGAGATGTTTCATTTTGAAGCCCTCGCGTCTGATCCAGAGGATGATAGTCCTGATGTAGTCACACACAGAGACGCCTGAACCAGACAACCTGCTTTTTCCTTTAAGGAAAAAAGATAACCCAAAATCCTGAAGAGTGTGTTATCTGATCCCACCATTAGGGAAGTCTGCAGCTGTTCGTATTTTTTCTCTACAGCACGTGTCACTGTGGCAAATGGAAAATATTTTCATCCTCTAGGATTACAGAGCTGCTGAAAAGCCATAAACAAAACATAACTAGAATTGTGCATGTAAGTGACAGTTAATGTGACCTCTCAGAAGGTAAGGGTAGAGAGGAAAAAAAATATCCAAGACAATTCATACTTTGATTTGCAGCAATACACTTCAGAGAGAGTTTCAGGGAAATATAAAAACACAACCCTGAGGAAAGTATTTCTTATAAAGACATGCATGTGTGTACTTCTGTATGTATTTAGAAGTAAAGCCCCAATGAGTAAAGTGGGGATCCATTCAAAGCCATCCATTTCAGAAAAGCCACACTGATTTTAATGTACTTTAACAGTTTCTCTTCCCAGGGTATCTTACACACTCTTAGGCCCTATCGATAATGAAGGTGAGTGAGTCAATACTCCCACTTTAGGACCTGATTCAGAAGCAAAGTGATTTTTTTCAAGGTCAGACAAAGTCTGTGTCTTAATTCTGAATTTCATCAGGCTAAGGCCCTAATCCTGACAGTTTTCTTTTGAGGACGAGGTGGCCATAGACTTTTTCCTCAGTGGTTGCTCATCTTTTCTACATTCAAGTTTCTTTCAGTTGCAGAGTGTTTCAACAGAGACAAACAGATTCATTTTAAAAAAAAGGGAAGGAGAAGGGGATGTTAGAAACCTACTTTTAGCCTTAGCATCTGCAGTTACTCAGTTCCAGTGGGGTGCTGCCTGCCAGCTCTTTCTAAAGCAGAAGGAGCTGCACCGAATTTCCCAGTTGTGCTACCATACATGAAAGTACATGTGATGTTTCTTACAAGTACAAATGATCCAAACCCCCAAAGGGCATGATTTTATGTCTTTTTACAGCAGTGATAAGGCTATTCACTATAAGTAGTCTCAAATTGAAAGATCTATAGATGTTGTATATAAGTTGTTAGCTGTTGGCTAAATATGGTCTGCTAATTCACCTCTGTTGCTTTTGCAATTATTCAGACAGTGCCTAGAGATAATTCCAGACATCTAGGTACTGAAACAAGAGAAATATTTCAGGGTTTTAAAAGTTAATTCTGAAGATATAAGCTATCTACTCTTCAATAAAAAAAGAAGCAACATTGCTACTACTTAAGAAATGATCTGATGAATGTGGTTTGGTAACCAGTTGGGACTGAGTGTTCACCTCCTTGTTGAGAGCACACAATTAATGTAACAAAAGTGGAAAAAGGATTTAAAATACTCTTTTCCTGTTTGAGTGACAGGAAGGACACAGCCAACTGAACATATCACATCACGGACATCAAAAAACATATGATGTATTTCTAGCATCAAAGCCATCCATTGCATCAGATCACATCCTCAAAAATTTTGAATTAATACCTATGATTTAGTAAGTGTGTTTTGGTGAAAAACAGTTTTGAAATTCATTCTTGCCTTCCATCTTTTTTAATTCCACCACTTAGAAAGATATGGCATATGAGTACGAAACACCTGGACATCCTTCATGAGCAGATCTCTATTCTTTTGTTTGGGATCAACTCCTGGGAATATACTGCAAGGTGAACAGTGATGTTACAGTGTTAATTCTAGGCATTAGAGGAGTGTAAATCTGCAGAAACTGGACAAAAAGGGACGTTTGTATCTTAGAGTCTGAATGAAATGAGAGAACAGTTTTGTCTTTAGAGTTGGCCCTTGGTTAAGATTTATTGGGTTTGGCTATCATGTAATGTGTAATTTCACTTTCATCCTACTAGAGACAAAAAAGGTCATGATCTTTGTTTACATGGTGGCACTGAAGGGCCATTGACACATTGGCTTAAAGAGTGAGTGCCAAGACTTGGCACTGTCAAGCCCAGAAATGTTTCCAGGTCCTGTGATGTGTTTTGGACTGGTTGGAAATGTTAGTTTTGACCCATAATCTCAGAAGGGCTCCACCACAGACGAGGGATTGCCACTGCAGATATGAACTACAGGTTATCCTGCACCTTTCTCCTCCATACTTCCCCTACCATGATGCAGATTTACTCCATGTGCTGACTGTAACACATAGCCAGAAAATTCCTACTTAACACTCCCAGACGATCTCTGGCATTTGTTGCATATCCAGAAGGAGGCAAAACTAAATGTGTAACTTATGCAATTGACCAGTTTCAAGTGTGTTTTGCTTTTCCACTTTGGAGCACAACTTCAGCACTTAATGGGAGGAGCCACAGGGATGCAGCTCAGCACAGAGACAGCTGAAGTGCAGATCCAAAGTGGCCTCACACTGTCTGATGGAAACAACTGGTGGTGTCTCAAGGCAGTTTGATGATGTCATTCCCCAGGGGGAAAATGCCAAACTTTAGAGTGGTTGATCTGTCTGGAACAGCTAAGGATGAACAGCTTCATGTCTGTTGTGGCTGCTGGATGTTCTTACAGCTTCAAAGGCTGTGAGATGACCATGGAGGTCGAGTATGGGCTACTATATGTGTGGTTTAAAAAAGTATCAGCTACATCTGTCTTTTTAATATCCTTTTGTCTTGCATGCTCATGTCTTGCAGTTTGAATGTTTCTATGGTTTTCCACCTAGGAGGGATGACAACTGAATGACGTGTTATTGTTTTGAAGTGCAGGAACATTCGTGATTTTCCCAATGAAATGCTGCGTGAGTGGTTGGCCAGCATAATGATTTTCTCATTTAGAAGTTAAAATGGAGCTAACATCCATTTTACAAATGGAACAAATGGCTTGCAGGAGCAGGTGGCTGTTCACAAGAATTACTCCAGCAGGTCTGAGTTTATGAAGGAAGAATATCTTGTGCTCCATTTTAGTTATGCCTATACAGTTTCACTACAGATGGCAGTAGCAGTTTCCCCAGCAGGGCCTTCTAAAGGCTTCACTGATTGACCATAAAACAATTGTTTTATGTCTTCCCCAAGGCACAAAAATCAGAACTGTGACTAAGGAATTCTGGAATTCCTTTATAGTCACAGTAACACTGAGGCTGCATGGTACCACATCTAAAATTCTGCTTTCCTGTAAGTCAAGCTTAATTGGAAATTATCATCTAACAATACATAGAGTGTGTGTGTATATACATATATATATGAACACACACGCACAGTGTTTAGGTGTCAAACCTACTAAAATGCAATCTTTAAACTTATTTAATTTTTGTTTTAATCTTTATGACTTATTATTTATGTGGCTTATTTTGGCAAGCTATTGTATTCCTTTCCTAGAGGTGATAAAAAAACGGAAAAAAAGTATTTTCAGTTATTGCAGTTGGTAAGGAAAGGAGAGATCGAAAAAACACCATTTAACAAGGAGTTTCCAATGAAAATGTTGCTTCCATAATAAGTTGTTGAAATACACATTTTTTGCTTGGATTCTTTAATATTCAAGCTTCTCCTTATGTATAGTTGTATATCAAGGTGAAAATAAGGAGAAACTGGACAAGGAAGCAATTTAAAATTCACTCCAAAGAGAAATAAATGTGAGTAAAATTTGGTTGGGGTTCTTTTTCCTTTATTTTATTTCTTTTTGTTTTGGTTTGGGTGGTTTTTGCTTTTTTTGGTTTTTATGACATGGTAGGAGCTTATTGCTTCTGTGAGATTTCTCTGATTGCCCAGCAAGATGGCTGTTGGTAGAATTTGTGTGAGGGGGATTGTGGCTGTTTCATGGAAATACACACACGTATAATTCTTCAGATAATTAATCACTTCTATTCTGTGTCGTATCTGGCACACTTACAAAACCGTGACAGATCTGGCCAGATTTTGGCTCTCCCTTTGGGAAAATCCAACTACTGTATGTCAAATCTTGCCAAATTAATGCATGTAAAATCCCTACTCTTGCTACAGCAATAATAAGTCATACTCAAATACTTTTTTCTGACCATTTTAATATGGATATTTAGTTAACAAACTAGTTACTTTGTTATTTTAAATTGGGCAGTGCCTACAATTATTGATGGAAAAAGGTTAATTTATGCATGATAGCACTCTAGATCTGTATTTCTAATAATAAAAGTACATTTTTGGAGGCAATTGTAGCATAGTGGTAGTTATCTGAACCCAAATGTTTTGAGTTTTCTTGTATGAGCATGGAGGACAAGACTGTATAGGTCCCAAGTGATGAAATGATGTCACTTAATTTCTTTAGTCTGTGAAGTTAGAAGTCACCATCAAAATCTGAACATTAAATTAGTGAAAGGAAAAAAAAATAAACTAATTATTTAGCTTAAAATTCAATTTTATCTTACTTATGTGACATGCAAGGAAAGAAATGCTTTGTAGTTCTGTGCCGTCTTGATTGTTGGTGAACTACAGCTCATCATCCATAATAGCTCCATCTTTGAAAGACAAATCCCTGTACATGGGGAGGGATACATTGCCCTGCATCCCTCTGATACTTTCCAGAACTGAAAACTGTAGCCAACATTAAAGGCACTCTGTGGTAAAATTCTTGTAAATTTGACACCAGTGATAAAAAGCAGCCCTGCAGCACCCACAGTTAACCACAAAATTTCAGGCACCAGTGCCATGATGTCGTTCCATGTCCATGAAATTACCCATGGCATGTATTTCCCTCTCCCTGTGCTCAGGAAAGTGGCTGCTCCCTGTCAGTACCTCAGAAAAATGCAATTGATGGAAGGTGGACGCAATGGTTAGGAAGAGAACATGATATAGGAGTACTGTAGCATCCAGAAAATTGATATGCCTCATGCAAAGTGAGAAAGAGAAGCCAATCTTAGCCAATCTTACAACCAGCTTGCAAGAGAGATGGGTTTAAACTGAAGCATGTGGGGGACATTTTATTCCAAGTTCTTCTTGGAGTCCTTATTCTGAAATAACATGTGTAGGCAGTATGTAATTTCCTTCCTATATCCACCACCTCATTAATAGAGGTTGGCAGGAGGAAAAGAAAAATGAAGAATAGCAAGGCTTGCTACATGTATAGTAAAAGGAGATTGTGCATTCTGTAAAAAACAGGGATGTTTTGGGCATTTTCTGGGTTATCACGACTGAGCAATAAAAACAGTGCTTCCATAAATATGTGGCATTAGATTGTGACACCTATTTGAGCTTCCACAAAACCTACCAACCAACCTGTGACAGCCTGGACTCTGTGTAAATGGCAATCCTGCTTTCAAAAGGCTAGTGAAGTGTGAACCAAAGGGGTTTGTGCCTGTTTTAGGGGCGAAGTACACAGAGCACGTGCATGTCCTTGCATTTCACGTAAAACACAGTTTGGTTAGCGGGTATAACAGCAGATGGTTATTGGTGGGGGAAGATTTAATAATCCCGTGCTCACACCTAATATTTCCACGCTAACAGATGTGCAGCACAGCTTCTTTGGGCCTTGTCCCCGTGAGGTGTGTGAAGAACCTCTTTCAGGGGACTGGGAGTTGTCAAGCGTAGGCCACAGGGAGCTCATTTGCACAGGCTCCATAGCTCGCAGCTGCAGGCCTGGGGGGCTTGCTCTGTGTCAGGACATCTGCAGCAGGTTTACTGTTTATCTGTGAAGTAGCAGGCTCGGTTCGCAGCGAGGGTCAGGAGTCTCAGGGGCTGCAAGGCTCACAAGGCTGGGAAGGCCGCGAAGATTTGCTTTCTGCTTTGCCACTGTCGCTGCTTTGGGCTGGTTGAGCTCCATCGTGGTTATTCTTCTCTCATGTGTACCCCCAGGGATGAAACACATGGGTTCTCCTGCATCCAGGGCAGAAACTGAATTCAGTGTTTGCATGCTTCTTTGGTACAGACCCCACGTGATATCCAGTATTAGCCAAAAAATAAGAACACTCAGAAGTAAGTAAATGTTGGCCCATTTCCTGCAAAGTGGTGGTAAGGTGGCTCAGGAAGTTTACAGGAATATTACAGTGTTGTGTAGAAAATGGAGTGCATCTCTCATACCTTTCCATTAATTATTTTTACTTCACAGTCACAACTGATTTGCCCACTTAATTTGTAAAGTGTATGCCAGTGGAATGTAGCTTTTTAGTTTGTAATTAGTCTTTCTTTGCAGCTTGTGTATGGAAATACTCATAATAGTCCCTATTTCAGTAAAGGCTTTTTGAAATTATCTTGCATCATCCATTTATATATAGTATGTTCTACATTTTTAGCACATTGGAGTGACTGTAAGTTCTTCTAAGTTAATTTCAGGAGTTTAGAGAGAAGGAAAAATGTTACACTTTCTATTTCTTTTAGGTCTTTTATGACCTAAACTGTTTTTCATCATGGAACCTCTTGCTAAAACAGTTTTCTGAAAAGAAAACAGTGTTTACAAAGTAAACATTTTTTCTGGCTGCAAGATTGTTTTCTGTCCAGGAAGCAAACACATTCTACTTCATTACATATATTTTGAGTGTTTGAAAGGAAAATAAGTTTATACATTTTAAAAGTACAGCTCACAGACTTTCCGGCTGGAACCCACTTGGGAGTCATAACACATTTCCAGGACCTCCCCTAGTGAGACTCCTCAGATATCAGAGTAGTAGTGACTCATCGACCGCAGGAGAGGCAATTGAATTAAAACTTAAATATTTATGTGTCTGACTCACTCAAATTGCAAAACAAATACAGCCCGATTGCTGGGTGAGATATCTGTGTTTCTCAATAAAAGTTGAAGCCGATATTTCAAGAGCTGCAATGGCCTGAATTTGGCTGTTGGCCCTTGTTTTCACACCACTTTTTTTTTTTTTTTTTTTTTTTTTAAAGTGGTTTTCACAGCTTTAGAACAGTAGAAGTAAAGCTATTATGTGACTAAACACATCTGGAGTGCTTGATAGTAGTGACAGAATGAAGCTTGAGATGGCTCAGCACACCCTCCTGCACTCCTGACTATTGCTTTTGGATGGATTTAGGGCACCAGGTAAAGGTGGCTGTAGATGTTACCACACTTCATTCTCCCATCACTTCCCAGGCACACAAATGACTGAGATGCAATACAAAAAAAACCTGTTGAGAGCAAAGGAAAGGATGTTGAAGCAATTGCTGCTATGCTGTGGTTTTTTTTCCAAGCCCAGAGATTGACAGTAACAGCCACAAGGTCAAATGTCTTCCTCTCCCCAGCACAGCATCACAATCTTTGCAAAAAAATTGAGCTTGGTCCTCTGAAATTGTCTCTGAAGCTGGTCTTGCTAAGCACATAGAGCACAGATGTGGCTCCCCACACTGCACCATCCCTTCCTCTGCCGTCAGGTGCCAGGTCTGGGACCCCTTCCCTCCGCAGGTCAGACTGTTTGGAGAAGGCTGTAATATGTAACTAATTACCTTACAGCTGAGGAAAGCCTTAGCAGATCCCACTTATTGAAAACTGAGCATGTGCTTGCTAAACTCATAATTTTAACCTAACCATTTTATTACACGTTTTCTGGTCCAAAGGCCTGGATTTTCAGCTTGCCTTTGAGCAAGAAGTTGGGGCATTTTTCTGTCATCGGCAAGACATGAGGTATTTCGTGAGACCACAAATAAAGCTGTTGTTCTGCAAACACAAGTACAGCAAGTACAAGTGTCTATTTTTCTTTAGACAGCTTTCTAAACAACACAAAAGTGTGATCTGAAAATATAACTAAATGTTCTACTCAATGTGCTTTATTTAAAGAATGTCTGACGTGCTACTGCCAATAATTATCAGTTCTTCATTTCCCATGGAAATATTATGTTTTGTTTCAGTCGTCCTTCCTCTTTTTTTCCCCCTTATGCTCTTATTTAGCCTTTGTTCAGAAACACCTTCTGCCACTCCTGTTCCTAGGTCTTAAATCTGTTGATTAGGCTTGAAAGCTGGCATCAATATATTCAAACTTAAATTCTATATGGGAGATGAATTTTCCAGATGTAACTTATAATACTGCCTCATTAGGCTCTTCTTCTGGTGCTGAATCACTCTGCTGTGCAATGTATTGTTCATCCTTTTTCTTCTGGTTTCAGTAGGGATGATTCCATATATTAGATAAAATCAAATTAAGCTGGAGTTTTGGCAAATCTTGGAATCTTTGAACTAGTTCAGCTTTACAAATGCTTTGAATTAAATTTGACTGTTTGACTCCATTCCTAGTTGTAGTGGTAACTGCATCTTGGAATACCACAGTTCTTAGCAAAAACTCACATTTCAATATGATTTTGTGATTACAGGTGTGTATTTTTTTTATACTTTACCAGAAATATTAGTATAGCATGGTATTACCTTTTTTTTTTTAATTTCAACACACAAAAGTATTTTTTAAATACATTTGGTACTGGATTTTCTTATATGTGTTTCTTGCAGGGGGGAGCTAAGTCTTTGGCTATAGCAAAAGCTAGGAAGAGTTCATGCAGTGTTTAAAAAAATAAGGAAATAAATAAATACTCTGCTGCCATCTCTGAAGGTCATAAAAATATTACGGATTTGCGGGAGCTCGGTCAGTTTACATAAGGGATTACAAAAAGTGGTTGCCTGTAATACCAAGGGGCTGTACATGATGACCTAAGAATTTTCTCCATTTTCCTTTATTAAAATCCAGCCGTAAGAGAGAAAACAAAGCTGGGATCACTGAGGTACTACATTCCATGCACAGTACAGAAGCTGCTGCTCAGCCACTGAGTGCTGAGTTCCTGGAGCAAACAGAGTTGCATGAGAGGGAGTGAAGGGCATGGCTGAGCATCAGATGCTACCCGAGCTGAGACAAGCACCAACCAGTGTTTCACAGATTTCCACCTGTGGTTTGCACATTGTAAACAGTACATAACAGCTTATGAAGGGAAGACCTGAGCTCTAATCTGTGTAAAAATGTGGAAAAAAAGCCAATTTTTCCTCTGGAGCCTCTGACATCAATAACCTGAAGGAGCACTCTGTCCAGTGGGCTAAAATTCACAGATGAATCAACAGCATGCTTTAGTTACAGCACCAGAAGCTGCTTATAATTCTAATTAATAAAAAAATTTAAAAATTACTTTAAGGCAGCCTTCCCTGGGCTGTTATATTGGTGTGGTTTCAGTCCTATTTCCACATCATTTCAGCCTGTTAAGAATAAATAAAAAATGTTATGGCATTCAGATGTTCCTGGAGCTGCCTCATCACCATCTCTTAACAACTCTCTACAATCTGGCAACTATTTCACTATTTAAGATAACAATATTGACAAATTTAACTATTTTCATTAAAAAATCTACCCACATTTCATTGTAACCATCCACTCACAGGAAAATATTACCAGGCAGTTGGCAATATTTGTTATTTCTATGGTATTTCTATATTATAATTGTATCAGCTTTGCATATATCTGATGAAAGCTACATTTCTTGAGAGCAAACTAAGCATAAATGGTGTGGGGAGGTTTATTCTGTTTTCTTTAATAGCCAAGAAATTAAATTAAAATAGTATATTCTTAGTATGTTTTTCAGAAACATACTTGTGGCTTGAGTGCTTTCAAAGTGCTTTAGTGCAGCTTCTAGAGATCACCTAAAAGCTTTAATTATATTATTTTACAGTCATTTTAATCACATCATTATTATTCTTTAGCTGAACCGAAATCTTAATGTATGTGCTATGAATTACTATATTCAGAATTAATCTGAAAAGATTTCTGGATAAGGAAGAATACGTGTAATTCACCACGTTTTAAAAGTAGTATAATTTATACACAGTCAGTGAGAATAAAGGTAAACTTTAAGCCTTGTATTTTCTGGGATTACTTATTACTATAATAACTTTTATTCTTTTGGCTGATTTGGCACTTTGAAAAGATACGAACTCACCTTTACTGAATTTAGGCAGACAAATTGAGCCAAATCTTTTGAAATGCCCAAGTGATTTATGTTGGTGAAAAACAAAACCCACTGGCTTCACCTGTATAAGACTTTAGCACAATCACCTAGTTTTAGTCTTCTAAATGTGGTGGGATTCTTGCTTTCTCTGAAACTTTTTTAAGAAATTATAATAAAAAATAGAATACCGTGTTCTACTGTTCCCCCCAAAAATCCATTATTCATCATTCACTCTTGGCAAAACCTGTGCTCATCAAGCCTGGCTTAGCATGATCATTTAACTGTCATTCTTTAATTCATCTCTTTTTTTTTCAGTTGATTTTTAACACATCTCATGTGAAACCTTTCCTAGGATTTGAAATGATACAGGTGTCTTAACAGAGAACATTTTTTCTTTGAGGATTTACAGCCATGATGAACAAAACAATTGCTTGTTTTGTCAATAGACTGTTATTCTTGTAAGGAAAAGGAGTTTCACAAATGTGGGTGAATGACAGGAAAAGGAAAAGCAGATAGTCACAGCACAGATACAACTGGGAACTCATGTAAAAAAAAAAAAAAATTAAAAAAAATCAATTACTGCCAATAAAAGGGATAGAAATAACTTCCCAGGAATCACCACAGACTGATCAGAGATGATCTTATGAAAAAGTCTCTCAGGGTATGAAACAAAGGGCAAAGGGCAAATATGCTACAACAAAGCAAGAAGTGTGAATTATCTGTCACCTTTTACAACCCTTTTCTGTACGGGTAGTTTTCTCCCTTAAATACCGAAGGTTTTATTTGAATAAAATCTATTTTCTTGATCCTCTGATCCACCTTAGATACTTGACACAAGAGAGGGTGGCAGACATATTCACCCTGAAGGTCTGTCTGTCCCATCTTGCCATGTAAGAAAGGTAAGGAAAGCTCAAGTGATGGAACACCACAACTTCAAATTTATTGTGTTTTCATCTTTCCACAAAATAAAGTTGTTTGAGTTTCTGTAAGACAGCCTGGCATGTCTACTCAGCAGGGATATTAGAGTAGTTTTCCAATATTACTTGTTTCATGTGAGTTTATTTATTTATCTTAATGCTGTGATTTGTCTTATTAGGAAATTGCAGTAAATTACTGGAGTGTTCAGTTGCCTTGGAATGCCACAGTTGATAACAAAGCACTGAAAAACATTTTGAAGAACCAATATTTTTAGATTTGGTTGCTACTTTTCTTTTTCTGTTGGTTGATACAGAAGTTAGTATTGTTTCAAATGTGCCAGTAATCATCTAGGAGCAGTGAGAGTCACTTCCTTAAGAAAAAGCTCTGAATTTTACAGCTATTTCAGTGTTTCTTCATCTCCCTAATTCATGCAACATTCTCTGGGAAGCAAGCTAATGCCTAGGTGCTCAGGTGAAAGGACTGAATAGTTTCTGAATTCAAGGGAGTTTATTTAACACACAAGGATCCAGCGGATCACCAGCCTTACCCCAGGCACTGCAGAGGCTGATCCAGCAATGCCAGGCACTCAGTGACTCCTAAGCCAGACATCTGCCACGAGACTGTCCACAAGAAAGGCTGTCTTTTACTGTCAGCAGTCACTGCTCCTGCACCCATTTTAGCTTTTTTTTGTTGTTTTAAATAAGGTCTGATCCAAGGTGAACACAGCCACGTTAGTGATCAGGCCAGGCAATGGGAAAAGGGGAACACCAAAGTGTTTCAGAGGAATGTTGTAGTTAACCTGCACAGGCTGCCTTTGTGTGAGTGCCAGAGTGCAGTAATCACACATCCCTTCTTAAACACCCTTCACAGGCATCTCGCTACAGAGTCAAGACAGAGAAGATCCCTGCAGAGGGAAAATATGTTTTAGCTGTACCCATCTCATCCTCAGTTTCTTGCAGTATTTATTATTGGGTACAAATCTTTCAGGGTTTCTCCACTGAAAGGGGGAGGGTGGCAGGTGCCTGGGTAGTGAGGGATGGATGTGCTGTGCTGGCTCTGGCTGTGCTGGAGTCCCCATGCCTCAGCTCAGTTTGCTCTGCAAAGCCAGGCCCTCCAGGAGGGGAAAGCTGAACAAGATACCTGTGCCCATGTAAATATTTTTGGTATAAACAGTGGATCCTGGGGCACTTAATAGTACCTCCAGGAACAGGAACCTCTTACTATTGTGATTCTAATCATGGTGTAACTCTCATCTGTGAAGAGGCTATTGTGTTTGACATCTGTGAAAGTCTGCTTCCTCCTTGGGCACAGTGCCCTTGCAGAGAAGTGCACTAAATCTTCTCAGCGGGGAAAATGGCCTCGACTGATAGAGACAACACAGGCTGGAGTCCATAAAGATTTACTGTCCTCAGTGCAACCAAGCTCTTGTCTTGTGAATTAGCTCTCACGTGTGTGTTGTTCCACTGATTCCTGAAGTCCGTGTCCAGATCCCATAAAAGTTCAAAAGTAGGAAATGTGTGCATGTACGCATGCAGGCAATTAAGCAATTTACAGAAATGGATGTTAAGTGTCAGCTGTGCTCTAAATGCTGAGTAATCTAAGAATAACACATCTTGAGAATGTGCTTAGATTCAGTACAATAGAGCAGAATAACTCCCAATGCCAAGGTGCAGCCACTCCTGCTGCTTGCAGGGGAGCCACCAAGGAGGTGGAGCAGTCAGTAAGCCAGCTGCTGATCCATGAGTCACAGCCAGGGATATTTATCACTAGAAGTCCTCTAGAGCAATTTGCCTCAAAATTGGAGATAGAAACCTTCCTGTGCCTTATATTTATGCTCTAAGCACAAAAATTTTGCTTATTACTCTGCAAATTAACTAGTACACCTTTTTTGCTTTTTGACTTACTGTATCTGAACTCATAACCAAGACATTTTCATAGTCAGTGAACATGGTGATTCCATCAGGTTGTTTGGGGATTTTTTAGAGATATCTTTTCTTTAGTGACTCATGCTTTGTTTTCCAGCAGCAGAGTCCTAAGGGATGGAAAGATTTGAGAATCACTGAATTTGAGAAAAAAGTCCTTGAAGGAAATTAGTAAATAGATTGTACTGCATGGCGGGGAATTACCTCAACTGGAAGGTGTCACATTAATGTTTTATTTTGGAAATCAATATTTTATAGACTTGCTTCTCACTTTCAAGATTCACTTAGTTCATGATATGTAAACCTAGTCTCATAAATGAAGCATTCATCTAAATATTACAGAAAATGAGCTTGTAAAGTCTTTTAAACTGTCTCACAGGGTACTGAAACATTTTCCCCTATGAGCCGTTCCTATGTATAATACCTAATCTTGCTATCAAAGCAGTCCTGTAACAGAAAGAGTAACCCAAGTGTAATTACCTCCTGATTAATCGTCTCATTTGCATGTTTGCCACTCCAGTGCCTGTGGCGATATTGTGCTAAACACAGATGGGTTCTTGGGTTCTCCTCACATTTAGGTTTTGGTGCAGCTGCACGTGAAACCAGTGGTGGGAATTGCAGCACAGATGTAGCTGCAGCCAGCCTGGAGAAACCTGAGCAGAGCAGTTGCACCTTTATTATGTGGACCTGAAATTCCTTAGGGGTTATCTCCTTGCCCACGCATATTTAGAATTTTTGTACTAATCTTGCCCTTCTGCATCACATCCTCAATGCATTTAACATGTGGCAGTGATTTCCACTCCGAGTGTGTGGTTTGGGACTCCTATCAGCAACAATTGCTGAAATGTTCAGTGTCTCTCTCATGTGCAGTGTGTTCAGTTTCTTTATAACTTCTTTTCTTTTTAGGCTTTTCTCTTAAATAAAAAAAAAAGTTAGCTCATTCTTCCAAGTGTAAATAGATTATAAGAAGTCTTCTTGCATCTCTAATGCTGTCAAATAGATTAGGCATGTTTCAGCTCTCTGAACAGCCAGCACAGACAGAAATCTGGGCTTGATAGAACTAGAATCAGATTTACTATGGCTGGTCCTGTATTTCATCAGTCTCTAGCCACATTATAAAAAGATGTTGGGAAATAATGTTGTGCTCCATGATTTATCACTTGCTTACACACAGATAGACATTTGTATCCTTTTCCACTCTCTCTCTTCTTTTCCTCCCGAGATTAACTGGGTTTGTAATTTGATGGTTTAGTTCCAGTACTTGTCTGTCAGAAGCAGATATATTCATCCAGTAGGCTGTAAAAGCAGGTGTTTAATATTATTGTCCACTATTGTAGAATAGTAGCCAGCCTTGGTACAGATATCTGCAAAGTTTTGTGGCTTGAAAAGAGATTTCGCTGAGCACATACACATTGAATTCACAGGATGTTACAAATTAGACTGTCCTTGCCCACAAAACAAAGTGTTTGTGGAAAGAGCATGTTGTTCAAATTTTTTTGTTGTTTTTTTGAGGTTTTTCCTAAATATTCCAAATATTTTGCATTATCATCCTAAATACACTGCAAGTACTCTTCAGCTCCTTCAAGGTATTTCTCCTGTGCTATAACCAAGATAAAGCTACTTAGCCTCTCTTTGTAGTACAGAAAGTTGTGTGGGTAAAACTGCTGCTCAGCCCTGCTGGAAGAAATTCAGTGATAAAAATATAGAAGAGGTTTATTCTTTGTCTTTGAACTAACAGAAAATTTAATTTGTGGAGGAGGTAGACAGTTTGCATTGAAGCATCCAGATCTACTGAAAAGGAATAACTTAAAAATCCAAGGATTTTCACTAAGTAATATCTGAATTTCTTTCAAAAATGCACATCACAAAAGCTGTTGCCTTGAAGTTAGTGGGCAACTGTGTTATAATAGTCTTGTGATTGAGGGTCTGAGATAAACTGCATTTTATACAAATTTGAGAAAAATTAAAAGTGAAAATATGGCGTTAAGAGTACAATGATGTGTGTAGTATGAATAAAGGCATTGATAATATCACTCATTTTTCTAATTTTTTTTTTTTTTTAATTTGGCACCTATTAATTTTAATTATTTTTTCCTTTGGGAGCCACTTAAATCTGTTCCAAAAACATGTCCTTTAAATTCTGAGGACTTAAATAATTTAAGTTTTTAACTGTGCTTCCAGATGGTATTAGCAGAATCCTTTGCTTTATCTGCAGTGAAGGTGGTAAATAGCTGGCTTTCCTATTTCCTAAAAAACTCTGGCCAGCATGGGAAATTAAATTTAGAGAGCAGCTTGATTTACGGCACCAGTGAATTTGCTTCCGCGACATATTCCCCAAGGCTCTGGACACATTAGCACTAAAAACTTTTATTTTGGGATTCCTGGGAGTGAAACTAACTTGAAACTTGTAATTCATTGAAATATGCCAGAAATGCACATCTAGAATGAAAAAATTTAAAATCAGCAAATTGCTGCTAATAATCAGCTCTTTGAAAGAAAAAAAAAAAAAGTTAGATGTGATCTATCATCTTCCTACCTTTTCTTCCCTCCTTTATTTCTCAGCTGTCAAAAAAATTTCTTAAAGCTTTTAATTTTTTTTAAGTTTAAAAAACCCTATTAGTATAAATTAGAGTTCTATTACAATGAAAAACTCTAATATTGTTATTTTCCTTTTTTTTTTAATATATTGTCTTCATTATGATAGTCACCAATATAGCCTTTCTGAAATTATCATTTGCATTCATTTCTTTGCAAGAAAGAGCCTTGGTGAATACCATTCATTGAAGTGAACATTTCTGTGAAGTTAATGCATTTCCCTGGGCAGCAGAGTTATCTCTGCAGAGTTCTGGAATATGATGCCTGGTGATAGTGATTTTGTGTATGTGTTCATGCCACATTAACAGCATCCAAAGGTAAATGGATTTTGGAAAGTAGAGCATAAATGAAGTGCAGCCTCTGCTTCCGAATGCATACTTTCATAACGTGGGTCTTTGTTAGAGAGTTCAGTTTGACTACTTTCCTACAAGTGCCAGCTGTTACTCATCAGGAATTGCACAGTACCAGGATCTGCTGTTGGACTCTCTACCTGATTCACATGTAGTTCATGGAACAGCCTCTGCCTTCTATTGACTTTCTGTCGCTCTTTAACAGACAGAATTTGAACCAGCAACCTAGAGGTGATGGGCAATATATTCCTTAATTCTTGGAGCATTTGGATCCTGCCACTATTCTGTTCATAATTCAAGATTCAGAATAAATGGCATATTTATAGTCCACATTTCAATATAAAGATATGTTCTCTTCCAAATTCTACTCTATTCTTTGGGGGTATTTCCCAAATTTCTCCCTTTAAAGGTCATTACATATATCTTTTAGATCATATCTACACTATTTCATACTAAAGGCTCAAGGTGGCTCGAGCGACATTTTTCCTATTCTATGTCTGGAAATACTTTAAAAATAAGCAAGAATTTTAAAACCTCTATGTCTGAGCTCTGCTGTGCTGACAGGTTAACATTCAAGCATTCAATTGCATAGTATAATTTTTGGAAGACTTCCAGAGCCTCATTAGTATCAGGTGGTAGAATTGCCATGTTCCTTCTAGGCCAGCACAAGAAAGAGACTTTATAAGGGAGGCATATTTCAGGTCCTTTTAGCCCTTTGAAGGACCAGAGGTTGCTTCTTCACCACCTTTATTCTGAACACCAGAGCAAGGCTTAAAGATTTTAGCCCACCATCACTGGACGTGTTTATATGTAAAGAAAAGTAAAGAAAATCCCAAGTGATTCTGGAAATAAAAGACATATTATAAACTGTAATAATTCTTGAGTAATAAGCCTCTAAATACCAGCCTCTAAAGACCCTTATGTTTTGTTAGCCTGGTGAAACATTGATATTTAGGACTCCACCATGTTTGTGGTGGTTTTGGTTATTTATTTTTTAACTTTGCTGTTTCTGAAAAATGTAAACATGCACCTTTATTTTAGTTTTAGAAGTGCAAAATATAGAATAATTATTTGAATTAAGTTACTTTACTAATGTAGTTTCAACAATACACAATTCTTGTATTCATACTAATTTTAAATATTTTAAAGGCTTTTTTCCCTGCAGGTAATAAATGACGGAAGTATAGCTTTTCTTTCCTGTGCCTCTTCCTCAAGGCTATAGATTGGATTAAGGTATTTTAAGTGGTATTGCTAGTTTAGACAAATGACTGAAAACAAACAGGCAAATGTAAAGGAACTGACTACGTGAAACCTTAAATCATTAGCTGAGCAATCAGTCACTCAAAATTTAAAATTTAGAATTTGTCCTTCGTGTTCTTATCTTCAGAATAAACAATAGCAAGTACCTACAGTAGGGCATCTTGCATATGGGTGTTTTTGTTGAATGGTGGTGAACATCAAGTAACGTGTGTTTTAAGAGCTTGTTTACAAACTTATGAATAAAGAGATTTTTCTTTGTCCCTAAAATGAGGGCAATGAAAAATTTTCTAAGGAAGCACAGAGATTGTTTTATTAAGGAGCATGTTATAAAAATGCAGTTAATTCTAGCCACAATTACTCAAGGAATAGTCCAACATAAGATCAGGTAAAGCAGGGACACATCTTAGGTGCTGGCATTTCATACCCAAGGTATTGAACTTCTGGTGATTTTCGATTCAGCCAATAAGTGTCCTATTGTTTGAATAATGAAACACTGCAATTTTGTCTCTAGAAGCCACTCAGCAATTTATTCTGTTGTGGAGAAAACCCTCGTGCCAGAGGAAGACAAAAAGCAGAGCTTGTGCATTTCAGTGGTGTGCCTGACACAAGCTCCTGGTGCAGTTTGAGCCCACTGAGCTCCCTACTGGATGCAGGACTGTTGAGAAAAGACAGAAGATGGAGTCTCTGATAGCAAATTGATATAAAAAGAATCAGACATAATCAGATTAGGACAGTTAAAAGTGCAACTCCTTCTGTTACTCTGTCATCTGGTAACCGCTGCCTGTGTTTCTGGAATAGCTCTGTACAAGAACAAGAAGATTCTTATAACG
>VZTN01018470.1:2796-46774 GCA_013400515.1 Erpornis zantholeuca
TGCTGTGTTGTTTTATTCCAGTCAATAACAGGACATCAACTAATGTGTCCTCAATAGATTTAGAACTTCTAAACAGTGCTGAAAACTAAATTAGTTATCACTGACTACACACAACACATTAGTTTTATCTAGTTTTAATGAATGATTAAGCTATTTAGTGTAATCACATGGCTCATTTAAATTATGCAGCTACTATATATTCTAGAAAATAGCCGGAAAATGTTTCTTCAGATTAAATAGTCATATTAAACAAATACATGGGCCAGATACAGTAATAAGCATTCAAAACATGAGTGAGTAAGTCTCGAGTAGGAATGTCCTAATCTTTGGTATGAGATTTGAATTTAGAGTCTCCAGATAATGATAGAGAATCTATTGGACTGGAATGGTTGTCAAGAAATTCACATTGTTTAAGCTCTGACAAACATGAAAGTTAAAAATCTTTAACTTAAATGTAAGAATTCCTTATTTTTATAATATTAGATAGTATTTACTATTAGGAAAAAAGTGTTGGTAATGCTTTCCATTTAAGAATGCACAGTTGTCAAACTATCAGTATCCCTCACAGTGAGATAACTGTGAGCAGCAAAAATCCAGCTGACTTACACTAAACTATTCTGTGTTATGTGTTAACAAATACTTAAATTGTACTGCATTTCCTGAGTGGAAGATCATTAAATTTCAGCGCTATCTTCCATTTTTTAATCTCCTTTACTCAGGAATATGTGATGAACCAACCACTCAGATATAGGCTCTGTTATTCAAGCATAAAGCATAACCAGATGTGATGACCCTGATGTGTTTGCCATTTGTTCATGCATATTTTTTGCCTAAGCCAGTAGCAGATCTGTTTTCCATTTGAGTCTGTTTTTACACAATTGTTTTTATCAATTTCACAGCTGGTCTGGCTGAGGAACCAGGAGGTCAAACATCTTGTCAAAGCTTGCAAAGTCTATGGCTCAGTTAGGTTTATAATTTGCACTGGGTAGCTGGTTCCTCTGTGTTTTGCACTAAATGTTAGATAAGGGACACACAGATATTTTGAGATGCCTGAATATACTTATGGATTGTAACAGGAGAATTTGGTGCTAATTACTTTGCTACTATTTTACATTATGTTACTTTGTGTCTTGTCTAACTCCATTTCTGCTGAGCTGTAATTTGTGTGTACATGTATTGTTCATACAATGTAGTCACACTAAAATTGAATGAAGTCACATTAAAAAATGTGCATCTAAATACAAAGATTGTGTAAGTCATCTTGATGCCTTAGGTTTTAACTTTTGTATTTTTTCAAATCCTGTACTGCCTAGTGTAACTCTGAAGTTTCCTGTAGCTTGTTAGTTGCCACTCTCTTATGCTAAGATAGACATAACGAAGCCTCTCTGGCTTGCTCTCCAAGGACACCCAGACTGTCCTAGGCCCAAAAGTGTAAGCCTTAATCTTAGGGGTGGGGGGCAAGCTTGGGGAAATTACATCATTAACTAAAGATTTAATTGGTGAATTTATGCTGATATGCAAATGGACCAAACCTATGAAAGTGTGAAGAACTCGTGGCCTGTCGTCCATCTTGGGATCCACTGGGACAGGAGACTCTGGACCCCCAGGCTGTAACCTTTTAAGGCCTTTCAGATAAATACCTCCTTTATTCCCCTATTCCTCTCTGGTCTCTGTTTCTAAGTAGCCATTTAAGGCATCAACCTCCATTCATCTTTTGCACGATTTGAGTTTTGACAGGGTAAAAATTGGATATTTACATAACAATAAATGTCTCCCTATTCATCCCAGGAACAGCAATACCCTTCCTGATGTTCAGCTATCTCTGTTCTTAATTTCTGATGCTTCAATAGATTTCATATTCTGCAGGAAAAAAAACAAAGGCGGTCAGAAACTTAAATCCCAAAATAGTTGAAGGAAATATCCTTGACTTTTTGGTTTTTACATTCAGTTTATCTTTTCATGATTACTTTCTAAAAGGATTTAGCTGTCCAGAGTTCACTGAGTATACATTTGGCTTGATTGCTTGAGTATTTGGTGAAAGTAAATTTTAAACTGAACATCTGATTATCAAATTTTTAGTTTGCCCTCATGCTGAGTTGGTTAGCTACCATGTATCATTTTATATCTGGATTTTGATTGCCTGGCATACATTGCTAACACCTATAATAATCAAACACAGTTGGAAATTCAGAGTGAAATGCTTAGGTTAGTCAAACACATGTGCTACTGCACCAAAGTTAGAGCACAAACTGATTGTAATATTCATAATTCACAATTAAAATGGCACACTAAGAATTATTTGTTAAAGGAATTACTGAATCACTCTGAATAATGAATAAATTTGTGAAATTAATCACTCTCAACAAGAGTAAAGCAAAATTCATAAAATTATTTGTTCTGAATTACTTTTGATTTTCAATCTTAAAACATCATGATAATGACATAGCTAAATCAAATAAAAGGTAAAGAATTGGCTATATGCTATGAAGATAGTACTTGGAATAATCTAAAGGGCAAGAGCAGATGGCAGAGCTGACAGCAGAACTTCAGAAAATCATAAACATTCCTTGCCCTTAGCTAAAATTTAGAAGTTTTAGTAATTATCCCCTGTACTTGCTTTTTAGTGGGGGATGGATGACATTTTCTAGTCTTGAATACTTCCAAAAAACTTTTTATGTGATATGTAATTGGTTTGAAACACATGCACTGCGCACTTTTATTTGAGACCCTACAATGAGCATGTAAACATTCCTATCCCAGAACTGTCTCTTACAGGGTACAGGCTAAAAGCATGGTAATACTAACTACTTGTTATGTCTTGTAATACACTATGTAGCAGCCCTCCAGTACCTAAAGGGAGACTACAGGAGAGCTGGAGAGGGACTGTTAACAAGGACACGTGGTGACAGGAAAAGGGGGAATGGCTTTAAGGTGAAAGAGGATAGATTTAGATTAGATACTAGGAAGAAATTCTTTGCTGTGAGGGTAGTGGAACAGACTGCCCAGAGAGGCTGTGGATGGCCCATTCCTGGAAGTGTTCAAGGCCAGGTTGGATGGGGCTTTGAGCAGTTTGGTGTAGGGGCAATTGTCCCTGTCCTTGGTAGGGAGCTTGTAACTACATGATTCTCACTGTCCCTTACAACCCAAACCATTCAAATATGTTTGAAAAGTACCTAGAGGAAGATTAGTGATGAATTACACATTGTATCACCCTCAACAAACTTTAGTCTCCAACAGGACCTAAATTCACTCCACTGCCTAATACTTGTCCACAAATCACTACTGAACTAAAAACTGTAACTTTGACATTGTTATCTTCAACAGAACAAGCTAAACTTTTATGAGGGAAGGTCTGAACAACTGGCAACTTAGCCAGAATCCATAGAGACCTGTGGCTCTGTCAAGTTTATGGATAGAGCCAGAAGGGAAAAAAAAATCAGAATGTGAATCAACTACTTTTTAGCTGACAGTGTGATGGTTAACCAAAAAAATAGTGCTTTAAAGCAACCCATGCCCATTCAACTGAGCCTACACAGATGATAACTTCATCATCAATAAATATGATGTACACCATCCTGTAGAGTTATTCAATCAACAATTCCAGAAGGTCATCTTTGTTATAGAGTATGAAAGATATGGGAATCCTTTCCTAGGATATTAGGTTTTATGGAGCAGCACCAGCACATTTGCAAGTATTTGGTATGGAAATGGTGTTCCTTCAAACACGTCAGGGAGCACATTCAGCACAACACACTGAGATTTAGCTGTCTGATTCTCATTAATGTTAATAGGAGTTGCGTGGCTGCATCCCAGTGGACTTAGTTAAATTGTTGTCCCTTCCAGTTGACATCCACACACCACATGCCTGCGCAGCGCAGTCTGACTACGGAATAGTTTGTCACAGATGATACAGTATCAGGAGCTTGCACTGCACTAAATGACTGAATTGTGGTAGAGATCTCATGGAATGAACTTTTAAAGAGTCTTTGAGAAACATAAGCCAAGGATAATGCAATGTAAGAGAGATATCCCAAATAAATATGGAGTGTTGTACTTTCAAGAAAAGTCATTATTTGAGACAGCGATTATAAATGGTACCTTGGCCACTGTCTAGAGCAATAGGCTTGGGCTAGGATGATCTGCCCTAATGCTGTGCCACTTTGGATTAATCATTTACTTTCTCTGTTCTGGTTTCAGGAGCAGTGAAACAGGAATAGTTGAACTCACCTCTTCATCATATTGCTGATGATCATTGCTATATAAAATAAGTATTATTTATCCCTAGCTCAACTGAATATTCATGTTCACTGATGTGATAGCCCAAGATAAAAAAAATCAGAAATATTTCATGTTGAATATGCAGAATCATTGTTGAGCTATAAACAGAAGTCAAACTTCTCTCAAATCAAATTCATATACAGTGGATACAGAGTTAGGTTTCAAAAGATAGTCAAAACAAATAGCATGAGCCAGGTATATTTCTGATTAGCGAAGTGAAGAGAGCACTGCCCACAAGTTTTTATGTGATGCTATAAATCTGCTATAGAAAAACTTTATCGATTGAATAGCATTTTGCTCTATCAGCTTTCATTATTGCTCCTTTGTTAAACTAAGTCAACTTCTAACCTAATTTGCATAGATTTTTAACTCCTTCTGGAACTGCATGATAGCCATAGCTGTTGCTTACATGGGAAATTTACAGTAATGAGGCATCTATACCCAAATTATTCCTAGCAAATCATGTGATTGCCAAATGCTTTATTTTCTTTGTTTTTTTCAAAAATTGGATAGATTCAGAAATGTAGTATTGCATCTGATGGGGTGTTATTGATTCTTAGAGGGACAGAACTTGATTTGTGTGATCTAGGATACAAAAGATCATCAAAGTATACAGCATTACAAAGTGAGCTTGAAAAAAATAAGTTTTTAGCACTGCATACTCCTGCAGAAGCCTTGACCCTAAATTTAGATATTAGGGTCTAGATGCAATTTAAGAGTCAAATTATATGGTCAGACAGGACTTACCAACATCTTTCTTATGAGTATGGGAGTGTCTAGCTGTCACTAGTGGCACTAGTGATACTAGTGATTGAAAGGAGTATGTTGGCCTCATGTACATAACATGCATTGTATGATATTTTTCCTTCTACTGACTTGCTGTTCAGAACTGAGCGATAAACCTAAGCTACTATGAACTATATTTTTAGGAAGAGAAAACTGTATTCCTATTCAAGTGTAGAGAAAGCTTCTCTTTCTCAATATATCCCTGACATCCCCACACACATTTCTTCATTAGCTCAACAGCAAGAGTTATGGTCCACTGTGTGGTTGGTCTCCAATCAATTTCTTCTACTGAATGGGTTCACAGCCTCCTTCAGAACATTACTTTTAGACTGGGTTTTTAGCCAAAGCAGCTCCAGTATTTCCTTTTTCATGTCCTTCACTTGCATTCTACTTGTATTCATTGCATCTTGTGTTCATTCCCAAAACACTCATTATGTTTATGTGAGTAAAACATCAACTAATTTTCTCATCAAACTTGGGCATAATTCAAACTAAAATTACTTAGCTCAGCAATGTCATTTCAGTACTGAAATGGCTCTTGTTTCTTGTGAAAAGAGAATATTAGGCTCCTAGAAAATCATACATTTGAAAAGTAGCACTGCATTACCCCTTATATTCAGTTGCCTACAGTCCACTTTCTATTTTTACTTTATTTTTATCTGGTATTAGTTATCAGAGTAAGGTCTCATTAGGATAGTCAGGATATGTTTAACCTTTCCTCTTTCTACTTGAAAACTCATTGCAAGAAAATATATTTTATTTTAATACACATGATATTTAGTATCAAGTTTGGTGCATTGTGTCTATCCTTTAATTGCATGTGGAATATGCTTTATGAAGCAAATGAAACACCTTGAAAAGGTGCTATCTTTACAATAATCTATCCATCACAACCACCTCTAATACAGTAAAATGTGTTAAAATAAATTTTGCAAATTTTTAAATATATACGCAGACCTCCTGCTGTCCCACTAACCCAAAAAAGTGAAGATTACTTGAACAAAAAACCTCAGATAATAAATCATGTGCCAATGAAACTTGTACTCACATTGTTAGAGCCAAACTGTGAATTCTTGAAAGGATAGATAAGAAGAGTATCAAAATACCTCTTTTATTGCATTTGAATAAAATCTCTGAATATAAGGGTATGCTGGGAAATAGCAAAGTATTTTGGCTCTGAGCCTTTATATATCATGCTCTGATGTCTGTATAGTGTTTTCCCACCTCAATCTCCACCCATTTTAAAGATCTGATTACATTTTGAAGTAACATCTTCATTTAAGGTCAAGAAAAAATCTCTAACATGTTAATCAAAGTGAATACTTGTGGTCATATCTCAATTTTGACATTTAAAAGAAACTTCATGCAAATGAGATATGTGACTGAATTACTAGAGAAGGCTATCAAATACTGAATACAGAAATAGAATGAAAGTCATTATATTGACTGAAGTCCTTCATGTGCATCCTCTAAAGTGAAAATTAGACTTAGATTTGCAAACTTTGAAGCTTAGGAACCCTTGGGTGTACGCTCCTTAGTGCATCCTGATGTCTATACTACATAAAAATTAAAAGTATAACATTAAACAAAATTTCCTGCGGTTGCATTTTCCGTGCTTGTAGACTCAGAAGTGAAGGCCTGACAAGTTGAACAAATTTCTCTGATAACCCGAAGATTGCCTTTTAAAACAAAAAAAACCTTACATTATTTTATGACGGGTTCCTTTTTAATATTTGGCTTTACTACTTTCCTCTAATCTGATTTTATTAAAAAGTAATATATTCTTTAATTCACAGGCCACCTCTTTCAATAAATACTTAATCAAGTATGAAAGCTAACTTTCTTATTTCAGAAATGAATATGTACTGAAAACTAAAAGTTATTTGTAGTAGTCAAAAAAGGACAATATTAGGAAGAGATGTAGGTGCTATACACGGATTAGATAACCTACACTGGTGAGGAATAAATGCAGGCAGGCAGCTCAGAGTTCAGCTGCAGCGAGGGCTGCAGACTGAGCTGTGGGTGGTGGGAGCTGGAGGCAAGAGGCTGTGAGGTAACCAAGGGCCTGGGGACCCAGCCAGGTGATCAGTCACTGAGACACAACAGCAGCCTGTATCTCAAATTTCCATCCCCTCACACTGGAAGGGAATAATATCTTAGCTTTTCCTTTGCTTGAGGTCTATCCTCAGAGGCATCCAGATCAAGCTATTGGTTTTTTGTTGAACCATAATTAATTTCAAGGATCAAAATATTTGAGACTATGCCCTGGGAAACCTGAGGTCAAACCCATAAAGAAATCTGATCTGACAGTAAGTGTGGGGTGTTTGGGGAGTTGTAAGACCCCAAAACTTCCTTCACAAGACTCTTAAAAGGGCTTTTTTTTTTCAAGTACTCTGGGTTAGGAAAACATAGGACAAACACTGGTAAGATATTATCAAGTGGTCAAAACAACAAAAACCTGTACTGACAACTCCAGAAAATCAGAGAATTTTGGCAAAAGTTTAGATCAGCAATCAACATAAAACATTTCACCAGCATTAACTTAGCACATTCATCTTAGCAAACCCCAAGCCCATCCAATGTTAAGTTATTCAAAAATCTGAGAAGAGAGAATTTGAAGAAGTAGAAGAAAGAGAGAAAAGATATAGATAAGAACAAATTCTGGACTTAGGGTAAAAAGCAGCAATGACACTGCATTTGCTCTTTGATAAGATTGACCAAATTTCTGCAATTAAAATTTGCAAGGTCTTGCATCTTCAGCAAGATTATTAACAATAATACTCCCCTATCCTTTTTCTGTTGTCTAATCTTGAAGAAGAACTCCTAATGAATTCTTGTTTCTCACAGGTGTCAGTGGTGACAAAGATCATGCAACAGCTCATAGATATACTCAGTAGCAGAAATACTTTCCATGTCTGTAATCCAAATCAATTTCAGATAGAAAAGAAAATAATATAAACCAAATAGATACATATTCTTGTTCAGGCCCCTAATGGAAGACTTTCATAAATTAAAAATCCTTAATACTCCTAATTTCTCAGGCCAGTATACTCAAGCATCTACCCTTGTTTTGAGCACACAGCCTTCTCTTTAGTGTTGCATATGGGCCAAAGAACTACATTGAAGACTCCCACATAAAACAGTTAATTCAACTAAGACCTAAGTTCAAGTTTTTCAGTTGTTACCCCTAATTATATTTTTTTAAGGTGTTCTGAATGTCCTATAAATATGTAATAATGAATGTCACATTTTTCCCTAATTAAATTACACTTAATTTACTTCAAAGTCAATTGTTTTTAACTATGGCCATATTATCAGTAGTCAATTGGTTACACTAGGTGTTTGACAATATTTAATCTTATTTAGGAACAACAGAAAATAAAAATTCAAATAACATTATTGTTGGTTGCTTAAGAGAACTGACTATTAAGTAAGATAAAAGTATTTTTCTATTTCCTTGAGGTACCATAGCTTTTAAAAAGAAGCCTTTTACTCATTCAGGAATACAAACTATTATTTGTTAACAATACAAACTATTATTTGTTGGCATTTGTGATTGTTGGAATTAGAGCTAGAAGACAAAGAGAGGTTGACAGAACCTGTAAACCTGTAGGACTATCAGAGGGTTTTGACCTAAATGCTAACTCTTTCTTCAATATACACTCACAGATATTATACACAATTGGAGATTGTGAATGTGTATACATTGGATTTCAACCTAACCACATTTATTGTTGAACCAAAGGAATTAACTTGTATTAAGACATATTTAAAAAGGGACTCTCGTAAAAACAATAAAACCTATTTACCAGTAGATTTACACTTAAATCTCAACAAAAAATATGTTAACATGAGTAGGAAGAGAGGAAGTTAAGAAGTTTTTGTAAAGTCACTGCAGTGAACACACAAGAAATAGGAAAGTCATCAAAAACAGAACCCCAGTATCATTAATAATAGAGCTTTCTAGTAATGCAACCCAAAATATTTTTATTATCTTGAAAGAGATAAAGCAGTCTATTTTTTCCACTATTACAGAGTTTCAGAGACAATAAATGCTTTTTTAGTCTTAATTTTAAAACAAGGAAGATTTGTAGAAGGCAAAAAATAAATTCCATCACTTAAAAAATAATATATATATACATTTCCAGGAGTCACTATATTTCTTTCTCTGGACGAATCTGATTTGCTCATCTACAAATTTACAATACAAAAATGCTTCCTATAAATTTATAAATTCATTAAAAGATGACTAGCAAATTCCAAGGGTGATTATCTATTTTCTCATTCTTTTCAGATAAGAAAGCAACAGATAAAGCCATTACAGATATGATGGAGGAAGTTAATTTAGAAGACAGAATCCCTGGCATACACAGACTGAGACTTTAGGGCATTATTACAGAGATGGCCAAACACTGCACCAGTATAGACATGCTCTTACTAACTCTACACATTGATAAAAGTGTTCATCATATATAGATGATAGGAATATGAGCCAAGGCTCCCATTTCACTCAATATCTAGAACAACATAAAATCCTGGCTTTAACTAAGTATCTTAAGTATTCCACCACTAACACCCTTTTTCCTTTTAACTGCCAAAAGCCTCACGTAACCTTAGTCATCGTGATTTACATAATAGATTTTTTAGTCTGTGAAAACTCTGTATCTACAAAACTGATCATGATATTTCTTATAATAAAGGCAGAAATATCTAAGGTTTTGTCTGAATGTGCTAGTTTTGGCTGGGACAGAGCAAGTTTTATTCACAGTAGCTAGCATGGGACTGCGTTTTAGATTCATGCTGAAAACAATGTTGATAAAGCAGGGATGTTTAATTATTTCTAAGCAGAATGTACACAGATACAAGACCTTTTTCACTTCTCACACCACCCCATCAGAGAGAAGGCTGGGTATTCACAAGAAATTGGGACTGGACATAGCTGGGGCAGCTGACCCCCAGCGACCAAAGGGTTGTTCCAGACCACATGAGATCATGCTCAATAATAAAACAAGAGGAAAATAAGGAGAAGAAGTGTGGAGGACATGACATGACACACAACTTTTAGAGATGCAGCATTTTTCTTCTCAAGTTATCATTTCCCTGGAGATGACTAAATACCTGTCTGAAAACAGTGAATGGATTCCTTATTTTGCTATATTTGCATATGTTGTTTTTGCTTTACTTATTAAACTGTCTTTATCTCACCCCATAAGTTTTTTCATTTTCATCCTTTCAATTTTCTCCCCCATTTCTCAGGACAAGTAGCTGTGTTGTGCTTAGTTGACAGCTGGGGTTAAACTGGAACACCAGAAAAATTCTGAATTTGTGACTTACATATGCTTACTTCGTTTTTATACAAATGGCAATAACAAGATGTATTAGCAATAGCCAGAAATATTAATACCTTTCAAAATAGCAAGAGGAAGTTTCTATCAAATGGCAAAATCCTCATTTGATATTACTTAAAAAAATTAAAGTAAGCCTGTAAGAAAGAAAGCACTAATGAGTCAGATCACAAGTAATTAAACTAATTAAACTGTACAATCCATGCACACAGCTAGCTGAGAAAATGACACGTTGAGATATTTTATAGTTTCAATTTTTACAGTTAGATATGGAATCCATATATTTTAATATGTAAAAAACAGTATCATATTGATGAATCAAAAATTATTTTATTCACTAGATCCATGCAAGAAGGTGAAGTAAATGGCTTTCCAAAAAGACTTGGCTGCAGCTGCACAGGTTTGCGGTGTCTAGCAAAGTGATTGTTTAAAAAAATATGAAGTACCTTGGGAGTCAACTGTTACCCAAGAAGTAAGATTTGGTAGAAAGAGCATCATGTTTGAAACCTTCTTATTTTCATATTTCTTCCCTCTCTGCAAAATAAAATGGTATTTCTTCTGAGAAGCACATCCAGCATAAATATAATTTTACACAAATGATCAACAACATTGCTGCTTTAGGACCCAAACAGACTTAATTGCTACAAGAGACATATGATATGGTTATAAACAGATTATGTGGGTTTAAATAAGTCCCTGCCTTTTGCCCAGGCCTCTGGCAGCAGGCAGTAGCTTTATTGAGGTATCCAGCACCCCAAGATCCACTCTCATTTGCAAGTTCTTTAATAATGGCTGATTCAGTCTATTATAGAACAGATTATTTATTTAATAGACACAAAACTAACAGACTTAATAAGACTTAAAACAGACTATTACTACAGAGGAATATGACAAAAAGAGGACAACCAGTATTACACACGCAGGCTTAAAGGTACCATTAATTTACTGTTAGCGAAGAAATAATATTCCTTAGGATCCATTGTTTCTTACCATCCAATTTCTGATGGAGCATGCATCAAAATCCTTTCCCTCAATTTCAAAAAGTAACAACAGAGTCTGTGTCCCGGCTCCGGAAAGAAATCTCGCACGCTTTCAGGGCATGTGGGTAGAAGGCTCCTCAGGGTGTATGTAGGAGGCTTCTGCCTCCATGATAATCTGTAGTACTTTTACAGTGTAAAACAGGCCTTTTTGTCACCTATGTGTTTTCTTTTATCTCTTTTCACATCTGCTTTCCATACCAAGATGGTGATTCCTGGTTAGGCTGGCAGACCTTTTGGTGCCAGGAGGTGATACCCGCTGGGCCTTGCCCGCCTGGGTTTTCTCCTATCTGCACCACCCACCTGTGGTGGGGAGAGGGGTGATTTGCCCTGCCACAGATATTCACCTCAAATTTATTCCAAGATAGAGGAACTTAGAAGTGGTTCAACTGATTCATAGAATCATCATAGAAACATAGAATGGCTTGGGCTGAAGGGGACCACAAAGAACATCTAGTTCCTAACCCCCTGGCACAGTCAGGGACAACTTCCATTAGACCAAGAAGCCTCATCCAGCTTGGCCTATTGGATATCCACAACTTCTCTGGGCAACATGCTCCCTGAAGCCTTCTCTTCTTCAGGTTAAGCAATCCCAATGCTCTTAGCCTTCCTTCACAGCAGAGGTACTCTATCCTTCTCATCATCTTTTGGCCCTCCTCTGGGCTCACTCCAACAGGTTGATGTCCTTCCTGTGCTGAGAATCTCAGAGCTGGATGCAGCACTCCAGGTGGGATCAGAAAAGTGGGGCAGAATCATCTCCCTTGCCCTGTTGGCCTCTTTTGATGCAGCCCAGGAAATATTTGGTTTTCTGGGCTACAAGCCCACACTGCTTGCTCACATCCATCGTCTTCTCAGCCACCAGTCCTCCTCAGCAGGGCTGCTCTCAATCTGTTCATTCCCCAGACTGTGTTGTCACAGCCCAGGTGCAGCACCTTGCTCTTGTCCTTGTTAAACCCCATGAGGTTCCCAAGGGCCCACTTCTTGAGCTTGTCCAGGTCCCTCCAGATGACATCCTGTCCTTCAGGAGCATTAACCATACCACTGCGAACACAAAGAATAACAGGTTTTGTCTAGAAGATTGTTTTTGGTACCAGGTAGCAGCTGTCCTTCACGATTTAAAAAAAAAAAAAAAAGGAAAAATGACAGACTTATTAGATTTAATTAGTTGTGGACCGTTGCTACTGTCATGTAATAACAGAATTTTTGACAATTTACACTATGCCATGTCAGTGGAATTGCACCATTAGCTAGATCAAATGCACTGCACACAAAAATAAAGACAAAATTGCATTACAAAATTCTTTAAACTTTTAAGACAGCATTTTAGAAAGCAAAAAGTGATGATATAAAGACAAATAATTTCTACACAAAAAAGTACAGAATTTTAAATATTGATGATTTTAATGTAAATAGAATTTTTCCTTAGGAAAATTCCCTAAATTTCTGACACAAAAAAATCAAACTGCTCCATTCAGAACCACTTTAGGATTGACTCTGCAATCAACAGGGTGCATGTTGTTTTACACACAAGGTAACACACATTAATTAGCTGATGTAATATTACGACTAACAGATGGGATGCATTAAACAGTGCCAACAACACTTCAGCAGTTCTTATTTAATACATTCACCTCTAGGAAAGTTATGAAGATTCAAGGATAATGTCATTACCTTTTCCTTTTATGTCTTCAAATGTTCTGCTTTTACACTGATGTTTAACTGTAAGAATGATGTTATTCAGGACATTGCCTTCATTTGTTCAGTCTAGTTGGTAAATTATGTCTGCAGTATAAAAATATTGGTTACTGGGAGTAAAAAACCACATTTTAATATAAAACTCTAATTTAAATTTCTATCTTCCTAAGAACATTATTTCCCTCTTCATTTCAAATATCAACGTTGGTATAGATTTCAAATGCAGGAGGGAAAATTAAGTGTGAATATTTGATAGATTGTGCTTATTCTACTTCCCCTTTAAAAAGTTTCTGATGTTTTTTAAACAAAAAATGCCATGATTTTACTGGCAGCTAATGCTGCATTACAGATGGTCAAGGACATATGTGGTTAAGACAGAATGAAGTGAATTAACAGAAACAGACTAAAAGCTGTAAATAACTACTTTTCTCAAAGCTTTAGATAACAAGTAAGCTCCATGGATGTTTTCCAAACATGCTTATTGCATTAAGATATTTAGTAGAATAGCTAATGCAAAAATTTGGATTTTAGCAAAGAACTCTGAAAAACACCTGCTAAAGCCTTGCAAACTATGATCTTACCTATTAACTACTAGGAAAACCAAATATATAAAATAAAACCCAAGGGCAGAGATCAGACTTCTCCTCCCAAACTGCCATCCACAAATTAAATGCATCTTTTTCTTGGGCTGCATGTTCCAGCCCCAGCTGGCAAACTGACAGAGCAGGGGCAATGTAGTTCTCCCATCCTTGCTTTTTTGCTAACTGGAAAAGTATCACAGCATCACCAGCCTCTTGCATCCAAACTACAGAACAGGCTGCTTGAATTACCACAGTGTTGCATGCAGTCTTGTCATCAACATAAGGAGCACAGTGTATATGCAAGTCCTCGTATTCTAAATGAAGAATTCTTATTAGTTCTCTTGCTACAATTCTAATATTGATACTTCAAATTACACAGAATTGAAATGATAGGAACAAAAACTATCTAGTGTCTACCCCTTCCTCTGGTGATCTCTTTTCCCCCTCCACTTCCCCACTGGGTCTTTTAGGGTACACAACCAGTCTAGGGGAGAAGGGTATATAGGTAGTCATCAGCATCCAGGTTCCACAAAATTATGTTATCAAAGACAGAACTATCTTATTTCTCCCACAAAGAGTGCTTTATGCATGCAGATACCTTTGTTTGGGGAACCTAATCAGGTTTAGGTTTGAGCTGAGCATTTTTAACAGTTGTGGGTTTGCAAAACAGCTAAGAAACATAGATGTCCAGAAGTCTAGTTTCAAACAAGGGTGAGTACATTTTCAGCACATTCAGCAATTGTCCAGTTTTTGCTGTCTCTTAAATACTGTTTTAGACAAATTTGCTTCTGTTGATTCTACTCAAAAATATGTTCCTGTTCAAGATACAAGTGTCAAATTTTGTGGAAATGTGTTTACCTCGTCCTGAAATTGAATCACAAGTTATAATCTATTGTAAAGATTGTCTCAGAATGATTTTTTATTGGTATCAACTTGTACTATTTTAATTTCCCTGAATTATTGCAATGAATTCACAACTATCATCGTTCTACAAAAACTCTGCATTATACTCTTATGCTCCTTTAACATGACAAAACAATGCTGATTAAGAGTTTTATGTGCTTTATAAAATGGGGTGTTTTATTAAGACATAACACAAAGGCAGGGATATAATAAACTATTTCTATTAAGTTAGTCCTGCATGCTGACTTCTGTTAAAAAAAAAAAAAAAAGTAAGGAAATGAACATTTGAAATTATCACTACAGTTTATAAATGTTAATTAAATGCTTTTTAAATCAGCTTTTAGATCCATTGTTTTTGAAATACGGGAAATTTATTTCAACATAAGAGTTGCATGAGTGGAAGAATCAGTATTATATTTTGCTGAAAAGCCTCTTGAAACACCATTTAGAAACATCAGTTCAGGTAGAATTACATCATTTTTGTTGAGTCAAATAACTGCTTTATGTATTGATTTGGGTTTTACCCCTTCAATGCTTATCCCATGAACGAGAATAAAATAGCAGAGCATTTAAAAGAGAGAAAAGAAAGGGGTAGAGGTACTACTTGGTCTTCTAATGGTAAAAATATCTTTATTTTAAAGTATAAATTGTACTGTACAACACTAATGTTAATTAATGATTTAGATCATCTTGAGCAAAATTAAAAATTAAGGCAGATAATTAGACATTTATTTAAGGCATATTTTATGTCTTTTTCATTATGAAAAAGTATATAGAATTGGCTTACAATGGAAGGCAGTACAGGTCACGAGATAGCATATAGTCAATGAAAGTCCCAGCTCAATTTTCTGTTATGACCTGATTCCTTATTTTAAAGTCCCAAAGTCACAGATCATTACAGATAATCAGAATGTGCAGGACATTTCCCGGTTCTGGCTAAAATTTACTTCTATTTGTGCAGGTTAGCCTTTCAAAAATTATTTCATATGAGGGCAGAATTTGTCAAATTTTTCACAATTTCATTGATTTCTGTGTGAAGAATAGGTCTGCATTTTATACATTGGCTGGAGGAAGAGAGCTTCAGATACACAAAACTATTGAAGATTACAATATACAGGTATAAACAACAAAATTTTTGTCCCCTGTTTTTACCCATGAATACTTCATTATCTAAAAATTTTATTCACGTGCAAAATGATCACTTCGCAGAATTTATTTTAATGCCAGTTTCTTGCAATTTTTTCTGTGTTACGGTTGCTAACTTCCTTTTTATCTTGTGTATTTGATTCCTTCCAGATGGTATTATATCTAAAATCAGACGTATATTTCAGATACAGAAGAAACAAAAGTCTTTTCATTTTATAAATGCAATAATTATGCACAGAAAAATTAATTACATATCTAAAGACACATGGGAATATTTGCCAGATACAAGGAAAGCAACTCCTAGGTTTCCTAAGCATCCTGTTACTAAGGTAAAATAGTTACTAGTAACACAAAATAGTCTAGGACAAATTGCTAGTTGCCTCAAAACCTAAACTTCAATTCGCAGAAAATATGAGTTTTAGGAACATATGCTTACACCACATCATTCATGAAGCTCAGATACATTAGGCTACAACTCTTTTAAACTGAATTTGAAGCTTATAAGAGGCAGAGGTCGCCAAATATGTCCAAAGTCTGTAAGAATTTCCATTTTTCAAATGTGGTAAATGCCCCAGTATTTGCTCCAGCAAACATGTCAGTTTGCCATGTGAGACCTACTCTAGCACAAAGATCCCAGAATGAGACCTTTCTCCCTCAGAGAGGAGGGAAAGCCTGATACAAGGGGTGGTCAGTGAATGTTGGCCCTACATAAGCACAGCAGCTTCAAGGACACTTTCCCTCAGCAGGGAAAGTCCCAAGGGAGTTAATTTCTTTCTAAATCTATCTACTTCTTCCCCACAAAATTCCCTTATTTCTCTCTTCACTGCCCAATGAATTTGGATTTTATTTATTCATTTGTGATTTTTTTTTGCTAAACCATTTATTTCAGCAGGATGAACTGACAGCTACTGCCCAACACCACTGGTGGTACTGTGAGGGTGCGTGGGGGCTGAGGGGGATGAGAGAAGCACCTCTGGCTACAGCACAGGATCCCTTTTTCACCCAAACTGCATGAAATCACAACCCTCTAATCTCACCCAAGTACCATCACAGCACCAGACAACAGGGCACTGGGCACGTGGCTGCTGCTCAAGAACCCCAATTAAAATCTGATTTGTTGTGAGTGCTTTGCAATGCTTTGCAGGCTGCCTTCTGCATTGTGCTCTCTGTGGACTCCTGGCATTTGTACTACTGCATAGCCAAACCCATAAGAAACAGGAAAGTCTAATTCTAAGCTTCCCAAATGTCTTTGTGTGCAAGAGCATGGGATTAGTTTCTCGATCATGCTGGTTGAGAACTAGTTAGCTCCCTTTCCTAATGGCTGCACAAGTACACCCTTGCTCTTCGTAGGAACAATTTAAAATTCAGTTCTGCAAGCTGAAGTAGCAGAATGAAAGAAAGATTTTGCCTCAGAGATGCCCAAGATTTGGGATTGTTCAGGCAGAGTAGCTGGACAGGACATCAGGAGCAGCAGAAGGGGTGCTGCTCTCCAGGGTGGGCAGGCATGAGGCAGCTGGGCTGTCACCTCAGCCCCAGACACATCCAACATCTGGAGGCAGGCAGTCAGGGTACCCAGCTGCCAGCAGAGGGGTCAGTGAGCATGGGGAAGGGTGGCAATAAGCCATGTGTGAGATCAGTGCAGGAAATCAACTTGCCCAAGGACAGGGCTAGGGGCAGACAGGCCTGAGACGTGTCTGGGGCAGGGACTGGGAGCCCTGGTTGAGCTGAACTGGCATGCTGTGCCATGGAGCAGGCCCTGACCCATGCCAGGAAGGGCCATGGCTGTGCTGAGAACCCTGAAAAAAGGATAAGATCTTGCACATATGTCTCTGATGATCCTAATGAAGGGTTTGAAGAAGATTCCATGTCAAAGCATTGTAAAAGCAATTTATTCAACTGACAGGATTTCTCTCCTTTAGGTATATGTCTTTTTGATATAGATAATATTGTCAGTCAGACAATCCAGCTCCTTTTCTTTTTTGTCACTCAAAGACCACTTGCTGAAATAGGGACTTGCTTTCTTTGCAAATAAAAATCTTATTTTTTTGAGAGAAATTTTCAGTAAAAGTATGTAAATATATTTCCTTCAAAATAGATTTCTCAACTAATACATTACTTATCATTATTTAAATGCAGTGTAACAAGGTGTGGTGGTACATCTGCTCTTGTGCCTGCTCTGTGATATCAGGAGCTCCTGATAAGCCTTGACCCAAACAGCTGAGGGATGAAGTGTCTCTTGACCATACCAGGAGCTCTTGCATGGTAGAAGTGGGAACATTCAGGCTGTGACATAAACTCAGCTGCCTGACCAAGGTGGGGAACAAAGGATAAGTAGCTATCCTCGTTAGCATCATTAGCCTCGTTGTAAATAATTTTCCATAATCATTGCCCAAGTTTATGCCCAAGTGAAACAGTACCATTGTTATGAGACCCTCTGGAAAAAATAATCTTAGTCAAGTAAAATGGTACCATTGCTACAGACTTTTGAGCAATTTCAGGAATTGTTGACTTGAGGTTGAGCCAGGATGAAACTGATGACTAAAGGCAATTATCTTGCATCCCAATAAAGAGCAGCCCTGTGAGGCCCTTTGAGCTCTCCTGGAGAGGGGGCTGTGCCAGCACTTCCCTCTGAGTGGGACAATTATCAGAGCTTGAGAACTCTCAAGTTTGCAATGCTTGGAAGACCATCACTGATGACGAGGCCTAGGCTGACATCCACACACACACACTCTACTAGATGTGCAACCAATGCCTGCTGAGAAACACTAAGGTATTTGATGTATTTTATTGAACCCAAGGGGAATTTTTGGTATCTTTACACACATAGCTATAGATGCATACATCTCTGCCTCTCTGTGTGTGCATGAATTGTTTATGGTGTGAATGTTGTCATCATGAATCTGTAATTAAGTCACTGTTAGAATTGTAGAAAATCCTATTGAATCCATTTGGTATTGATGGCAGACCAATGTATACCTTACAACAGTGTGGAAAGGGAAGGGTTAAACTCCAGTTCTCAATTACCCCACAATTCTGTTTCGAAAATAAATGTAGAGCCTGAATTACAGATTATTTCTAAGAATTAGAAAAAAACTGTCATTATAGAGAGAGCTGTATAAAGGGCTGGCTCAGGATCTGTTGACTCTGAAGATGCATGTTGCAGAGGTTCCTGATTCATAGCTTTTACAGAGACTCCTAAAGCAAGCAGAATTTACATCTGCTATGAAATTAAACTGCTATCCTTACATTTTTCTCTGCTGCAAACACAAATTAATAACACTGTAAACAAAATTGATTTTTTTCTCAAAGAAAAAATATAGGAGTTTTCAAAGCAGGATTTGAGGAAGGAAGAAAAGTTTCCTGTTAACTAGACAGGCAGGTCTTTAAATACCATTTTCATTAGGGAATGTTTTAAATTAACAAAACCGATTTCTCTGAAACTCAGAAGATTATCATGTCTTACATTCCTATTTAAAATGATAAGTGGCTAATTGCATTTCTTTTTGACAAGGCAAACCTTTAAACATATGTGTCCAAAGAAATTTATAATGAGTTTGAAAAATGAGTTATTCCACTTGGAAACATTATTGGTAGCTATTCAAATACAACTTTTACTTATATTGTAATTTCCACTATTAAATCAGTGATCCAGACTAAACACTCTTTTCTGTGTTTAGCGTATACAAAATTTGTATCCTCGCTTGCTTCTGTCCTTATGTTTCTCTCTTTACTAGGCTGAATCAAATGGTCTGACTTAATCTTTAGTTTAAAGATCTTAGATCCCACTTACCTGCAGATCCCACTTACCTGCAGAAGACAAATAGCTGACAAATCTTCTCCTTATATTAAGCTTTAAATTTTGACCCTGGTTTAACAGCTCAACAAGAAAAAACAAGCCAAAAAGCTTTGTGCACCAGACTAGGAGATATGATTCTATCCAGAAACAATTAATGACTTTCCTAAATTCATTGCCTTTATCTTCCTAGCTTCATGTGTGTATGTCAATAGACTGCCTAAGATTGATGAATATCCTGATGGTGACTGTGTTACTTCTGCATGTAAAAGTACTGCTTTACTGGTAACCAGAAAACCTGTATGTGACTCAATGCAAAAATTATAAAAATTAGGACATTGTTACATACAAATCCTGTAATAAAATTATTTGTCACCTGTAAAATAGTTTTATTTTCACACCTGAACAACTGTATCATATGTGGAAACCTGTGTCCAGTTGTGGATTCCCAAGTACAAGAGAGAGATGGATTTAGAAGAGGCTCCAGCAAAAGTCTGTTAACATAAGAGACTGAAGCATCTCTAAAAATCAGAGATAAATATTGTATTGTACTAGCTCTCACCCTTTGACAGCTCTATAGCTAAGAGCCTTTAATTATTGCCTTTAATTCTGAACACTGATTTGAAAAATAAATTATAATTCTCAATAGGTTAAAAATCTAAGTTAAATTATTGTGAAAAGGGAAATTATTTAAAATAATATGCAGCCTTCTCTATACTTATATGGAGCGGACCAAGATGGCACCAGTGCATTTCTGGCCCTAAACTATTTAGAAAATCTCAAAAGAACATGTATTTCATGTATCATGTAGAATTTATATTAGCAAAATACACTATTATACATGTTCTTTTCGATTTTTGTACCGCTTCAGAATCAAACAATTAGAGTAGGATGATATATGCATCGTGTTAAATAATAATAATCAGAACTGCAGAAGCAATTGCACATTTTACCTTCTAAATGTGCACAATTTTTATTGCATATTTAAGATTTAGCCTTTTTTTAAATTCTAGTTCTGCAGCAATTGTTTTTCATGTGCAATATATGCATGTGTACTAATAACTGCCCTGAAAATATTCCTTGTCTTTATCCCAGTGGCTAATTTTATAGTTACATCAATATGGAAAAGTTTACAAAAACAGACAACTCTTTATCTGTATACATATCTTCCAACTGCTTTTAAAGAGGACAATTAATTTGCATATATTTAAGAAATACTGGAACAAAGATTGTTAACATTCTTCATTAAAGGACTGAAAAACTTTATGAGGCCCAAAGATGGTGTTTCATTTACGTTTTAAATTTTTTTTCAGCAGCATTCAGACTGAGAGGAGCTATGACTGTTTTTTTAAATACATCATTGGGTAACCACTTAGGAGGAAAAAGAGCTATAGAAGACGAAGCATATTGTTGCCATGAAAATAAATGTGTAAGCACTAGCTAAGAAAAAATTTATGCTAGAAATAACAGAAAAAAATCTCTAGTCATCAAGGAAGTGATTCTCTGGAATATTCCAAGAACAATACTTGGTGACCCAGCAGAGCACTCCTTATCCTCAGTTTTCATGTTTAAAACATTGTGGGCTGTGGTCTCGCAGCCCTCCCCAACAGCTGTGTCTTCTTGCTACATTAGCTAAATGTCACTTTAAAGAGTACAGAGCAATACAAAGGGAAAAGAATTCATGCTATAAAAGACGAAAATACATTTTTAGAATAACGCTAAAGCCCAAAACTTCATTTTTATGGGTTTCCATTAAAAAAACCTGTATTTCCAGGTTTTCAAGGTTTTTAAGTATTTTGCCACTATGTCAAAAGTAATGCTGTCCTTGAGGATTTGCCCTGCTGTTTTATAGCTGATAGCCTTTCTTATTTACAACTGCTTTAAGGAGGTCACCTGGTAGTAGCATAAATGGGTATGAAGCAGTGGTGATATTTAGTCATTCCCAATAATAATGCCAGCTAGGAGATATGTGTTCCAAGGGGTCAAGAAATGGATTATGTTATGGAATACAGAGCATAGAAACCACAGGTAATCAATTAAATTCTCACCATTCCGGTGGAAAGGTGTTGTGAATTATCAACAAGATTAATTATTCTGAAATGCTAATTTGGAAATTTCTGGTAGACTATTAGGTGTTGTCAGTGTTACAGATGTACTTACTGGGACAAGGAATACGTTTGTGGGTGAGCAGTTTGTCCTCCACACTGTACCAGATTCCAACAGGACTGCATACCTGTTTAAGCCTTTCCATCCTTGGCTGACACACCAGTCTCCTCTTTATAAACAGCATTCCTTTCATTGATATCACCACTGTCTTTGGTTGGTTGGGTGGTTGTATATTTCTATAGGAGAGGACACCAGGAGGCTGTCCACGAGGATACTGAGAAGAAAAACATTGGAGATTGCCTGAGCTAAGGCAGCTACGTTGCACAAGCACTGCAACTTCTCAATCAGTCCCTCCTTGTAGGAAGGCACATCAAGAGGTCAGGAATGGAGTTATGGAGCCACTTGATGAAAAGCTGCAACATTCCTCAACTCTTCACGTAATCCAGGAAGGACAAAGGTTGTATAAAAGCACCTTTTTTTTTTCCACCCACACACATTTCTCTCAAGAAATATGAAAAGAAAGTTAACATCGCAATTAGTTTGTTCTAGTGTAGAATATCTGCACATTTCTTGCCCTGGGGTCATTTTCAAAGAATACAGATTCCCTACCACCACCATCTACTTAAATTTTCAGATCTAGAAATATGGAATAAGCACTGTAGTTGCAATTCTTAATTGGCATTCTTTCAAGTACAATTATATCTAAAAGATTGGCCTTTATTCTTGCCACACTGCTACTTAAAATGCCTGATTTTTTTTTAATACACTGACCATATTCACTCATTTTAAATATCACTCTGACAGCTCTATACAACAAAAATCACTGGGCTTGAGAAGTTCATTCACTTAATAGTCTTAACATTTAGAGTAATAAAAAGTAGATATTTTCCCTATAAAAACTTAAATTATTTGGTTCTTTCTCCTAATTAGCATGAATTCAAGCAAAATAAGGAACTGAAAGTATACTTCATCCTTTATCTAACCCACTTTTGAAAATAGATATTTTCTTTATGTTCAGCTAACTTTAATTTACTCAAGGAAGATCACTTATTTCAGAGGACAGGGTTCCTGAGGAGGTCGCTTCAGTTTTTTCCAACTGAGGGAAAGAAAGGTAAAATACTGTTACTACTCATTGTCTGGCAGTTGCTGGCAGTCTCTATACCTTGATCAGATTAAACATAAATACACTATCTCTGTGCTTCTTGAGTCTTATTTGTACCAAACATTTCTTTGAAAGGAAAAAGAAGGAATCCTGCAGCCTTGAATTTTGAATTTTTTTCCTCTACCCTAGAGAATATATTTAATATAAACAGGAATTTAAACTGGAAGACAATAACTTTAATGAGTTACAGTATAAAAACAATAAAATTAAGATTCTAAACTTTAAAAAAAGACATCTTTACAAACCTTAAATGTAATTTAAATACTTTTTTTATTTGGGAAGATAGTCTCATTTTGGTTTATTTATGAAAATACAATCAATAGAAATGTTTCTGAAATGAAAAAAAAAATTCTTTCACAGCTCAATATAGTTTGTATGACTAATGCTAAGCTATGGGTACAGAAAGTCAAAAGCCAGTAATTCTGCAAAGTGTAAACTGAAACATTTGCCTCATATGTTAGCTCCCCAACATATTAGAATTCCTCATCCTATTACAGCATATTACAAGCCTCCATAAAATTCCAATAAAGAGTTTCATAAGGAAAGAAACAATAAAAACTTGAGCAGCATGCTGATACCTCTCTGCCTTTGCAGGGTAGAGGCAAACATACACATCAATAGATGAGAAGGAACCCGACACAGACTGATGTATGTTTGTGCAGGTGGTATGGTAAGATTAATTTAACATTTCCAAATACTCAGAAGCTGAAAGAGAATTTATCTAGTGTGCACAAAGTTGTTGCAGTTTTGTTTAACAACCTTTCTTTTATATTTTTTTTTCAAGGATGCTTTATTCTGGCATTTTTGTGACCCATTGCCCAGCAAAAAAATATTGTGATGGATGGGTTGCTTTTAAGCATGGGGGTAAATGAATATTTTAATGAACATTACACATGACATAAGGGATCATCATTAGAAGTTTGGTTTGGAGTAGATTATTCTTCATGATTCAGCAGTACTAAGAAATTCAAACTTAAAATCAAGTGAAGTGAAGTAACCTGAGGAAAGAAAAAGGAAATATTTGAGAAAGCAGGAGTATATTTTGTTGAAAACATTCTCAATTTAATAAAGGGGATTTATTAAGTGTTCTGACAATTGTAGCATGCTTCTAACATACTAAATTTGCCTTCCAAATAATGTGTACAATGATGAGCAGGAGGTGTGGAATGACTGGTTTTATTCGATCTGCCACCATCCTGTGTCTTCTTAAACTAAATTGTTTCGGGACATAATGAAAATATCCTAATGTAGTACAACAGTTTAAACCCAAAATATCACTTTGCAGTTCCATAACACACACTATACTTGCTATGAAATTCTTAAACTCTTTCTTCTTGTAATCTTATTTTGTTCTCTTTCTTTGGTACTTAAAGGAATGTATCCCAAGGCACTCTAGCCTGTTTCAAACTATCTACTGTTTCAGAGATTTTGACAGGGAAGTGGGCAAACTTCCGAGGTAGTACCAATCATTAATCCTAGGTTTATCTGCCTGGGAACTGGCAATACATGGTTTTCCTGTGATTAAGTATGCTTGTTCTCAGGAAATTTGTATCTTGAAAAGCCATTGTATTTCTTGAAAGCACTGATTACACTGGATTCTATAATTTAATCGTTAGCCATGTAACAGATACAAAGAAAATTTTCCTCGTAATTATTACAATGGTAATGCCATACAGTCCTATTAGAATATTGCCCTTGTTCCAACTAGGAGAGGGTAAATTCTTGCGGTAGCCAGGAGGTGCCATGGCTAGGACCTGAAGATTGTTCTATACCACCTCACATCATTTCCAGGGGTGGAGAGAAGGGGTCCATTTGATGCCTTAGGTTTTAACTTTTATATTTTTTCAAATCCTGTACTGCTAGTGTAACTCTGAAGTTTCCTGTAGCTTGTTAAGTGCTGTTCTCTCATGCTAAGATAGACATAACAAAGCCTCTCTGGTTTGCTCTCCAAGGACACCCAGACCAAGAACTGTAAACCATCATCTCGGGGAGAGGGGGGCAAGCTTGGGGAAATTCCATCATTGGCTGGGTTCTGGTTGATGAATTTATGCTGATATCAAAGTGTGAAGAACTCGTGACCTGTTGTCCTGAGGCAGGACCCTCTGGAGTTTAAAACTGTACATCTGAAGGCCTTTCAAATAAATACCTCCTTTATTCCTTTATTCCTTTATTCCTGTCTAGTCTGTTTCTAAGTTACCTTTTAAGGCATCACCTTCTGGGCCCTTCCAGTTTGGCACAGCATCATAGATGGAACAGTGGGTAATGCTGTTTCCATCTGGATCATTTGCCTCTTTCTTGTCCCTCTGTGACCAGTACTGTTGCTGTTACTCTTCTTATCGCTCTTTCTATAAAGCTGTTCTTATCTCAACTCATGATCTTTACCTTCCCTGCCTCCAGTTTTCCTGCCCAGCCCTCTGCAAAGGGAGGGGGACAGTGGGAGTGAGCGAGCATGGTTTCAGTGTGAACACTAGATTGGAGAATACCATTCCCTAAACCATAACAGAAATTGTCATGCGCAGACAATGAAAGGGTCAAGAGGATAGGCTGGCTGACTTGCAAATATCTCAATATATACAGCTAAGTTTTTCTTGAATAGTTTCCCAGAAAGTATCAAAAAGGCCTTGTTTCAGAAAGTCAACTAGTCTAACACAATTTCACTCTTCTTATTTGTCTTTCATTCTTTAATTTTCTTGTTGACATGCCAAAAGGAACAGACTTCACATCCTAGATGACATGATTCAAGTAGTCTGACATAATGCCTTCAAGGATTTAAGTTGTTTCAGACTTCATAAACTCAGAAAGAACAGTTTAAATTGTCAATAGGCAACAGAGAAAAGAGACAAAATTTTAGTTAAATGTAGTAGAAAAAGTAAGATGCAAAGTGTAATATTTTTATTTTCCTTTAAAAACAAACAAGCATATCAACTGAATACATCAATTGTGGTAACAAAAATGGATTAATTATTATAATGTGAAAAAGCGTGCTGAGAGCCAAAACAACCAGAAAATGTTTTCGTCTGGAGCACTATTTTTTTTCAAGTTTTGAAATATTTGACATGTTTCATAAATGTGTAAGTCCTGGAATCATGCAATCATAAAAGTCTGTAGTTTTTAACTTCTTTATTTACTGTAAAATTAGGCTCTGAAGTTATCATCATCATGAAAAAAAAAGGTACTATGAAGGATAAAAACCAGGATTTCTTTGAAAACAGAGGGCAAATGAAAAAATCTTTTCTACCATTTTGAGTACCATGAAAATTAAAATATTTTCAAGAATGTAGGGACTTTCCCTAAGATGTTGAGCACCAACACAGTGATGTTAAGGAAATTTTCCTGTCTGACCACCCAGAACCCACAGTGTCAGTCTCTCTCGCACCACCTGAGCTGGGACCACGGGCCCTTCACAGCTACACACCCCACACTCACACCATCACACCAGGTTCCCAAACTGGCTCAACCCCAGGTGTCCCATAGCAGAGTCTTGGATGTCCAAATCCTTCAAATAATTTAACTGTAGTGCAATAAACAGTAAAACAGTAAGTAAATACTTACAGATAGTAAAACAACAGCTCGAGCTGGTGCCTCCAAGGAAGGATCCAGAACAAAGGAACTCCTGGGGTTTTTACCCTCACAGTCTGAGGGGCAGAAGTCTGGGATCCTCGGCTCCTGCCGTGTCTCCCAGTGTCCAGCCCTGGCTGGGCTACAGTTCTCTGTTCCCCTTTGTTATGGAAAGGGCCAGCAGTTTTCACAGCCCCATGGCTCAGGCTGGGGCTCCTGGCCCTGCAGAGCTCAACCTGCCACTCATGCTGCCACTCTTCACCAGGCTACCTGCACTGAATGGATTCTCCAACAATGTGGATGCCAGCAAACTTCCTGCCAAGTATCTCTTACAGGCAGGTAGGCTCAAGGTGCTGCTGAGCTGTTACGAAAGGAGTCTGTCTAAAATATGTGGTATCTTCAAACTATCTGCCACCTCATCCCAGAGATTCCTCGTCCAGAATTTAGCTTCCCTCTCTTTCTCTGTTTAGTGACTATGTTCAGCATATCCAGGCAAAACTCAGAATATGAGGCTTCACACAGTTTTTCACCAATCATTTTCTTTTTCATGAAATTCTTGAAGACAACTGCATGTAGTGAGATGTTCTAGAATACCGAAGAGATGTAAAAATTTACTGTACTGAAACTAGCAGAAAAAAGTAATGGCTTACTGCAGTAGGGTAAGAAGTGATTTTTCCTCACTTTGCAATTTTTAACTAACAAAAAGGATACATCACACAATATGTGATCACTCCATTATTATGTGTTACTGAATAGTGGTGATGTTGCTGGTGATAAAATGTCCTCAAAAGTGGTTTTTAGAAAGTACTGCAGTCTGTCATAGAATAGAGCATTCACTTCTAATTAAAAAATGTGATCAGCTTGGAAACTGAGCACTTTTAATCTAATGGTATATTTGAGAACAAGAGAAGGCATCAGTGAATGTTTTTATTGTGAAAGTATTCAACTTGTCATTTTTAAAAACAATCTAACTCCAGAGAACATTTTACATATGCAATAACTGCTGTCATTGCTTCTGTTACTACTCAATTGTGTCTTATCAAAAATCTTACATAATATTTAGTTAAAATGCCAGTCCAAAGGTTACCCATAAAGAAATGCAAAAGGATTTGCATAATAATTACTCATCAATCCAACTGAAGAAATAATGAGTCTTTTAAAAACCTGAAAATTTTAATAAGGTTATAAATCTAACTTTGCTAACAATATAATTTTGTTTTCTTCCAAAGGTGTTCAAAGATCCTTTTAGAAATAATAGTACAGTATACTCTGAGAAAGCAAACCATCTGACCATAATAATTCCAGTCTTGGGAGATTGTTTTACTTAATTAATAATTATAATAATCCATGCTTCTGTATTATTTCCCTATGTGATTAATCACATGTTTCATGGGCACTATTAAATTAAATCTACTAATAACCTGAGAGATGAGTAAATACTATTATTCCAGCTACAACATACAGCAGAGAAGTTAGGTATGAAAAGGTGAAATAACTTGCCTAACATAGTGTGAATAAGGAAAAATATTAAGAAACTCAGAGTAATTTCCACTCCTAGAATTTTGAGATATGTTTAAAATCCTATGGTTTATATATCTCTATGGTACTTTTAATTTGCTTTTGTTTCTGTGGATCTTGGACTTTAGTTGTTTTTCCAATAGTTCTTTTTAATGGTTACTCTCTACATCCGTGGAAAGTAGGGAATTTTTTTTTCTTAGACTGGACAGAGAAAGAGAAAATTCTCACATCAAAACTCATCCCCAGTGCCCTAGACTTCAAGCAGAGCAAAAAATTATTTAATATTGAAACAAACAAAAAAAATACTCTAAAATAATCCAATGCAGCACAGTTGAAACCAAATAATTTTCTTAATTTTTTTCTTGATTAGGTCCTAAAGGTGAGCTTTTACATCCATACTCAGGTGCCTACAGAAGTAACTTGAATTTTGCTACCTAATTATATGCACAGTGGTTTTCCTTGAGTTAACTGAAATTTAATAGTCTCAGAACAATTGAGCACCCAGGTTATTTTTTATGTGTTTTATTAGAGTGTTCTGGGCTGAACTTTAGGTTCCAGTTTTGAAAAACCTTAACCTACGTCTCCTGACTTTTTTACTCTTGGCTTAATGGAACATTTTCTTCTTAACATTTTTATTTATATTGCACTTGTCACCATAGCAGATTAGGGCAAAATAAATTCCACAATAGTTCACCAAAAGCTGTGAGTTCTATTTTAAGATTAAGAACATTTGGTTCATTATAATAAAGTATTGCCATGTTAACCACATAGCCTAGAAATTGATGAAATTATTTTTACAACAAAACTAACACTTTTGACACATACAGTACAGAAACCATAACAAAAGGAAAAGGTAAATAAAAACCGTGCTTCTTGAAGCTGTAGATGCTCTGTGAGGCCTCTGTTTAAACAGTCCTTCTTAATGGATTTTTTTTCAAAATTTTTTCTGTCTAATTAAACTCAGTTTTCTCTTCTACAGTGTAAACAAAACACATGTAAATTCAGCAGGTTCATGATAACCCCTTTGGCAGAATTTCTCAGCTTTATGGTGTCCTTTAGCCTCAATATTCTCTTCAGCCTTACTATTTTAAGTTTCTGTGAAATGAGGAGCAGATATCTTAGTATTTTTGACCTCCAGCAGAAATTTCAATGTAAACTACAGAAGCTCAAGCCCAATTAAGCACTAATATAATTGTCTTCATATAGCAGAAATAAATTGTCTTTTCACTGTAATGCTTCTATTTTCTACTTGAGGGAAAGGCCAAAAAGGGATAAGGAATGATTACTTCAATGATCATATAGATCAAATATGAACTTTAACATGCAAGTAAGCACATATCTAAAGGACTGTGCTCTTTGATTGACTCCTGGGCCTAGTACTGTCATAAACATAAGGTCAGTCACTTTTTCAGTGTCTGAACCAGACATTAAATTTTCCTTTATGAACTGCACACTCCATTTGTGTACTGCACAGGCTTAAACCTAATTTTTCTCTGTTTCCTAAATAGTTGATACAGAGGCATTATCAAAACAGAACCCTTTCACAAAAGGGTTTTCTAATTCAGTCCTTCCGCAAGCGTTTTGACCTGCACTTGCAAAACAGTGAGATAACTTGTAATCCACCAGGATCATTTTCCCATTTGAAATAAAATTATTTAAAGAAAATATAATCCAGATGAAAGCAGCAACATCTGGTAGTAAAAAAATTTAAAATCTCTATATTAGAAATTATTATTATTCCTTGAAATCCATATTTTTAACTTGATTTTGCTTGGAAAAATAACTGGATATAACAACAGTACAAAGTAAAGTTCAAATCCCATAATCAGTATTTAAGCAGAGTTTACTTAGGCATTTCAGCACTATCTTCTGGGGTTTTGAAGTGAGTTTTCCACTCATGTCAAAAACTCTTTTGCAGATGGGTGATATCCTGAAGCCATTTATTTCCTTTTTGGATATACTTCTCAGCGAGATTAGAGTTTTGGGGTTTTTTTCCTTTTTTATTTGGTAGGGACTATGTGTCTGTGAATAGCAATCTGTATTAGCTCCAATGTTTAGAACATGGTGCTAATAACCTCAAGGTCATGGGTTTTTTTTAATGAGGTATTCACTTAAGAGTTAGGCTCGATGAACATTGTGAGTCCCTTCCAACTCAGAATATTCTGTGATTCTGTGTGATTCTGGGAAATTGAACTGAAAACAAAGAGGCTGTCAACAGGCAACTTTTCAAATAAACAGGGGGAAAGCACACTTGACTGAGTGACACATTTTTCATCCTGTTCTGATCTTCTGGTCGCAAGTTACTACTTTTGTATCATTCCATGCTCTGTTTTCACATTTTGCTTGCATTTGAAGAATTTTATACTTCCTCCAAGCTTGGGGTTTTACCATTTTACAAAAAATTCTGATTTCTCTCCATAGGCCTCAAACAGGGCATTGTGTAATGTTGTAATGCCACCATACAACCTGCAAAAGTTCTCACCTTCTGCACAGGCTTGCTTCAGTAAGTTCAAAATGGTTTCCAAGACGTGCAGTGATGCATTCTACATAATGTACATAATGACCTCAGACAACAGAATTAAGCTGTTTAACTTTACCCTGTGTGAGTGATACTATAAGGGAATTCTTAAAACAGCAGTATTTAAGAGTATTTAAATGCCCCTAAAATGTGTTCTTACTGTCCCGCAATTTTAGTATCCTTACTAATAAGAATTCAAATAAGGATTTAGTTTTTAGCCATAGACACATATATTTGTTTTTCTCATTTGTTAAAGGTTCTGCAGTAAAAATTAATGTGTGAAAAGGTAATACATGCTTCAATAGCAATATTTTTTATTGAAGCAATTCAGCTTTAATAACAATAATTCTTATGCTCTGCTAAAGGCCAAACCACTGTCAAAATGGGATTTCATATTGTGATTTCCTCTTCTTTCAGATAAAAAACTTTCCTTTTCCTTGCTGTAGCACATTTATTGTCATTTGTTATAGCTCTGCTGCATGTGCTACTGGTGCTGTTTAAGCATTATCTATTACAAGAGTAACCTCGTCAGCTACAATGGGATATATATGCACATGATGATAAACTATTTTATTGCAATTTAGCTATGCTTTATTTTACCCAGAATAAAAAGAAAGGTAGAATATAGGACAATCTTACAGATGTATGAGGAAACAGAGCTAGATTTTCCAAAAGCTTATACACTTTTAAGTGCTTTTACTTAAAAAAAAAAAAAANATTTATATATAGCTGTGTTTTGCCTAGGTAGGGGGTTAATATTTGTTAATAATCATCAATGTTTTTATGTTGGTATTATGCATAGATGATTCAATCAAATGAACAGCATTGTACAACATACAGGGAAGATGCATTACTATCTCTTATAACTTCAAATCTGAAAAAGTCTAGAAACAGGCTGTAGAAAATACAGTTCAATTAAAAGGTCTATTATATAATAAATACAATTAGGGTTAATTAATAATTAGTACTTTTCTTTTGCATTTGTTTTTTTTTCTTTGCATAATGTACAATTTTTCTTTTGTTAATTCTGATCAAGACTGACGGGAAAAGAATGGTAATGGTAATAGCAGACGGACATGGCAATTTCAGGTACTGTGAAAAGAGGGAGGAGAGAAGAAAGTCTGTCAGCTGGAACTGGTCCATGGTTGTATTTCAGCCCAGTTGCAGTTTATGGGCACTGTAAATTTTTCTACTTGTATTTCCATTGCTCTTTGATGTTGCTAGAAAAACTCAAATTCATTGAGATTTAGCTTTTTTTAAATGTGGATAGATAAAGACAAAATCTGGTCACGTTACCAGCTCTTACCCTCCCCACAGTCTTTGTACACATACAAATAAAGTTACCTGCCAAAATGCATAAATTGCAAGAAGCAATTTTTCATAACTACCTACTATCATTATAGAAGAAATTTGATGTATTTAAGACTTCATATCAACTACAGAGGGTGGTTTTGACATGTTTTCTTGTGGAAAACACAATTATGTCTTATTTTCACCTACTTATCCTCTTCTATGTAATCAATATAAAAATATTGCTGCATGTCTTTTCCTATGACCTACAGCAGATGCTTTTCACTCTGCAAACTTAATTAAGCTTGCCTCCAGTACCAGAAAGCCAAAAGGTTTTCATGTATATATATTTGACATATACGTATGTAATATTTTATTTATTTTAAAGTCTTAAAATATTTTCACAGTGGTAACCTGTGAAGCCAATTCTGTCACAGAAGACAAGATATGCCAGGCAATCAAAGACCACATTTCATTACTAAAGCATGATCTATAGAAATTAAGATAGGTTAATTAGCATGTCTGTTTGCACATGTTGACTTCTATCTATTACAAGATATCTTCTATCTTCTATCAATAGTGGATATTTGGAAACTTGGAAACTTTCTGAGTGAGACGATGTGATTCAATAAAGGAAATTATGTAAGAATAGTATCACAAGACTGATATACTAACACTCTTCATTCAATTTTTTTCTGAATTATTCCTCTGTAGCTTAAAAGCATTTCTCTGTCACGAAGATTCTCTGTCACTGTTGATTGAACACTAACAGGCAAGCAAGAAAACTCCTGTCATCTTCTACCATGGCATTTTCAGACTATCTACCATGTTCACAAAAATCTTGTATCTCTTGACAAGAGTGATCTTTTCCAAGACATGGTAGGTGTCCTGCACAAACTCTGCAACATCTGTCAACACCCCCTGTCAATATGGACAATATAATTTGCTTATTAATATCTCACATAATGGTTATATCATTACCCATCTGAAATATCTACAAAGATAAAATGAACTGTCAGATTTTCAATCCAAACATACTCAAATCAAGAGTCATTCAAAATTAACACATAAATGTGCCCTCAGAAAGCAATATTTTCTCTAAACAATCACATCTGTGAGCATGAAGATAAATTTATAGTGTGACAGTATTGTCATAAATTCCCTAAATAGTTCAATATACTTGAGTAGCAAAATTACTTTGTATGTAAGACCAACAGATGACATTTTCATCATCTGAACTTAAAATTTGGAATTTCTCAATCCAACAGATTTTCAGTAATTAAGATTCCCCTATGAAACTATCTCTGGAACACTCTTGAAATGATAACCTTTGAAAATATCCTATGTCATATCAAAAGGGGAACCTAAAAATTTATATACACATCAAAAGCTTAGAATTACAGATGAAAGGCAACATGAATGATGTCAGGAAAAAGAGCAGTGCACACAGAAAAGTACTGCAGAATTGACTCTGAAGTAGCCTTTGTGATTGTGAAAACATATTATGAATCACCATGAACAGTTCTTTCAAAATTATTTCAAAATAAGCATTAATCAGTAAGCAAGAAGTTTAGAAGGACTATTAGGAATTATCAGTAAATTAATACAGAACAAAACAGAAGATAATATCCTATTTTATTGCATTTGAAAATGTCTAGGCAAGCATGAGAGATTATCACAATTGCTATTTTTGGCCAACTATAAACTCTCAAGGACCTCTGCTTGGAGTATGGGGGATCACTTAGAGCTTATTGTTTCATCTACTTTTCCCATACTCAGCCACAGCTGGCTATCTTTAGAGATGCAATACCAGTTCACAGGAAGTTTTGATCTATTCTCATATTTTACCTTCCTTCCTCATTGTTAATCAGTATTTCAAATCGGAGGGTAAACTCCACATTGAAGTGATGACAAAATGACTGTTGTTTGTTTATATAGATGATAAGAATAGAAAAAAAATCTCATAAAGTGCAAGCTTGAAATTCTGGTTTTACAAATTGTTAATATTAGTTTGGAAACTTTCAACAAACACATACACTTAGCTATTTGTTTCAATATCTTACAGTTGATTCTCACAAAGCTTTAAACCTTTTAGAAAAAGGAAGATTACTAAAAATTATGAATGGTAACTCAAATCTTTATTTTAAAAATTCTTTTTTATCCTATGATGTCTAAGAAATATGATCATTAGTATCTAATAGTCTAATTAGTATCTATGTAGTTAAACATTGCTGTGTAGCTATAAAAAAAATTTAAATATACTCAGTTTTTTTGATGATTTCTTTTCTGAACATGTGCAGTAGTTAACGCAGAACAGTACAACACCCATTTATTAACCTACAATTTCCACAGCTGAACCCACTGAGATAGATTTTTCACAGATGCCAGCATAAAACCTCAAAGATCCACAACTGAAACCTGGTTTGTTACACACTCCTTGATAAGAACTTACTGTGAATTTTTTATAAAATATTTAGGGACACAGTTTTCAATCTGAGCTTAACATTTTTCAGTTTGTATGATTTCTATCATTCCGTGAGGGTTTTTTTGCCTTTGACATGTAGGAACGAACTGGAATTTCTTCTGTAGTAATAGACTATTATATATTTGGGTTCGATTTGTTACAAATTCATGTCAGTGTTTGAAATGGCCCTACGTACATGGATATGACTTACTGGTCCTGCTCAGCCTCACCTGGAGCCTCCCCCTCCCCCTCTGCCCCCTGCCAATGTGCCAAGTACCCCATTTTGGCTCAGCCTAGGGGGGATGTCCTGCCTCCGCAGTGGATCTCAGTCCTACCTTGTGGGTACTTGTGGCCTGGATGTTCCTGTGGCCTCACCATCTTTTGTCCTGGCTGGGCTCCCTGGATGTCCCAGGGGTGTTGTGCACCATTTGCAGTGTCAGGGTCTGGGCCAGCCTTGACTCCCAGTTCACCTTTCTTGAGGAGCAGCCGGCCCTCACTGCTCCCTGGCCCTGTCAGGAGATTCAGACGTAAAGAACCTGAATGCATATGTCACCAGAATTCCCTTTCTGGTGATGACCCCAGGTATCAAAAAAGGAACAAACCCACCTAAGAAGTATTTGTAGCTTTATTTTCAGTTTTGCTCTAGTTCTGCTTACAGAACTAATCTTGAACTCCTATTGAACTCCTCTCTTGATCTTAATTTGAAAAAATAAATCACTACTGAACAAAGAGCTGCCAGATTAGTCACAGATTTATGTTCACCTCCATGTGTTTACTTTCAGTGTAGATTATGCACTAATATGTATTTAATAGTGCAGAATTCACACTGAAAATACCCAATCTTTTATTCATATATTAAACTATCTGAAGTTCTTGAAAAAAATGTTCAGTGTGTAAATGGGTATTTAGAGGGTTTTTTGTGGAGCATGATACACCTAGAAATCTATATTAGTGTGCCTATATTCCAGAAAATCCTAATGCCAGCATTTTCTCTTTTTTGTTTAAAAAACTCTTTTTTCAATTCCTATCACATTTTTAATTCTCTCCTGAGGGAATTTCTCTCAAGATTCTTTTAATTCTCCTTTTGATTTACCAAGTTCTATAAATCCATCACATTCTCTGCAGTTGATACTTATCCTTATAATTCTACACTTTACAATAAGCCATATAAAATTTCTTTATTGAGGATACTGAATGCACACAAGTTGAGAGTATGGAGATGGAAAAATAGCTCTATGGAGATGGAAAAATAGCTCTTCCAGGATGTTTTTTAGGTAGCTCATGCTGTTCTCCAATACAAAGCATTTCTGCCTATTTTCAAAGTCAAATGCAAGCAACGCAGCTTTTACAGTGTCTTTCACGTGATTCAGGCTGTAGTCTCTGTTGCTAGGCAGGTAAGCCAGTTTCCTCAACCTTTACCTGGTCTAATCCAACACTAACAGCAGAATATTTTAACTCACTGTCTTCATTACGCATAGCCTGATTTTAGCCCATTGTTCATTTTACTAGTCTTTTCTTTCTATATAACATACTTATTCCCATTAACATATCCAAAAGATTTCCTGTGCTTACAAAACATAAATTGACTAAATTTTTCTCCATCCTTCAGATAATGTCATGAACCCAATTAACCCTCCATGCAAAAAAGGACAAAAAAAAATCATTCTGGACTTAAAGTATTATTTGAATTTCTCTTTCTAGCTGGACAGACTAGTCTCATTATTTCAATAGAAAGGCTTTGTTTAGCTTTGATTGTGTAGATACCCAGCTCCCCTGGAAGCTACTGTAGGACTGCTAAAAAATCCCCCAGTATTTTAATTCCACACTTTTACAGGTATTCCACATACTCTCTTTATAGAATTATCCAGATTGCACCTTTCTATAAAAATTAGGTTCTTTCCTTTCAACTTCCTTGCCACTTGTTTTTCTAATTATTGGTTAGATGTAATAACCAATAATTGTTAATCATTAGATGTTAATAATCTGCAGCCAGGTTCTGAAAAAAAAAATAAGTGGGACAAATTTTTTATTTAGTCCTTCTGAGAAATCTTTATTGATACTAACAAATGTAATTATCTTCACCTCAAATAGAAAGACTAATGCTTCACTAGGAAGGAGAAAAATACATCTTAACCTGTTTCTTCATGTCTTTGCTAACAGAATTTATGTATACTTATGTAGACATTTTCAAAAATACAGAAAGAATATCAGGTATACAGTTTTAAGATATCCAAAGCTTATTTTAAAATAAAAGAAATGATGGGTATGAAAAAAAAATACAGAAAGACTTTCCATGGAATACCAGAGGAATGCCTGGATTGTAAAAGACAGACTGGGAAAAGAACACAAATCTGGAATATTTGACTACATCAGTGAAACACCAGGAGCTGGAGGTGTTGTCTTTCTGGACTTCTGTAAAGCATCTGACATAATTCTGCACATCCTTCTCTCTCAACTGGAGGGAGATGGATCTGATGGGTACACTGTTCAGTGGATGAGGAATTGGTTGGATGATCACATCCAGAGGTTAGAAGTCAATGGCTCAATGTCCAGATGGAGATCAACTGATGTACCTCAGGAGTTTGTATTGGGAGAAATTATGTTTAAAATCTTCATCGGGAAGCTATAAAATAGGAAACTGTGCACCCTCAACTAGTTTGCAGATGACACTAAGGTGAATGGTTTGGCTGGCATGCCTGAGGGACCTGGACAGACCTGAGAAATGTAGCCATATAAACATCATAAGGTTCAGCAGTGACAAGTGCAGGGTCCTGTACCTGGCTTGGCGCAATGTCTGATATCTATTTGTTAAACCATGGGAGTACATAATCCCATAGATCACAGAAAAATGAGCAAAGAATTGTTTTCAAAATTATTTTCCTATTTTGTATAAATTCCTGATTTTTAGTGCAATACTACACTCAGAAAAAAAAGCCACCTTCCTTAAAATCAAATTCACTTTCTTAGAGACCGAAGAATTGGTGACATTTCAGAGGAAAATGTATTTGCTGCTCTCAGTTCACTGTCTTTTGACAGGTTTTTGTTGTAGTTTCTTGGCTTATTTTCACTTACAATGCACCATATCCAATAAACAGGGGGTTTTGGTAGAGAATCATCAGTATGATCCCATTAGAACTGTGCAGGGACACATGCTGTTCAGCATATTCATAAATTATCTAGGGAAGATGATGAATTGCAGTGTAAGTCTGCTGATGGTACTAAATTAGTCCAGGTAGTGAAAATGAAACCTGAGTGCAGTACTGCAGAGCATTTCATGCTATTGAGTGACCCTGTAGGAAATGTGAAGTTGATAAGTGATGGGCGTGTGGAGGAAGCTGAGCCCCCAGTTCCGTATGTGGAACATCAGAGGATTGTTCCGGATGGCAGGAACCTCGGGAGGCACGCAGTTCAACCTCCTGCTCAGAGCAAGGTCTGCCCTGAGATCAGAGGTCAGCCATGAGATCAGTTACTCGGACTCACTACTGAGATCATCCAATCATTTTTCCAGCCTGTTAGATATTCAAGACAGTATTCACTGTTCTCTTGCTCCTCTTGGGATTCCAGGAGTGTGCTTCTTTTATCAAAAAATGTTGTTATTCAAAACTAATGTGTTTGTTCTGTGGTCAAAAGGGTCTGACACAGGAGTGTTTAAAGCAGGTACACTGCAACTTTTCCAAATATTGTATAGGATGCACAGAATTTCATGCCACTGTTTTCATACTTCTATTTTGACATGAGGGAGGCCTTTGTCTTCTTTTGTATAAAATTTTATCATTCAGTAGTGTAAAGGACATATTTGCTACTGGTTTTTTGCTATGCAATACTGTTTATTAGTCCAAGCATTTATTTTGCAAGCACATTTGGATCCAGTATGCACGGTAACTAAATTACCGTGTCAGGTCTCAAATACTAAGGTATTTTTAGGAAATCTTACCCTATGAAATATCTGTAAGTTAAGATTCATAAAATTGGAAAAGCTGAAAGGAGCTTTAATAAGACACAAAGTGAAATATTACCGTTTCTGCTTTCAGCAAATACATTGTCATTTTCAGCATCTTCAATGAAATCTATTCCAATTGATGCTATTGATAACCAGTTGCATAAAAAATACATAAAAATAAAATTCACACCAGACTTTATATGAAAATAAATGACTAATGTATGTCAAATTTTAAAAATACTTCAAAATGTGGACTAAATGTTGCTTGGCAACAGAATGTTTGCCTGATACTGGGGGTGTCTATTTATGCAGTTATTAAAACAGTGTTCCTTATAAGCAGGAGGGAAAGCGCTGCAGTAAAACACAAAGACCACAATAGTCACTATTTAAAAGTCCCACACTCTTCTGTTGCTAAAGAAAAAAACCCAATAACTGTGAAAATAAAACAGTCTTAAAATCACAGTCTATTTCCACTGAGATACAACTGCATTCATGGCAGGTACTATGGTGGGCATTTTAAGAATTTTCTTTTATTTTCGGTTTTAGCTTAATTTGATAATTCAGTTTAAAAAAATACCTCAAATAACTGAGAAATATTTGCTTCACTCAGATGTAATACAGATAACTTCTTTGTCTTCCAAACTATCTAAAGGTAAGGAAACTGAATAAATCTATTACTTTCTGTCCAGCATTTAAGGTAAGATACATTTTTAGACACTACACCCACAATTTACATTTAATTTCTAGGCAGAAACTAAGAAATGGTGTCATTTCCACTGTTGGAATATTTGCATTAATCTGAGAAGGTGCAGCATCACTAATAACTGACACGAACACTGGGTGAACCTCTGTTACAGGTCCAAATCCAAAACAAAACATTTTTAATGGCCAACTTAATTAATTTTAAATTGCATTATCTCATAGAGCATAAAGACTTCAGTACACATTTTTATAAGACATTTTATCTACCTTGCCTTCCAGAATTTAAGATAAAATTTTAGCTCTAGGGCACTGGGGTAGCTACCTGTGTAGAACTGCTAAAATTAGAATATTTCTCCTAAAATGTATAATCTAAATTTACCTCTATAATAGTGAGTTGGTGTATTTCTACCTGAATAGCTGAAATAACTTAATATGATCCAATTAAAAAAAGCTAAGAAGATTCCCCTCCTTAGAGTGTTTTAATTTGGGTTAAAAAAATAAAAGCTTCCTTTGCAATGATACTGTGTGTGACTTTAGAGGGATGCTCTTCTGTGGAGTTGTAAGACACATAGAAATGTAATATGATCCCACAAATGGTAAGAAGATGCTTTGTATACCATGACATAAATTTCAGGTGGGTTATACTCATAACATTGTCACTGTAATGGACTAAGGATTGGTATCAGAAGTTCTCTCTTTGGGTTTATGTAGGGAAATCGGGTCTGCACTTCTTGGTATTTCTTCATTATTTCATCAGATTTGTTTTGTGCATGTTTTAATTACTCAGTGAAAAAAAAAAACCCAAAGAAACATTTAAATGCATTTCTGGAGAACGTGGCAATTCCGGGCTGAAATGGAAAAGCCAGTCTTATCTAACACTACATCATAAACTCTTCTGGATTGATACATACCTGAGGTAAAATATTGCAATAGTAGGAAGCAGCAAGATCACTAAAAGCCAAAATTTTAATTTAATCTCTGATCTTCCTTCTTTCCTGTTATAGGCTTTTATTAGCCAGCGTTCAGTATTATTTTGATGTATTGTAGGTATTTTTGATGCTTCAGTTGTTAAGTGACCATATGTAAGTGCATGTATATACAGCAGAACTATCCAGTCACAGATTACGTACATCAGTCATTCAAATAGCTTCACTTCCAGCATCAGGGGGGAAATGAAACCATCGCAGGGAAAAGCAATAATCTGAGGTTGCAGCAAATGTTTTGCTCTAAATACATAACTTTATTGTCATGTACACTAATCTCTTCTTTGAAAGGAGGAGGGATATTTTGCCTAGGTGTGTTACCTTCCTCCCTCCTTGGGTCATTTTTCAGATGTGTCTAACCCTGCAAAAACAGCATCTGCCAGCAAGATAGTTTAAAAGTATAATGCAGTTATTTATTGGCTGATGCACACAGAGATAGCCAGGATTTAACAAGCTACTAGACTAGGGACTGGCATGATAAGAAACCCAGAGTCTCCACTGGCCAGGCAGGCACCAGCCTGGAGGGGAAGGGCCAGTTTCCACTGCCCCTGAAACAGATCCTTTTTCACTGACCCTGCTTTTCCCTCTAGGGTTTTATACCATTTCATGCTGATGTTCTTCCGCCTGAAACCTTGAGTTTCTAATCATCCAGTCCCAACAATCCTACTCTATTCAGTTTTGCCTTTCTTATCTTGCATACCTCTGTTGCACAGAGTTCCTCTCAACTTAGCAGTTTCCTTGGAGGTCTGAACCAAGGTTATGCAGCTGTGCCATATCCATTCTAGGCCCTCACAGGCAGCTGAACCCCGTGGAGAGTTAGAAGGCTGTTGCAGAAGGGATCACAGAGAGAGATGTGCACAGGTTCCATTCAGTGCATGACCAAAGACAGCAGCAAGAGCAAGACTGACCCCAAAAAATCTGTTAAAACTGCATAGATTTCCAAAGTGATTCCACTTTCATACCATGCAAATCTTCAAAACAGCCAATTCTATACAGCACTCCCCACCTTGCTATCATCTAGCCCTGCACACACACTGAATCTGATTCAGAGGTGGGGAAACAGCTTGGATTTTAGCATAGCAGGTCTCTTACTGAATTCTATTATTTCTGTTTCAAATAGTGTCATGTGCACTACAGCACCAGAGATTTTCTCTGTTTTCCCATACAGAGAAAGTCTGTATGGGAAAACATGGCTTCTTTCCAATCGCTTCAGAGAAAAAACAGAGAAAATATTTTTGTTCTCTACCTCCCATATGGAAAAGAAAGATAGTTTGAAAGTAGTTACATCTTTCATCCTTCCACCTTTTTTACCTCTAATAGGAAGCAGGGACAGGAACAAATGGAAATTCTTATTTTTTTGGCAGAGTTCTCAGTCATCTCTGAGATGACTACATATCTGGTGTTTCTGCAAGCAGCATAAACACATCACTGTATTTCTGATTAAAAAAAAATCTAGATAGCAGTTTATAATCTTCTAGTTAGCTCTACAGTGCCCACTCTTGAAAACTCATTTAAGCCTGACCATGAGTTTAGTAGAGGGGAGGTGAATGGATCACATTTTTTCCAAATGAGTTTAAAATAATCACATTAATTCCATTAGGTAATTTCTATGCTGATTCGCCATAGTCAACACAGGTGAAAAATGAACACTACATCCCAGATATATTTGTTTGTCTAAGTTTAATAGTCAGAATGCTGTCCAGAGACTGAGGAAAATTCATGCAGCTATTGTGTAGTTAAGTTATGCTCACTAGACAAGAAAAAAAAGTTTCTTGTTTGCAGGAGTATCTAAGATCCCAAATGAACTGCTACAACAGACCAATTAATTTTCCATACCTTATCCCTTTCCAGTTTTAGCAAATGCAAGACACTTCAGACAAAACAATTATACAGATAGTATTTTCCCACAGGAAGACATCAACTTTAGTTCATGTGTGTTTAGCTCTTTTTATAGGCAATCAAATAATTATTGTATTACACTTTATTTTATATACACCGAGTTAGGGTTGGTTTAGACATGAATAAGTGTTTATTGACTAAATCAATAGTCTTATCCATGTTACAAAGCACGTAAAATAGTTACAATGATAAAATCAGTTGTTACATTAACCACTTGCAAAGAATGCTCAGGCTAAGATTTAAACTAATATTGCCTCATTAGGTTATTTTCTGATTAAGAAATAGACAGGAACAGAAGGAAGTGATTTTTTTAGAAAAAAATTAGTCTTCCATTTCCTTTCCACACTTTAGATTAATTAGAATTTACCACTAAAAGACCCAGGCAGTACAATTAAGTTTTACAACAACCATATTAAGCTTTTTAAAAATTGAGCTTTGACTTCCCCATAAATCCCAGGGGTACTTACAATCAAATTAGGCTTTGTCATCTGAAGTAACAGAATGAGATACAAAATATACCACTCTCTGGTACAGGAATCCAGCTGATCAAGAGGGTGACCTAGCATATTGCTACTTCAAAAATACAGCAGCAGTAGAACATTACTCTATTTCCATATATCTGGAAACACCTCTCTACAGAGAATGTATACCTGTAAAAGGTATTTAATGTACCTTCCCCTTGACATCAGGACTGATCTAGAGCAGAATCAGCATTGCATGACAAATATGTTATAGAGTGGATTTTGTTTCTTGTCTCCTTCCAGTTGTAGCAAGTCCACGAAATGTCCAAGTTGCTTTCACATGTGTTATTACAGCTAAATAGAATGTAAATAATTTCCCTCCTCTGACGTTCTATTCTGAACTCATTGCCAAAAGCCTGCATTGTATTTTCAGCTGACAGCTCTGCTCTTCATGAACACAGTTATTATAATACCACTGTATTTCCCAGACAATATCCAAATTAATAAGTCGTTAACAGAATTATTTTAGCAACTTGGTAAGTGATTTGACTCAGGTATTTATCTGAGACAGTCTTTCGGTTAAACACTGGGTCATTGACCAGACCAGATGAGAAATATCTGTTTCATTGCTTCTGCTTCATACGTAGCTGGCTATAACATCTCTGAAATAAATTCATGAGGGTGCTGGAGTGTATACTGGCCTCTATAGCAGAAAATTAATTAAGAATTTGCTTTAAGTGTCCATGAGACATGCTAAATTCATCAACCCAAAATGATGGGTCCAAGGCAGCCAATAGGAAGCACTCTAAGTTCATGTGAAAGCCCACTCCCCTTTGGGAATTAGGTAACTTCATCTAGTGGTAAAAAATCTTTGCATTTTTCTCCCTAAAGAAAGGAAGAAAAATCAGATATTTCATTCAAAATATGACCACAAAAAGACTGTGGGGATAGTATGGCCCAAAACAGCATTCATCACTTCCAAACATGAAAGCTAGAGCTGCTTCTTTGTCTGATGAGGAATTACACACCTCACAGGAGAGTAATCTACCTTCAAGGTTAAATTATATAGAAGTAGAGAGTTTTAGGATGAATACTCTCCTGTTATTCAATTAATGTTTTCTTGTGATTAAGCTATTCAGTTAATATTAGCTTAGGCATACAGGGGTGTGAATGTATATTTTATTAGGCATGATATACTGTGCTGACCTGCTCATCTCAAGCGACTGTAAGGTATGTCTCAGTATGCCAAGAAATAAAACTTTAAGCTTCTGGACAAATGTACAAACATTGTAAAGTGACTCCCGCAGTGAATTCTGCAACCTTGAAATAAAGCAACAATTCTGGATTAGAAAAAGTAAACAGGGATTTGGAGAGACAGTCTGCATATTGAACTATCTCCAAGAAAAGAGTCAGGTGTTCTAAGTGCTATTTAGGTCCTATTCAAGAAATTTCATTTTTATCTGGTTAGCTGGTTGGTTTCTTGTCTTTGTTTTGGGTTTTATTTTGGGAGGGGCAGTGGAGAACTGTTTCTTGTTTACTGATTTTTTTTTAAATGTACACATGTACATTTTAATGTACATTTTAAATGTAGCACATGTACTCTTGTGACATTAGGTGTGGAATGTTTCTAGCAAATCAAGTGAATCATGTCCAAAATTTTGGTACTCTGCAATCTCACATGTACCATGCTCACGCCCAAAAATCCCATTCATCTGTCTTTCCAGGTACTTTTATTTTGTCTTCAGGTTATCAGAAAATAAGCACTCCAATCCTGTATTCCTTGAATGTCAGTTTGCTATGCATGCTTCAGAAG
>VZTN01018470.1:47163-93080 GCA_013400515.1 Erpornis zantholeuca
ATTTGCCCACTTCCTTAATTTTGAGCACAGGTTGACCCAGGCAGCTCCCATTCTAACAAGACATCAGCAGAACACACTGATAATTGGTACTAATTTTTGTTTTTTAATGTAGTGTAATTTCTGTTTTGACAAGTAAAATATAGAATACATGCTTATCAGTTTTTATTCATGTTAGTATGAGTACTTGACTCTTCATAGAATATGGACTGTTTTAAACACTATCACCCCTGAAATTATATATCTTACGGCATCCAACACATCTCGTATGCTTTGCAGCAGCTTTTGTCACTTCTGTAGCATCTGCAATGAAAGGAAATATACTATCAGCAATACTGCATCTTCAAAAGAACCATAAACAGGCACTTAGGAACTCAATGAAAGATTATACCACTTTCTAGTGGACAGAAGGCTTAACTTTGTTAGTGTCACAGTGTGATTAAATCTTCCTACATCACATTTCAAATGTACTGCAACCAATTAAGATAGTACCTTGTAGCATAATGCATCTTTATTTTTCTATGGCCCTAAAGATTTGTAAAAAAATTTTCTGATAAGCTGTAAGTGAAATGACTTATTGTGCTATAGAAATGCCTAACTCAGTTTTGTGGAAATAAAAGTGATTAAAACATATCCAGTCAGGTGGGGGTTGTATAGAAAATAAATGTGAAATAAGTCTCCACTGTAGACTTCAGAGGGTTTTTCTGAACTACAGCAGGAAAGTGAGAGACTATGTAAACCAGCCAACTGGAACTGAGAAAGGAATAAGATACATTCATTTTCAGTCCAGTCCCTATTGTGGCAACATCTTGTTACTTTAATAGTTCACCTGAATGATAATATCACCAAGCTGACACTGAAAAGAATGAATTTGATCCCTAGTGTAACATCTAGCTAGATCCATCTAGCCAGCACATTTCAAAACCATTTCTGATTATTTGGTTGTTCAGTTTATTTCCACATCTCTAACATCAGACAGATGCTACCCTAGTATCACAGAAATCACTGAATGCTTTCAGCAGTATCTCCAGGATTTATCACGTGCTCACACTGAATGTTAGTTATTATGGGTTCCTGACTGAAATATAAAAGCAGATCACATCTGTACGTACCAGACTGCAAAGGAAGAAAGTTTGGCACTAAGAAAGCCTAAGATTTCTGACCAAAAATCAGATTCAAACCAAAACAACAACAACAAAAAAAAACTCAAAAACCCAAACCAACAATTTTTACGTTCAATACTTGCATTTTTGTGAGGGCTAGAAATGTTTAGTATATCCATTGTCTCTCACCTCTTGCCATCAGTGAAGGATCAGGACACTGTACTAAGACATATCTAGGACATATCAGGACACTATACTATCCTGCTTAAAACAGAAACAGACTAAATCCATTGCTGTTCTCAGACTGACTTCCACTAGTTTTGAAATCTTCCCAGTAAGGTTACTGGAATATACTGTGCATAGATTTTTCATTCACAAAGTTCTTTAATCTTATGTTGAGATGGGCTGGATGTTTTGTTAGTTAAAATGCTACTGGCTTGATTCACATAAATGCATTTGTTATAATTTTGCCTTTTATAAGTAAAAGTTTAATATTTGCCAAGCATACTAGGTCTGGCTGGGATGGAGTTCATTTTTTTCCTAGCAGTCCATATGGCACTTTTAATTTTAAATTTGTGACTATAACTGATAATACCCCAAAGTCTTAGCTATTGCAGGGCTAATGTTGATGCTCACACAGCATCAAGGTCACCTGTTTCTCACTCTGCCCACACAGAGAGTAAGATAGTACTGGGGAAGAGGTTGGGTGGGGACAGGGCTGGGAGAGCTGAGCTAAATTGACCAGAGCTATTCTATGCTCTGTAATGTGTCATCCAGCAATAAAATGGGGGGAGTGAGCGAGCAGCTGATGGGTGCTTAGCTCTGATTTGGGTCGAACCCAATGCAAAGGGCCTTTGCCCTAAATTACATATCCCTGTATTTCAGCACAGATGTTTACCAGGAAGATCTTATCCTTGGATTACATTATACCTGACCCAAAACTCTGAAATTCTCAATTATGTAGTGGTAGACATATCANTGGGGAAATATACAGGAAGGTGAGATACACATGGACCCAATAGTGTCAAAGTGAAATCCTACCACCCTTAAAGCTAATGACCACATTCAAATGGAGTCAAATAAAGCCACTATTTCTGCTATGAAATTTCCCATCATTCTTATAATTCTATTCAAATACTATTAGAAGCAGACAAATAGGGTGGAAATGTCATGTGTACTAATGCTAATTTCCATGTCCTGAAAAAGTGAGAACAAGTAATTGTCTTGATTTCCAAGATGCATAATAGCCTTGGCAATATTTGGATTCAGTAATATATTCCTGACATATGAAAGGATACAGAAAAGTATCTAATCAAGGCATCAGTATTCAAAGCAGAACTAGCATCAAAATAGGACATTTTCATGTTGTATTTAAGTAGCATTGTGTAAGCATTATATAAGGAGGTCTTGGTGGCAGCTGAAATACTGGAGACTATTTTCTTTGGTTGTGGAGGTAGGGCTTCATTCAGCCTTCCCATTCTCCCCATGATTTTTCTGGTTTTATAACTGGAGGTGCACAAATTACTGTGCTGCAAAGGTAGTGATAGTTTCAGGGCAAGATTTCTTTAGTTTATTATTTATAGTTTGCACTGTGGGCCAGGAGAGAGAAGGAAAAAGAGAACTTGCATACTAAAATCAATACAAATAATAATAGCCTCTTACAAGACAAGCCTCAGGGGCTGAATATCTCTGGGTTCCTTTTTTTTACATAAATGATCTCAGTGGATTATTGTTTCAATGTTTTGTGCTGTCAGTCACAGTCAGCTACCAGCTCTCTTTTTGGTCCCATGGAAATCTTCTCACTTCTACGTGCCAAAATAAAACAAAATTACATAGCAGCAGGTAGCCCATGGTGGCTTTCCTGAATGTCTTCAGCAGAACAGCATTACAACAGAAGCAGTAATCCATGCTGTTCATGGATCTTTTTCAGACACACGTCATGTCAGTCAGTGCAGAAGTGGACAAATGTGGTCCCACATTATACCTAAATTTTCTCATTGCAGAGCAACTTGGGGCTGGGGCTCAATTATTTGTCTTGTTTTATTTTCACTTATTTTTAGCAGGGAAAAGACACTGAAAACCAAAATAATATTCATTTGGGTCACAAGAAAATTCATATTTGATGAGTTTGCTGTCAGTTTAATAGGAATGTGCATTAGGATTCTGCAAGATTGATATTAGGTAAACCAAAGACATTCAGGTATCTCAGTATTTTCAATGTGTGCATATAATAACAATACTTGGTGCCTATATTTTTCCATAAATTTCTTTTCCCTAAGCAACCCACTTACTTCTGTTATTCTACTTACTATTTTATTATGTACTGAGAAAAAAAAGGAAATTTTTCCTAATTCTCTTGGCATTATCATAATAGTTTTTCTTATTAGCCATCTTCATGTATCTACATAAATATTCAGTAAAAATACATTCAAATTATTTTTAAATGTTTATAATTTTTATAATTGTGTAATTATATTCAGAGGGTACAATATCTGCCATAAAATGAATTATATATCTTTTTAAAAATAGATTATCATAATCCTGTTTAATGAATTATTCAGTGGTTATAGAGAATATATTACAGTTGGTATTACTGCATCTTTACTTTACAATTTTACTAAAACAATAATATTTTTTTGTAACCACAGGCATATTTTCATTGAATACCTTCTGATTTTTTGGTTCCCTTTTATACTCAGAAAATTTAAGAACATAGAAGAGAAATTAATTAAGATGTCTGCATTTCCCGGATCTTAGAAAGAAGATGAATAATTGGCATTTGACTCATTTTTTACAATTAAAAAGGTTTTTTCTCTCCAGGGATCTTTTCATGGTAACTATGGTAGCTTATTGCAGATGTTTTGGGTCATATGCAACAGTGACAGTCTTACAAAACCATCTCAGAAAAAATGAACAGAAAGTAGAGGTTTTGACCAACATGATAAAGGTTGCTGAAAGACAATTTAAAAGCCCCAGTCTTAGTGTATCACCCACCTGTGGGTACCCACACAATATTAATTCTTTAAGACCACATCAGCCAGAGAAGTGCAGGAATATACCGCTGGAAGCTACACAGTGAAACTAAAAAGTAGGCAATAGACTAGCATAACAAAGACAATTTGGTACTTTTGCATAGCTCCTCAAACCCATACTAATGGCAATGGAAACTGCAAGCAGTACTTTAAAAATAAAACCAAAAATCTTAAAGCAGAGATCTTAAAGTTCGGAGATCCTGAACGTGTTTTAAGCACAAAGGATAGGAAAACAGGAGTTCCAGCCCTTAATGCTGGAATGTTTAAAGTTCAGTATTTTCCTTTCTTTCTTAAAATAGTCTCACATAGTGGTAGGAAAAGAAAAGAAATTAAAAAACCCCTTTCTTATCATTGCTAAGTGAAAGACTCTGTGCTGATTGATGTTTACGTCCAGCATATGATCTGGGAGAAGCTCATGTGACTTTGGAAGCATATGACACTTTTACTGTCAATATTATCTTAATTCTTTATGCAAAACTTATTTTTCCTTGGTATTTAGTGTCTCTTCCATTTACCAGCATGTTTTTCCTTGTGCACTCTTCTGTGCTACATTTAGTAGTCATGTCAGACTTTCTACATTGTTTATTCTAATCACAAATTCTGATGTCACAAACCTTTTCTCTGCAGCACAGTTTGTATTTTATGGTTGTACATTATGTCAAATTATTAATATTATGTCTTTCCTTACATTTATGAGAAATCTAATTAGTGATGCTCTGCACAATATTATGGAAGTTGTAAGTGTAGGCCAGTTGAAGGTAAATGCTGTTTTTCTCTGACTTAATGGTAATTTTAAAATCAGGAAAAATAGGATTAATTCTCTAACATTTTCAGCCAAGCTATAACTAATGACTGTTTTTCTAACTTAATTGAAGCGTGAGTTAATTGCCTTTCTTTTCATTTAACACCCCTACTTACCTCTTTACCATAATAAAAATTTTATTCTAGGGCTCTTTTAGCCTTTAAACAAAAAGTAATACTAACTTATCTTGTCCTAGGATCAGAATACAGAATGTCAAAATCTCTTCTATTACAATAATATTGCTATTATTTTTTGTACTTACTTTAATTTTTTAGTTTTGTTTGTACTCTCACCAGTAAGTTGGTATCATTATGCCTTCTCACATTGTCATCTCATTTTCTAAGTATGTAACACCTCAGACTTTGTCAGATGGGAATTAAGGAGCAAGACAGGAAGAACATATCCACCCCACAGTCTGAGAAGTTCTTTCCAAGAATGGCAGAGCTGAAGTTTCTAATTTATCACATGCCCAGATTTTTACACATATGATCTATACAGGAACACATTCCCACTAGTCAAGGCCTCCGCTCTATGTCTAGCACCTTGGACGTGGGGGGCATCTGTAGAGGTATCTCAGACCACCCGGAGCTATTCTTTCTCCTGTTTCACCACAGAGATATACAACACCCTCCAGAAATCTGAAATAGTCTCAGAAAAGAAAAACTGTCATTTTTATGTGCAAAGTGGTGTGGCAGTGGTAGCAGCAGTGATAGTGGCAGTGTCTGTGAGAGGCGACATCCCCAACTCCAGGACTGGTGACAGCACTGGCAGTTTCCAGTAGCCAGCACTGAACAATGAAGAGACAGCATATTTTAATGTAAAAATATGCAAAGTATGTATATGTAAAGTAGGATGCAAAACATTTTTATTGTCTTCTCTTGAAGACTTTAAGATTTGAGTATTTCCAATTTTGTCAGAGGCAGATGAATAGTAGGACTGGAACACTTTAAATGAGGCTTCTCAGTAACCTCATGCAGCTAACTCTCTTTACTTTGCGCAGTTTGTACATGCATGGAACTGAAAACAGTAGCTGTCTCTCCAGCCCCCATTTTTCCTGATACCTAAGACACTGGGCTCCTTACCACTAATAAAGTGAGTAGCATGTTTATTTAGTCAGCACTGTCTGTTTGGAAAAGCAAACAAATATTAGACAAACCACCTCCATTAGGTTGTGCCTTTTAACCGGCCTGCCTGCGTGTTTTCTCCTTGGCTCACTATCTCCGTCCTACTTTTTCTCAGTGAATTATTTCAGATAAGATTATAAACCCTTAGAGAATTAATCTTAATTTCCACAACACACCTAATATAATGAATCTCTAACCCTAAGTACAGTTGTTGATTATTATTTATAAATAAAACAATAGCTTTAAGTTTATACATTATACATACTAAAGGCAGCTTAGCACTCTGTCTGTATATAGCATGTCTCTATTTTCAGTCATTTTTCATAATCCTTAAAGCAAGTTTCACAGCATGTGGGAGCAAAGTTAAACAAGAAGAAAAAGTAATGAAATAAGCTTCTCCTGAGCTATTCCAAGTTGACATTTATTATGATAGTTACTTGTGATTACAAAGAGCTGTCTGTAAAACGACAGTTTAGTGTTACTGTAAGTTCCATTAGGAATGCAAATTCCAACTTGCTAGTATTTGTATCCTGTGTGCTGAAGGAAACACTCTGTATCTCAGAGCTGGCAGTGTCTGGCCCTAGGTCTGATTCCCACTTCTGTGCTGTGGCATACAAGAATTTTATACCATTCATCCTGGGGTTTTTTAAACACTGTACCTTCAAAATACGTTTTTAGGTTTTCTTTAAGATGCTCTCAAAATTTTCACTTTCATATTAAAATTTTGTACCCCGGACACTAAAAATCAAACTTAAAAATGCATAAACAAGGAAAACCTTTGCTAATCATGATCTCATATGAATTATTTAATATAAATATATATAGTTCACCTTAGAAAATTAAGACTTACTTTGAATAAGTAATATGATATGCTCTTTTGATCTGAATTAAAAAAAACCCCAAACAAACCAACAACCAAAAAAAAACAAAACCAGAAGTCTTAGAAATATGGCTCTAAGGCAGAATTACCAGATATCTTCCCATAAGAACATTTCACTAGGTTTGCTATTTTTGAGATACAAACAATTAATAGCATATAAAAAGCTTAGTTTTCTTGCTGCACCACCTTATCTCCAAGTGTCAGTGGTATCCATATCTAATTTGAGCCTGTCTGAAAAGCTGTATACCAAATTCTTTCTAAATGATAAAATGTCACTTATCATGACTTGGAAGACTGCTAACAAAAAAGTGTTAACACTTCTTTCTCATGCATTTCTCAGCCTTTGTGAGTTGCTGAATGCAGAGGAAGATGAATGCTAGAAACGGGAGGTGGAATTTACATCTCTTAAAATAATAATGATGATAAAAAGGCTAAATCAGCCATTGAAACTGTTGTTTTTCGTTTCTGAGCAGTCTTTTCTCAGTCTTGCAAATTTTGAAGTTCATCCACGATCTTGTTAGAAAGCTGCAGACATGCTATTGACAACTGCTTTTTAAATTCCTAGCAAGAATTCCTCAGCGCACATTTACAACATCCTGTGTAACACATGGAACTTAGGGAAGATAAATCGCAATAATGAACTACTTTATTTCCCATGTGCATTTTTTCCTGTACTGTTGTTTTTTCCTCTTTAGCACAGTTTATTTCCTGTAAGAAGTGCTGCTGTTATTCCAGCATCATATAAACCATATAAAGCATATCCTATTTCAGGAAAAAAATTCCAAAGCATGAAATTGTTGGAAAACACCTTATCACTTCTTAGCTGTTATTTCATTGTGATAATTTCTAAGCAACTGTGTGAGGTGAGGGAGCCAACTAGGAAAGGTGCCTGCTGGACCTGGTGTTTGTCAACAGAAAAGGGCTGGAGGGAGATGTGGTGGTTGGAGGCCGACTTGGGCATGGAATGACACAGCTTTTGATCTTTGGAGAAGGGGCTCCGCAGAACTACTGCCTTGGACTGCCAGGAGACAGACTTTGGCCTGCTTAGGACACTGGCTGACAGAATCCTTTGGGAGGTAGTCCTGAAGGGCAAAGGAGTCCAGAAAGGCTGGACACCATTCAAGAAGGAAATCTCAAAGGCACAGGATTGGGCCATTCCCATGTGCAGAAAGACAAGGCAGTCAGGAAGGTCATTCTGGCAGAACAGAGAGCCTTTGATGGAATTTAGTGGAAGAAAGGAGAGCTTAGGGTCTTTGGAGGAAGGGGCGGGGAACCCAGGAAGACTGAATACCATGAGGTTATGCAGGGAAAAGAAGAGCTGCTACCTGTTCAGGATAACAGTGGAAAAAAGATTTTTTTTAAAAATAGCCAAATGATAATCAAATTTGCTTATAAACCACACTAATGGGCATAATATAAAAATTATATTAGACAAATTAAATATGGACTAAAATATGTCATTTTTAAAATGTAACATTAATCGGGATTTTATGGCTAGAACTTCCAACTTTTATTAAATGTTTCAAGTACTCTTACAGCAAGAGGTCATTTTGATTTCAGCTGGATAATCAAGCAGAAATAGTCTTTAAGCATTCTCTTGTCATAATAGTATTCAGGTCTATTAACTCATAAATGTTATTTTCTCATTGAAATTTATTCCATTTCATGAAACACTGTTCTTCACTTGTTTTCTTCTCTTTTCTTACATTTATAAGCATAGGTTTGTTTTTCCTACAGTTTCTCATTTGCAGAACAAAAGCCCTTGTCCATACTCTGTCCATTGTGCCATTTCTGCCTATTACTTAGATATGTAAAATGAAGATAAATTGTCCCCATTCCAGAACGGCTTGAGTTTTAGGAGCCTAGCTTCTTCCTGTTAGGAACTTAACTTTTGATCATTAATTATTAATAAAATTCTGTAAACATCCGACAAATTACTAATGTGATCAATAAATCTTTATAGGTATTTTAGGAGAAAAGGTGAACTTTATGAGAGTAGAACTTTGGGAAATTACTTGTAGCTTCTATTAGCCAGGGAGTACAGAGTGATCTAGCTCAGAGCACTGATAAATGGTAATTTTCAATGGTATTTTTCCTAAAAAGTTAGCACATTAGAAGTTTATGGAAAGTCAGATGGCTTACTTATCAGGATACTGTTTATCCTTAATACATTCATGGAGGCTACTTGAAGGACACTTTCAGTGCAGGGGCCTGTATACATAATACAGCTTTTTATTGTTGACAGAGTCCGGAGCCCTGCAAGTATTTTTACAGTACATTATTTTTTAGAACCAATAAATTACTCATCCAAACTATCCAAGTATAAACGTGATGACTTTTTTTCAGGCTTGACTATGATACTATTACAATGAATTATGGATTTTAGTGGTTATCTGGTTTTGATGTGGTGCAATAAATCATGATCATTTATGATTGGTTCTGAACTTCATACAAGTTTTTTCATATAGGCTGTCCTACACTTGTAAAGTTCCTCAGAGTTATACTTTTAAAGATATCAGACAATTTCAAGGGAGCACTAGACTGATTTAAAATCCTTTTAAGAAATTCAAACATATTTTAAGACCTCCTTTCTATTCCGTATACAATTATAAAAGCTCCACAAATAAACAGTGAATGCAAAATTTCTAAGTTTTTCTGAAAGGACAATACACAGATATTTAAAAAGGTAAAAATTTAAGAAAAAAAAAGCCAAAATGCTCTAGTTACACAGACTGAATTGGCAGCTATTAACAGATGATTCATCTAACAGCAGCCTCCAGATTTTAAAAAAACCAAACAAAACCAAAACAAAAAAATACAAGACATCTTTAGACCATATGTGAGATACGTGAGTGCAGCTATACTCTATACCACAAACATACCCCAGCAGAAAAGAAAAATCTTCTTAATCTCACCTTCTCTAATGCAGTCTGTCATGTTTTCTATATCCTCTGTGCTATCCAGAAATGTCATTACTGCATTAGGAGTTCAGCCAGTTCCTCAGTGGAACTAAGATTTTACCTTAACTCCCTTTTACTGTGATTAATTATTCTCCTATTCTATTATCTAACTCTGAATTTCTAATATTTTACTTTTTTTTTCTCCTGACCATATATATTACTTCTGTATAGCAGGATGTATCTTTCTTTACTTTCATTTCTCCTAATTTCTCTACATTCTCCTGTATTATGCTGCGGTTTTTCATGTATTATGTATTACTACTTGACTAGGGACTTCCCTCTCCAGAACACTGAAGTTAGATTTAAGGGATATATGTTGTCACTACATTTGATGAAAGAAGATTTTTTTTTTTAATAACAGTTCAACACTTAAGTATTTATAAGAAAAAGAATAAAAAACGTTAAGTAATTTTGTTAAGAACTAAAAGAAAATAGTTGATTTTTCACACCCCAAGATTGAGCAAATTCTTCTATGTATTTGAAGTTCTGTAGCACACATGGGACACAGGAGTGATTTCAGTCCCTAGGGAATCCTTTGTGCAAGCACATAACGAAACATTTTTCTCCTTGTCTGTCATCACAGAATTTGCAATGAAAACCACTTTTTCTCAGAACCAGCAGTATCCATCTCAGATGTTTTGAGGCCCTTCTGTTGCATACATCTGTGTTCAACACAAGTAATTGCAGAGAGCACAGATTTAACACTTTCTCAGCTACAGTTTACCCTGCTTTACTTCCACTAGACATTAACATAAGCTGTCCATGGAAACATGCTACCTACAAGTTCTGCAAAGCAGAATTCTTTAAGTAGAAAAAGATGGGCTTTTCCTCAGTTACCTTCATTCCTCAGCATTCTCGTAGCTCTTCATGACAGGTATGTTGTTTTCTGGGTGAAAATCTTGCTGGATGGCTGGACCCAGAGAATGGAGGTGAATTGAGTTACATCCAGCTGGCAGCCAGTCACGAGGGGCGCTCCCCAGGACTTGGTATTGTGGCCTGTCCTGATTAATATCTTTTTCAATGGTCTGGATGAAGGGATGGAGTGCACCTTCAGCAAATTCACAGAGAACACCAAGTTGGGTGGGAGCGTTGATCTGCTTGAGGGCACGAAGGCTCCGCAGGGGGATCTGGACAAGCTGGATTGATGGGCCAAGGCCAATTGTGTGAGGTTCAACAAAGCCAAGTGCCAGGTCCTGCACTTGGGTTACAACAACCCCATGCAATGCTACAGACATGAGGATGAGTGGCTAGAAAGCTGCCTGGCAGAAAAGAATCTGGAAGTGCAGGCCCAAAGTCCCTGAACATGAGCGAACCTCAAATTCTGTGTTAATTTTTGGGCCTCTTCCTACAGGAAAGACATTAAAATGCTGGAGATGTCCAGGAAAGGGCAACAGAGCTGGTAAAACATCTAGAGATTAAGTCCTTTGAGGGAGCTGGGGTTGTTTAGCTTGGAGAAAAGGAGGTTGGGGGGAGACCTTATTGCTCTCTGTAAACACTTGATTGTGTAGCAAGGTAGAGCTCAGTCATTTTTCCTAAATAAGGAGTTATAGGATAAGAAAACTGGCCTCAGGTTCATCCAAAGGTTCAGATATCCAGATTGGTTATTAGGAAAAATTTCTTCACCTAATGGGTTGTTAAGCAATGGAACAGAATGCCCAGGGAAGTTTGTAAAGTCACCATAGCTGAAGGTATTTAAAGGATGTGTAGATGTAGCACTTGGGGACATAGTTTTGTTTGAAGATGGAAGTGTTAGGTTATTAGTTGGACTCAGTGATATTGGAGGTCTTTTTCAACCTTGATGATTCTATGAGTCTGTGATTCCTAGCTCAGTGAATCTAAGTTTCTTTCACATTTCCTAAATATGATTGCCCTAATAATCAGTCAGGTTTTACACTCCAGAAAATGTGTAGTTTGTAGATATGCCTGGATTCTACATCAAAGGCAGAGGAGGGAAATATAAATCTCCTAAATGCTTCAAGTACACATACAGTTTTTTTCTACTACTACTACTAAGTTTGGTTTAAAAATTGCATGTTGGTATCATTCTGAATTTTTAATTGTACTGCGATTTAAAGTTGCATTTCATGTATTGTTTCACAGTGGCAGAAGTACTGATACACAGTTCTCACCTCTCTTTAGTCCTCCTATCCTTCAATAATTCACTAACCATTATTTAAAAAGGGTTTATTCTATTAAAGAATCTCAAGAAAAATCCTCAGGAAAAAACAGAAATTACTTTAAAGTTCATCTCAAAGATCCAGCTAGGTCAGAAATAGATGTTGAACAGCAAATGCCTATTCTCCTTAATATGCATTAGCTCTTATTCTTAATATTTTGTCATGTAATAGGAATGTTCCTCTATATTATCTCTATGTTAACTTCCCTTACCTTCGTAAGGCAGTGACACTGTTTGACCACTTCTCCCCTGAAACCAAGCAGAGGATGACACTTACAAGCATGGAGCAGAACAGTTTCAATCCTGCTATTCACCATTCTCAGCTGGGAGTCAGAAACAGTAGGAGGAAAATAAGCATATGCTGAGCTCACAACCATTTGTGATGCAATGTAGAAACTTAAAAGATGGCTTTCTACCTGGAGCATATGTCCTGGCAGCACAGGAAAAGTACCAGCACGATTAAGCACATTCTCTATTCCAACACATCCCACTTCTGAATACTTAGCACAAAACCACCAAGAAAACAAAACATACTGGAAGAAAAACTCATCCAAGCAGTCCCCAATCTCAGCAGAAAGACCACTGCCTCCAACCTGCAGGTGACGCCTGACTGCAGCGTTTGTTACATTAAGCCATCTGGCTGCAGGGAATAATCTCTTCTGAGAGACAGAGAAGGCTGTGAGCTTTTACTTCCTAGTCAGCCTGGTGTTTGCTCCTTCCCAGCTGGAACACAAGACTCGCCACAGACCCAGCTGCTACATATCAGACATAGGCTAAGAAGCCAAGTCAAACACTCAGTGGGAGAGGATGAATCTACTGTAATTATTGGCAAACTACTCAGCCTTTCACCTGTGTAGGCTTGAAGTCTGTCAGTGGTTCAACACTCCTGGGTTGAAGCCTGAGGAATTTAATGTTTCTTTTAAAGTTGTAAGTGCCTGAACATTGAACAGTTTAGTTGTGGTTTAGATTATTCAGTGATATTTTCTCTTACAGAATCTTGCTAGCTTGACTAGAACCAAGCTGGACCATTCTTTAATTGATAGTCCTTCACAGTGTTTCCTTAATGTGACTAATTCTGTCTCTATCTATTTTAATGGTCTCCAGGATTTAACTCAGCGTTGTCAGGCAGATATACCAAGTAGATGATTAGAAATGTTTGTAATGCTTATAAAGCATAACATGCACTTTTTTATTATTTTCATGATGCCGTCAGACTTATTATAATTACTTGTAGTAAACTGATGGGTTTGCAAAGAATTAACTTCCCAAAAACCCAAATCTAGAAAGGTGTTTGGCTTCCAAATTTAATTTTAAAAATCTTGTAAAACATTTTACAGTGTCCCTGTTTCTTCGTTCATAAAAAATAAACACTGCAACTATTTCCCCAAAGTAGCACTCAAGCACGTGACTTGCTTTGGCTCATTATTTTGTTAGACTAAATATTTAAAGCTGAAAATAATCTACTATCAATAATTTCTTAGAAAGTGGAGATTTTACATTATGCTTTGTATTATCAGGACCTCCATTTTCCAGCATGAGCCTTCCTGACGTTTATTGCCAAACAGACAGTATCTGTATCTCTAACAGACTGCACCATATATTTCCATCAAAAATTGCTTGCAGCTCATATCTGAGATCCAGTATGGGTTAACAAAAGAGCTAAAAGAACTTTTTTTTTTTATCATGCTGTTGGCACTTGCAAAATATAACACATGTAAATCATGGTATTCCCTTTGGAAGAAAACATGTCAGTTATTTCAGTTTTTGCAGCTATTGCAACACCTCAAATGAGAATTTAGTACTAGAAAAGCTCACAACCGTGAGCTCTTACTTCACACAATCCTAAAAGATGTTTTCTACCTACCGAATAAATACAGAAAATGAGATTTGTGTAGTATGTACCTTTTGAATGCTGCTTTGAATTTTTTGAATGCTCTTGTTTGCTAGCAGGTAGCCTAAGGAATGTGAGTATGCCAAGTCTACCTCATCTCCAGCTGCCACATGCTCTTATCAGCTTTTCTTTTTCTCTGATTGGAAATATAAAAAAAAAAAAGAAAAAAACCCAACATCCTAATCCCACGTGAGGATATAGAATGCATCGTGATATTTATATAGTTAGGGCACACATGCAAACAAATTAAATAATCCATGACTAAACTAATTACTGGGTCAACATATCTTAAGGTCAGTAGGGGCCTTCTGTGGTACTAGAGATTCACATTAAGAGCTGGGGCCAATATTTTATCTCCTTTATGTGCCTGCACAAACCCATGCATGTGTGAAAGGTTGTTTTTCCTATGCTTAAAAAAGGGTTGCCCTTCTTTTTGGAAAAATGTCAAAACCTGAAAGCACACCTAAGCAAAGAAACATAAACATGAGCCAGAATAGGAGCAGCCTTGCCTTCTAAGGATCTGTTAGATGTCAATTCAAGTCTGTAAAGTATGGCCAGTTCTTCAATGGGCCAGGCTGATTTCAGAAATGTGAACACATTCCAAATTGTGCCTGATGTGGAAGCTTAATATTTTCAGACTGCTGCCTAAAGGTAAGCTTATTTTGTGTGCAGTAAAAATATTATATCACATACATCCTGGAAAAGATAAGGTAAAAAATGTGCAGTATGGTATAGATAATAAAATCTACTATATTGTGTTGCTTTTATGTATTTGTAAAAGGCAAGAGTGATACTCTTTATATATATTACATATGCATTGCATATGTATAAAAGGTTTATAACAGAACAAGCTCTAAACAATATTCCAGAAATGTAGATATAATAAAAAAAAAACTTTATCAAACCTCTAGAAGGAGTTTAAAAGAAGTTTGAAAACTCAGACAATGCAGAACACAATAATTCCAGTTGTTAAAATCATAGCCCTGAGTCTCCTGGTGAAGTCTTTCCAACTCACTGGTCTATATTTGTCGCTACACAGACAAACAGCTTCTTGATGGTATATTCTGAAGTGCTAAAGCTAAAAATAAATACATTGTTCTTTTCAAACCATTACGGCTGAGAATTTCTTGCTCAGTTTATACTCACCTCTCCTAGAGGCTGCCATGGAAATTAGTTCAAGTAGGGTGAGTAAAGACCAGGCAACAATTTCAGAATAATTAACTGCTCTCAATACTGAATGGCAATGATACATTAGGAACAAAAGGACATGCTCCTTGTCCCTGAGTTCTTCAATGACTCATGAAATAGAAAATGTTTTGCAAATGAGCAGAGAACAACAGGTGCAAGCAGAGGAAGAAACATAAAAGAAGTACTGTAAAGCTAGGGACACACTGAAGCATGCCTGCAGGATGGAAAATGAAGTTATGTAAATCTGCTTATTTTCTGTTACCAATACTATGCTCTATCAGAACAGGATTCTCCTTTCAAGCTATTCTTCATAAGCAGAAAACATTTCAAGAACTTTGGTCTTATTTCTATGCCAATAACAGATGAAATCCTAGAGATACTGGAGACACTGAATTCTCAGGGACCAAATTATGTGCCTGCCTTAAACAATTTGCACACATCCTCATACAGGAAAAAATAGTAATGGCTTCCACATTTGCAGCCATTTTGCTTCAGGAAAAAAGCACTTTAAAAAATCCCTCATAAAATAAGAAAATAAGTATGATCCTACATTAGGTCTTAGTCATTTACTAGATTTTTATTTAACTTTTCCTTTACTTCCATACCAGGAATCCACTGCATGCAACTAACCATATAGTTGACAGCTGTTGCATTTAGTAAAATTTGCTTGTGATTCATTATTCATATTCTTAAACACATTCAGAGATAAATTCCAACGAAGCTCAAAGATTCATCTGGATGGCTGCTGAAATGACATTTCGTAGTACAGGAGTGTGTTGAACATGTTTAGATAAATTGGATTCTATGCTATTATAATGCTTTTTTCAAAAAGTTTTAAGAATATCTTATGCAAGACTGTCATCCAACATCGTTATCTTCAGAGGAAAAGTTAAAGGCCAAAGTCTTACAGATCAAACTGATATGCTGCAATATCTGACTAAAAACCCAGAGAGGACTGGCAAGATATTCTAGAACCCCAAGTTGTAAGAAGCGCCCTATCAATCAGATATAGTAAGTGATGGGAAAGGAGGAAATTCCTATGAAATAAACAAGCTCTCTATATTCAGCGTTGACAGTGTGAAGTGGTGTGAAAAATTTAAAATAATTGTTTAGCCTGTTTTGTCTTTTTCAAGGCTTCTCCGTGTATGAAATATCTGTCTTTAGCCAGAAACTTTTGTATTTGGGAACTGTAAGAGTACTGTGTATGTACAGAATGGTATCACATGTTCCTGCCAATGGAAGCCTCTAGAGAAATATATTCTGTTCATGTTCCCATGTTTTTCATGCTTAAAGGATACGAATTTTTAAATCTCTGTAAAGGACTGCAGACATTTTTTTTAACATTCATAGGCCTCAGATTTATAATATGTTCAACAATTTCTTCAATACCCAGGATAACCTCTGTGTGTGCTCTCCAAACATGCATGTCTGACCTCACTTACAAATATAAAAGTTTTATCTTCTGTCATCATAAATATGGATGAGCATATGACTCAGTTCAATCTTTGAACAAATGTCTTCATTATTACTTCCTGCATCTGTGGATGAATCATGGTCCTCACTCTTCCTTTGCATTGGACAATGAAGACTGGGAATAGCATTTAGCGTGGTTAATGGTCTAAGAAGGAAAGACTTAACTTTTGCAGAATCATGGATTTGAAATTTGCTGAATCGTTATCTTGAATAGGGTAAGGAAACATAAACAACACATGCAATGGCAGCCTGGAGGCTACAGCATAAGAAATCACAGTATGCATTTTATGCAGGTTTCCATATCTAGTTAGCTTTAGTAGTATTACCCAATACTTACATATAACAAAATAACAATGATAAATTGTGCACTATTTGTCTTTTTAATGTTATTGGTATGACTCAAGAAGACAAATTCTTCTTTAGCTACTTAATGACTTCATACTTGAAATTCTTTGTATTTTACTGATTGCTCTGTAAATATTCCAATTTGAAAGTTTTATGGGCAGACTGGGTTTGATCCAGTCAAACATCTTCTGAAGTTTGATCTGCTATAGCAGACTATTTTCAGCACTCTATGAACCTAGTCTTTATCAAGATGTTACCCAGCAGTAAATGTATGAGAAGTATTCGTATATGTAATTGTACATGCCTATCTACAATCATATTTCTGGCTTATAAGCACAAGTCAGCAGAGGAGTTAAAACGTTTCTAAACCCCTCGCAGAGAATTGTGTTCTTTGTCTATTGGAAATCTATTCCATGTGATTTCCTCAGTGCTACTCACTCCGTGCTTCCTCTTAGATAACTGTCCTCTGCCTGTGGTGCAAGAAAAGAATTTTAATTGAGTTTAAAATGCATTTGTTGGCTCATAATCTCAATTCCCATATATATGGCCTAAAGAAGCACTGTCAGGTGAATACTTGTACTGTCAAGACCAGTCTTATGCTTCAGATCCCATCTTTCAGATGAAAAATAGTAAAATAAATCTATGACTCACATGGATTCAAGAATTACCAAACTTTGAATTTCTTTGGCAATCATTCTGTTTATAATCAATTGAGAGTTCAGTGTACAGAGCAATGCTGCTAAACCCAGCCCTCCAAGATCAATATATTACCATTAATCAGAACTAGATCATATGCTTCAGAGGATGGAATGTATTTCAAGCAGTATAAGGTCTGTCGAGTAATGATGAAATTGTAGGTGGATAATAGTAGCTAGGTATTTTGGAAAAAAATTTTATCTATATTGTTAAAAGATGCATAGAGTCATTAATCTGCACTATCTATGCGTTATCACAATATCTGTTCCATTATCAAAAAAGGGAAGTTTTTTTGCCAGTCATCTCTGATGTCACACATGTCAATTAATTGTCTATCTCCAGACAATTCAATTATGAACACACCTTAATTTCAGTAGTTGTAATAAGATCAATTGATAATCACAGACTAGTCATAATTATTTCTAAATAAATTTCACTTTAATTAAAAAGTCATTAAGCTGACATAGATGGACACTTTGTGTGAAGTTCTTTTGCTTAATAATGAAACCAAATCCTTTGATTTTGAGAAAGACTGAAGAGTTATTTCAGAAATTATATGTTTCCTTGTGTTGAACATGTTGTTAAAAACAATTTGTTAGCAAAGTGGTAGGTATTAAGAACCTCAAGCAGACATTTACAGAAAAAGGATTTGTGATTTTTCCAGAAGGAAATATGTATTTGAGAGAGGAGAATGGAAGACAGAAAAAAAATCTAGATTCTCTTTGGTTACAGTCTATGTTTAAACAGTATCCCTAACATAACGACAATCATTAAAGGCACATCATTAAAAACATTTTTGATATTATACTATGTTATGCTACATTACATTGCCTTACATTATGTTATGTTACGTGCCCACCATGGCCTGTAGAGCAGCATTTAATTGTTTAAGCTTGAAACAGAAGCATAACATTTAAACTAAAGAAGCCATCAAAAGATACATACGTTTTGTTGGCATAGGTATATTTCTTAATGGAAGTGTTTACTCACATAAAGAGCTGTAGCAGTGAGAAACTATGACAAAGAGAGCTACTAGTCAAACAAATAATTCACTTCACTTTCACAGTTATAAATGCTCCAGGAGGATAACATATCTGATAGAAATTTCAGATTCTCTACCATTAGCAGCTCATCCAACAGCCACAGATTTGTACCTTTCCACCTTTTTCTGTTCAGAAATGAAATGCGCATGAAGCAGTGTAACAGGAGAGGCAAAGAATCAATGTATGCCAGAGGGGCAATTCCAGAGCTGGTACACGAGCAGTCTCATCACCTCCTGACCAGCACAGCAAATCTTGTGTTGCCCTGTGCTGCTGAGCCTAGCTGACTGCAGAACTGGATCTGAAAACATTTTATTGTTGGAAAGGCCAAAAAGATATTTTCATAGTCTATTACATCAGCCTGAACAAAATTTAGAAGTATATTAATGGAAGCAGTTAAGGAGACTAATCCTGTAAATTGGAAAGATGTAAGTACCTTTGGTTTAGTATGGTAAGAAAGGAAAGTTTTCCTTCCATGTTAATGAGAATGGAAAAACTAATTAGAAGCAATGGAAATTTGTCAGGAATCAAGATCATCAAATCCCTGTTCCTGCTTGCAACCATGCAAAGTATTTCAGAAACTTACTTATTTTTAAGGTTAAATGTCTTAGGTTTCTTACACCCGGAAGATAATAGTAGAAGAATTTTACAATTTATTTACTAAATATATCTTATTTATCATTAGCCTTAGCTATTGCTTCATAGAAAGAAACTCACAGGTTTCCTTAACTTAAAAAGCTGTCTTGTCCCAAATCACTCCTACACTATACTTTGTGAATCTAGTTGCTATATAATTTACATTTCTGTTCCTCATATCAACCTAGCAACATCTACTGCAAATTTAACTCATCTTTCTTGATCACCAGCAGTCACAATTTATACATGATATTGAGATTAACAGAAATAGACAGGCCTGAAACTGGAATGTTTGGACAAGAAATTCTTAATAAAGTTCTTAATATACATACAGGAATAGATAAATTATTCTGAAAAATCTGAGGCACCAGCTTTTACAATAATAGGATTGTGTTATTATTTGTTCTCTTTTAAGCTGTAGAGAGCATATGGAAAAATTGTGACTAAGACCTAGGCAATTACTGAGATGGCAGAAGGGTATGAAAGGAAGACCATGGTTGTAATAAAACCAGCTTCTATAAGTTTAATAGTGCAGAAGTGTATCACATGATCGTAAGAATGGTGAGGACATTGGCACAGGATGGCACAAATTCTGTCAATAGCTCTTAACGAGCTCAGCACAGGTGCTGTTAGTTTGCATATTCTACAGTAAAAAAATAAAAAAAAGAAAAAGTTAAAAAAATTTAACTTTTTGACACTTAAGCTGTTAAAGATGATTAAATATAATGTAGCAATAGCTATAGGGCATGTAGAGATCATAAAAAGATGAAAGAGACATGGCATGATATCCCAACAGTGCATCAGCAGTAATGGTAGAACAGTAATAGTCTACATATTCTTCACGCAGCTCCCTTGCTGCTCAAAATCCTCTCTGTCACAGACTAGATTAATGAAACTGAGAAGAACTTTATAAAGGTAGCATTTTGCTGCTAAAAACTGTTAACTGTCTAATCTTTCTGTGACACTAATGCTACCTTTTTACACTGCAAATTCTTTCCTAGAAGAATTCTTCATTTTCTGTGTACCTAGAGACCTTGATTGTTATAAATTACTTGTGCTCCATACCTGTTTTTTTGTTTAAACCTATTTCTTCTTCTGTAAGTTGACACGAAAAAAAACACATACAAAACAAAACCAAAAGAAAACCACACAAAGGAAAAGACACACAGGGATGGATTCTGACAGATTTTTTTCCCTTCCATCTAGAAAGTTGTACCCTGTTTCTGTGAAATGGCTTCAATTTTCTGCATATCTATTTCTTTCTTAGCACTTATATGAAAACAATATGTTTCCTGCTGGATTACTTGAAAACAGTCTCCTCATCATTTTTTTAAGACCCCTGTTAGAAAATAATTTGTTCATGAAAGTTTAGTGGACAGCATACATGAATTTTGTAGTTTTCTTTAACCATATAATCTTGAAACAATTAATTCCATTATGCCATTTTGTTAAACAGGAAACATTTAATAAATCTTAAAAACCCTGTAATACTTGCTCAGAATCCAAATAGGGTTATAGACTCTACCATGATCAGTTCTTTTGACAACAGTGAAATTACTAGTATGAGGGCACTCAAGAATCCCAGTTTTGCAGTCCTGGCTATAGATCCTTGTAATATTAAATCTCACTAAATACAGAAGGCATTTAAGGGTTTGACCTTAAGATTAAAAATAGAGAACCAGAATTGTCTTCCGTGAAGAACTAAATGTCAGCATTTTGTTTTCACTTCATTCTCTCCTAGAGTCAGCATCTTTTCAACCATTTTTTTAATGGAGATAATATATGATAGAATATTCTTTATTTCATGTGCTCTGCCCAACCTTCTCTACTCCAGTATTTGTCTTTCCTATAAAAAGCCCTGTTTGCATACATATTTTCTTAGGGAAGTGAGTATCTTGGTTCTTTATGAGGACTCAGATGTATTGTACCTACTTCAGCAAGAGATGCATGAAGAATTGTGATTCATGGGCTCTTCAAGCCCTGAAAGGATTGCGGACTTCCACTAATTTGTCTGTGACTCCTTGCCTCATAATCTTTCCTCCATAATAACATTTTTTCAGCACCTAATGGTACTTTCTATGAAAGTGCTATATTTTGTCAAGAAATGTAAGCACTACCTTCCACAGTGCTACTGGAGCAAGAGAAACTACCTTGTAGTTTCTGACTTACAACTCTATGAAATTCAGCATGATAAACATAAATTACTGAACCTTTCATTCAGATTTTAGATAAAATGAATATTTCAGGTTCACAAATACATAGTAAACACACTCTGAAAAAATATTCTCAGAATTTCTGCTCAAAGGCAAGGGCCACTAAGGAAAATTCTCTGTTCCAATGGTGTCATGGTTTAGCAACAGTGTTCTCCAATATAAAGCCCCCACTGAGATTTTCCCAAACCAGACTCCACTCACTCACTTTCCCCCTTTACCCCCCACCTTCCCACTCCAGGGATGGAGCTGAAAATTTGAGACACAAAAGTTAAAAACACAGGTTGAGCTATCAATTTAATGGAAACAGCAATGAGATAAGAAAACTAACAGTAACACCCGAAGTTATGTGACAAAGGAGTGATTTACACGGAAAGTAAAACAATACCGGGCCCTTTCGCCCACCACACTTCCTCCCCGACCCAAAATGGGAGACTCACTTACACCCACCTCTGGCAAGTGAGGTGAGATGGCATTGAATAACACCAGGGTGAGTCTGTGCACACTTGGCACAGAGCACTGAAGCCCAGACTCCTGGGCTCAGGTGAGCCAGCAAGCTCTGCCTCCCCAGCAGCTGGGACTGCAGGCACACACCACTGTGCCAGGACATTGTAGAAAGAGCCACCTCTGTCCTGGCCACGACAGGGACAAATGAGTAACTGCCTTTCAGCCAGCACTTGAGTTTTGAGACTGGCAGAAACAGCTACACAGGAAAAAGTGTCCAAAGAATACAGAATACAGGAACAAGGGAAATAAAAGAGCAGTATGTCGCTTTGCACAATGATACACTCCACAAGGATAAATGGCAGTACCAACTGTAAGTATATTACTTTGGATAAAAATCCCAAATTATTTATTTAGCCAACGTTAAGGAAAAGAAAAAAGTAATTTTAGAAAAATTACAATTTCCATCTTTTTTTTCTTTGTTTCAGAAATGCATCACTGAATACCCAGTTTTACCATAGCTGAAACAACTGGAAATGGTTCTGAGAAGTGGAAATGTAAGAATGCATTAAAGGAAGACAGCCAAAGCATCTTGTCAGACAGGCCCCCTGATCGAGTCATGCCAGCCAATACTGATATAAAGGGTAACTTATTTGAATATCACAATTAGAATCTATTCTGAAATCAGTGTGTATAAATAGCAAATGCATTTTAGATTTCAGGCCTAACTGTGCACTTTCAAACATGGAGTGGTTATTGATGTATGGTTTTTATAAGAAATTAAGTTTTCCATAAATGTTTTTGTGTGTCTTGTACATGTTTGATCAGGTAAATTTTACAGCTCCTGGGTGAAATTTCTGTGTAAAAAAGAATAGCTCAACCACATGGCACCTGAAATCAAAGGATTTGATTGAAATTTGGCAGGAAATCAAGGTTCTGGTCTTTGCTCCAAATCCTCTAGACTGGGGATTCTTTCAGATTAGAGGAAAGAAGTCTTATCCAATAGGTTACTGAAGAATGGATTATGGTTTAGAGCAGGGGTGTAAGGGTACAAATATTTTGGAAAAAAATTTAGGTTTTATTTTGCATTAGAATAAAAAGAAAAATCTGGGGGGAGGTTTTGCGAGAAAAAAAATAAACAAAAAATTGGGTTTGTGGGTTTTTTTCCCCAAAACCTTATTTTTTTTCTTTTTTACTTTTTTTCTCCCCTCAGCCAATATTATTTTGAACTTAGAAGAAATGAGTTTTGAAACACAAGTGAGGACAAGGTGCACAAGCATGATTCTAAGACTATATTAATCATTATTCATGCAAGTTAAGTTGTCGTAATTAACTTCAGATTTGATTACTGCTCCTAGAAACCCATTTTTTGCTACAGAAAAGGGCAGGAGGTTCATTACTTTTTAGTCTATTCCTAATATTGTTGGAGTGTTTTGGGGTTGCCATCAAATCCTTTCGGTGTACCATGATTAAAATATTATAGAAGGATCATAACATGGGTAATTCTGTGTTGAAGGTCAAGATGAGCTTTAGGCTCAGGAAGACACACAAGGAATTTCTTTACTAAGTTACAAACAAAACATATCCTTCCAAACATTACCACTTTTATACTAGTACATAGGCATTCTTTCTGAGACATTACAAAATAAACCAATTATTTATTCTGAGTTACTGTAATTTTAAGATATTCAAGTATCCTTTGGAATAATTTCTCAGTCCCTGCTGATCTTTATAGTAGAATGACCCCAGCATTTAAAATGAATGCTTACTGAAAGTCTGTGCTATGACATCTCTCACCCTCCTCTATTCCCTCAACTCTCCCCATCTCTCTGTATTTATAATTACTACTAATCAAGGCTTTATTCTGACTGAAAGTTTTAGAGAGCAAACTGTGCAAAAAATTACAGTTTTGTATGGTTTTTCCAGTATTGATCAATAAAACACAGGAATTCAGAGAGATTCTTTCTTTCTTACAAGGAAAATTATTTAAAATCAGTTGGAAACAAAGTTAAGATTTTCAGCTGAGACTGGAACCTGAACTTCTGGAGTTATCAGTATTTGACATCAGTTCTTTTTTGCATTCTATTCTATATTTCATGTAACAAATTTTATTGTGAAGTAAACGGTCAAATGAACTTTTACTTTAGTAAAAATAAGTTGCCAAGGTAAAGGTTATCAGCTGCAGAACACAGAGGCTGGCCAGAACTGAACAATAACTATAATTACAATTCCATGTCACAGGCCGTAATGCCATTCTCTTTTGCCTACAGCTCCAAAGGTACCACTTTAGTTACAGTTTACTTTTTAGATTTACATTTTTATTAACTTTTTACATGAAAACCTGTTGTTTATTGTCCTTTCCACGAACAATTGAAGCAGTGGGTTGACCTGCTAAAGAGATAAACAGAAGCTTATTTCGACAGTGAAAGTTTTACTATTGGTGTTGTGCTACATTTGCTTTGTTGCATTTTCATGTTAGAAGGCTATCAATGTGTAGCCACGAGATACTGTCCTGCATTTCAAATAGATATACTGTGTGGAATGAATCTGTATTATGTGTAGAAAGCCAGCCTCTAAGACTGGAACCACTTTCAGTCTGTGTGTTCAAGAACAAATGTGCATATCATATAAAAAATTCTGAGCAGACTGTTACTATTTCATCAGCTGCCACAATAGTAAAGCATTACAGATACTTCACACAGCAGAACATGCTGCTGTTCTGTGCAAACTGCTGACTACAACGAATTCAGTGAATTCTCTGTTTTGTTTAGAGCACAAGACTATTATTTCTGGCACAGTAGCTGTGTCTGTTTTCACCTAAGATGTTTACCAATTATTATCATGCAAGAGGAAAAATACATTGTTATTGCACAATGGGGTAGTGTGTGGGGAGTGGGGGTTAGGAGAAATAAATTGCCATGAAACATGAAGAGCTTGAAGAATATATGTTGCAGCTTCATTTGACAAGGGACATTTGTCAAGGTGTCAATTGTACTGATTAACCAAACAACTACTCAGTGTCACTTTTTACCTTTTCTTTTAGTAGAAATAACTATTTTAAGTAGCATTTTTAACCAATTCCCACTGTTACAGGGTTTGCATTGAAATAAATGTAAAAGAAACAAACCACCCAACCCAGATATTATTCAAGGTTCGATTACACATATTCCTCAATGTTATTTTTCTTCAGGACTAAGAACTGCTTCGGTTTGCACTCAACTGCAGTAAGCACATTCAGGCTGGCATACTGCACAGTTTCAATATGAAATATAGAAACATATAGAAAGGTGGTGTTTTCAAAATGGAAAACAGATAACACAGATGTTATTTACATTATATAATTACGAATCTTATTGCCTCTTCCTGTTCATGCTCCATTGGCTGTCATTCCACAGAGAATATAGGTAGGCACAGTATTTTTGGAGTTGCCAGTTTGTTATCAGGCTTAATGTCAAGATAAACAGAGCCTGAGCAAGGAATGGTATACTTCAACTGCTCAATAAATTATTTTTTTCCCCATTAGATTTCAACACACTTGTGCAAAGAACAGCCCTGTATTCCATGACTTGGGCTGTTGGCACTTACCTTGGTGACAAGACTGTTGAACTATTACAATTGCAACAAGCCAGCAGCTACCCAGAAGCTTCTACTAACAGCCAAGTAACACATACACTAATGCCTGCACTAACTAGTAATCCAGCAAACTGTACCCCTTTTAAGAATTTTTAATACCTATTTTTAGAGACATAACAGTGACAGACAATATAGGTCATTTCAGAATGCAAGCCTGAAGTCATCTTGGTGGTGTTTTAAAATTTGTTGACCTCAGAGCCTGTGGATGTTTCTGAACTAAAGTCAGCATTTCTTTTCATTCTGTGTCTGTGCTGATACATGGGAGCATTTCCTGCAGGCTGGGATATCAGCACTGATATATACACAAATTGTATAATCTTTGTGCTGGGTCATCACAATTGTGACAACTATAATGTCTAGCCACCCTTTGGTAAGCCACGCACTCCTCCGGCAATTACAGCAGTAATGAGAAAAGTAAACAAGAAGGAGTCACTTTTATAAAGTCCCCAAAAGTTTTGACTTCTAGTGTCATTAAATGGCTTAAAACCAGGAAGACATCTGGAAAATAGAAGCCCCAGGTCATGAGCATGCATCTAGTGTACAGACATCTAACCAGTGTTCATGTCAAATGGAGGTAGGCAGCTGCCTAAAGTATTCTACAAACATCTGGGAAAATATTAGTTGTTACTGTTGTGAACTACTTGAACTACGATAGTTTATAAAGAGCTACTCTTGAGAGGCACATCAGGTCTGTGTATTGGAGAAATGAGAATTGGCACAACTCTAAGCAGCTCAAATTTATCCCATCTCAAACTTATTCAAAGTTGTAAGAATATAGTCTCCTGCAGCACATTACAGAAGAAATCAATTGTATAATTACTTAAAAGCTTATAGCTTTAAGGGGTTTCTCAGCCTCAAGGCCCCTTTGTGTCAGAGACAACAGAATGTCTTCTAGTAAATATTTTACCAGCACACTATGTGCAGTTTTATTTTTTGTCATGAACAAAGCACAATCTTAATTTCTCAAAAGGAATCATAATTCTCTTGTTTACATTTCTGTCACTCAAAGAAAAGTTTTGTCTTCCTGCTCTATTTTGTGTTAAGAACAAATTATAATAAATTTGATTCCCCACTGATTATTTTTTCACTTTTTCTTCAATTCTTTCTTGCTTAAAATGCCTGTCAGTACTTTTAACAGTTCCTTATATCTCCAACAAGACTGGCCTTAGGCTGTAGCTTGACAGAGACACCCAGGATACCTCCATCACTTCATAGGTGGCAGCTGTCATCATCCCAATACTCCTTTTTCTAGGAAATGTGTGTAGCTACTTGGACTTCCTCTAGCTGTTGTAAAGGCACATAACCAAGGATGTCTGAACACGGTGCAGTTACAGGATCCAGCTTTTCACAGCTTAGAAATAACGTGAAGAGCTGGTCCTACCGTTATGCCAAATTTGGTACTTAGGTTTCTGGTACTTTTTATAAAATTATTGAGCTTTTACTATGCAGTTGTTAACACATGATAACATATAAAAAGGATGCAAAATATTGTGTTTAAGAGGAAATGGAAAATGCTGCCCATACTACCTCATTTTCCTCACAGCCACCCTTACCTGTATATCTACATTCTCGGAATGACTCACTGTGTCATCAAACTTCAAAAAAAGTAGCAGGGATTTCTTGAAGACAATACAGTTTAGCTACCTACTCCAGCATTAAGAATTGCAGAAACACACATGCTGAATTAGAGCAATTTCTTGGAGGCAATGATCAATAATGTCCTATCAATATTTTAAGGAAGGAAACTCTCTCAAAAAAAAAAAAAAAAAAAAATTTACAGAAAAAATAACCTTCCTAAATCAGTTCTCTGGACCAAAGTAAGGGAGGTAATTTGGAAAAAGACTATAGCCTTACGATTTTTCCCACTACTTGTGACACAAGCAAAGCTTGCAATGCTGCGAGATTGGATGTTGCCCTTGGAACAATGTTACAAGGTTACAAGAAGTCACTTTTGGCTTACTCTCCCACAGATGCAATTAACTATAGGGATTTTAAATGCATAATTCTTTGGGATACATTTCAAATTTAAAAACATGACAGCATTAATGATCCCTAGACTCTGTTCAGAGCTGTTTTGTGGAAGAAAGATACTGATATTTAAAATTTCAATACCAGTAAATTATGACTGCTTATGCTTTAACATGAAACATACTTTTTTTTTCTATTGCAGAAGTTTATATTTTACAAAACAAATCCTAAAGGCAACTCTGTTATTAAAAGAGAGATGGCTTAAGGTCCTTGAGATCCCTTCTACCTCCTGAGGGTCTCACAAACAGCCAAATGACCTTTTCACACATGTTACCTTGTAATATAAAAATCATTACTGTTTCAGTTTAACTGGGTTCCACATCCTAATCACTTACTCTTATTTTAAATAAAGACTTTTTAAAATCTTATTTTAATTGAATTAAAATATTTTCATTAAAATCTTTATTTAATAGAAAACTAAAGCTGAAGCCCAGTCCATCGAGTCCTTCTGAGATGCGGTTGGATACAAAGGCTCCTGCCTCGACTCCAGCTCCTCTGCATTCAGGCTCAACACACAGTTACTGTCACCACTGTTTCTTCATTTGCTAACACTGAGATATTATTTAAGAGCCAATGAAATCCACAATGAAAAATCCATATTTGTCCATCCATGCATTTGGTAAGCACAATGACAAACTCGTTGATTTGATACCATGGGACAAGAGTAAAGTCAAAGACTTGCCAGTGGGATGTTTGTACATAACAGATTATACTAATTACCTTGTAGGGACAAATTTAAATTCTAAGTATTAACTCTTGTTAATCCCAGGTGGGAAAGATAAAACATTTCTATAAAGAAAGAAGCAAGAGTAAGTAGGTTGCACAGAGAAGCACTGGATTTTAACACTCATTATATGTTTACAGATCTGTATCCTCCAGGGCTGCATATCCCCATGCAACTGAAATAATTGTTCAGTGACCTCATTCTATGGATAATGGCTTTCAATAGATACCTGGTACTTCTGTGGATGTCATTCTGGTGTGATGCTACAGATTCTGTACGTTGCTGCAAAATCATCCCCTCAGTTTTAATAAAGGCCTTAGAAAGTCACCCCATGGTACAGCGTCAGGGCCCCCCCACCTCCCAGCTTTCACAACCCATATGGAATTATAAACTACATATAGGCTAAAAAAACTGTATTCCAAAAAAGAATAGGACACTACAACCTGCTCTACCATGTGTTCTCAAATGCATTGTGCTTCTGAGATTTTAAACATAAGAAAGCAGACATGATAGCAGGCAGAATCTCAGGACCAGATCTTTGGCCTTCAGCTATATGGAAGACTTATTAAACCTACTACAGTTTAGAGCATCTCTTTGGCTCATTGCCATTTTCAGCATCAGGAGACAAAAGCTAATGCCTTACGGCTTCTGTCTTCTTTCTCCAGGCCCTGTGTCTGCCAAAGATTTGGATCATCTTAATTTACTATCTTGCTTGTGTTAGCTTTTTCCTTTAAGCCTTTAATTGGCTTTGGTCTTGAGACCTTGCAAAGCTCTTTAAAATCTGTCATATGAGCCCTCTTTTTAGGTGTTTGGTAAAAAAAGAAGTTTTAGTTTGGTAGGATCATGCAGAAAATTGAGAAATTCAATGTGGCTTTCTTTGTAGCAATACTGGTAGAATGGAAAGAGGGAAGAGAACAAGGAGGGCAGGAAAAAGGAATATTACTAAGTTAAGAAATAATACAAAAGACAACAAAGTTTTAGCTATATGAATGAGTAATTTTACATGGTGTTTTATGGACTTGCAATAATATGCATCTATATACTCCTCATTTACTCTACTCCTTTCAGCTGGCCTTGTTTGACCTATGGCTTTCACTTCTCATGCAATCTGTATAATTTCTTTAATTAGATACACTGAGGTCAAAGGCTTAGGCTTTTAAAGGATTAGACACTTATACAGACAGTGATAACATTTGCATTAGGTAAGATTAATCACTTTTTCTAAAGAGACATAAGCTTCATATTTTGTGGAACAAGGATTTCAACTGACAGAAGAATAAAACTTCCCAAAAGGCAAATTACTTCATAATTGTTCACAAAGGGATTATTTTGCTTTTTTAAAGTATGCTGTTAGATTGCATTGCAGATTAAATACCAGGCTCCATGGATCTTTCTTAAGAGTTTGATTCTGTATGCCAAGCAGAAATGAGAACTAGTTTAACTAATACTAACTTGTTTTAGTACTTGATCTCTCAAAACTATATGACTTCTTTTTTTCCCCTGCACTACAACTAATTAAGGGTTTAACAGCCATTGCCAGAAGTTTATTACTATTTCATTGCCTACCAGTGTTACACTGGTAGTAATAATTAAAAAGTATTAGCATGATATTAAAGCACATAGATGGTAATTTTACTCATAAACACAGGTGTGTAATGTGAGTTTTTAAATATATTTACCATAACAACATGTATTAATAGCAATTTTAGGGCATTTAAAGCGGGATTAATGTACATGATAATTATGTTAGTCATGCTAATTTTTTAAAAAATGGTAAAGGTCACCTAATTTTTCTGCATGCACATCCTTCTAAAAACTTCCTTTGCCGACGATGACAGCATCGCCAGCAAAGGTCGAGGGAGGGGATTGTCCCTCTCTGTTCTGCACTGGTGCAACCTCACCTTGAATATTGTGAGCAGTTTTGGGCACTGCAATATAAGAAAGACATTAAACTATAAGAAAGTGTCCAAAGGAGGGCAACAAAGATGGTGAAAGGCTGGAAAGGGGAAGCTGTGTGAGGAGCAGCTGAGGTCACTTGGTCTGTTCAGCCTGGAGAAGAGGAGACTGAGGGGAGACCTGATTGCAGCTACCACTTCTTTGTGAGGGGAAGAGGAGAGGCAGGCACTGATCTCTTCTCTGTGGTGATTAGTGACAAGACCTGAGAGAATGTCCTGAAGTGTCAGTGGAGCTTTAGAATATGAGAAAAATGGATATTAGAGAAAGGTATTTCACCCAGAGGGTGGCTGGGCACTGGAACAGGCTCCTCAGGGAAGTGGTCACAGCACCAAGCCTGACAGAGCTCAAGAAGTGTTTGGGCAAGACTCTCCACAGTGTGACTCTTGGGGATGGTGCTGTGCAGGATCAGGGGTTTGACTTGATGATCTTTGTGTGTCCCTTCTAACTCAGCATATTCTGTGATTCTGTGATCATCTGTTAGGTAGCTCCTTACTGCATTGTTCAGATTTTATTGTTGCTTCGTGCTTACCCTTGTGGCTTTCACAGCTAGTATGTCTGGAATGGATTGATATTATATAGCATAGGAGAAAAGATCAGTTTATGAATCTGTAGTCTGTACCAATCAGGATCTCAGTACAGATTTTTTCTCCCATATTTCAGGTACATTGCCATGACTTGCCCAACAGTTTATTGTATTGAGATTATGTGTGCACAGTCAGTCCTTTATATAATTTACTAGGGTTTTAAAGTTTAGCATGCTATCAATCACCAAGAATTTGCTGTGGCAAGAAATCTCTCAAGCTCTAAGAGTAACCTTGGGAGCCCCTGCTCAAGGGGTGCTCCTGATGGACAGCCCACCACCATGCTGGGGAGCTCAGCAGGCCCTGGGCTCTCTGCTGTTTGTGGAGTAAGATGATTGACTTAGAGTCATATTTGGATACCAGCAAGGCATCTGAGTCACTGTTGCTGACAGCTCTTGGCTTCTGTGTTGCCATCTGTCCCCTAAGTCCAGAGCAAACTGGATGAGGTCACCCTTGCCCCCACTGGTGGTTATGGCTTAGGCTGGGCAGCGCTGCTCCCTAACCAGGCTGATCTTGTTACACTCGGCTCCCAGCAACCCTTCCCCTTGGAGCAGCCTGCCCTTGCGGCTCCCTGGCAGCTGGGTGCAAGAAAAATTCACAAGATCGCATAGTCAGAGGTGTTTGGGGCAATGTCTTCATGATGGAGGTGCGGATTCCATCATCCAAATTACAATCCCAGACTGAGCTTAACCTANTGCATAGTCAGAGGTGTTTAGGGCAATGTCTTCATGATGAAGGTGCAGATTCCAATCCCAGACTGAGCTTAACCTAAAATCTGCAAACCTTAACTGAAGAAAGAATAAAACTTAGGTTCCCTTGCTATGCAACTGTATTTCCCACTGGTTAGCAAGGAAGTTCACAATTTTTCTCCTTCTTTTCTGTATCCCAGTAAATCTTTATTGTCTGTAAAGTAAAATGTTTTCAGTGAGCAAGGTTAAGGGAGTCTTCTAATTTCATTATTACAGGAGTTAGAATTGGTGTGTAAGATTGGTAAATTCAGAGCACTTCAGGCAGGTGTGAGAGACTACAAGTAGAATTGTCTAACTACCTTTAGCTAAAATGGGAAGGCATTTCTTCTGTCTCTTGGGGTTATTCTATTAGATGTTCTTTAAAATATCTATTGGAGTTTTCAGGCAGGAAGCCCAAAGCTCTACTTCTACTTAAATTCCTAGTAAAATGTATTTTAATAAAGTCTGATAATGTTTCAGGCTTACTTAGTCGTAGGCACACATAGGGACAGAATTTCACTGGTTAGGCAATATGATCATTAAAGAAATAGACAATAATGGGCTTACAGCATCTCCAGGGTTAGACAATAACTGAAAAGGACTTTCAGATTTTTCATATGTGGGTTAACACATTTCTAGAGGAATACGGAATTTCATTAATATTCTTATTTCTGATACACTTCAAAAATTGCACAAAATGGCTGCTGAGATTTTAGAGAGAACTGCAGGAAGTAAATTTTTACCTTTAGAATTATTTCAGGGTCTTATGAATTTTCTTGCCAATACCAACCAATGAAAAAATATCAAGTGATGTCCCCTAAGTCACAAGTTTAAATTAAAATATTCAAATGTATATCAGAGCATTAACTGTTATAATGAGAATTCCATTATTTTTTTTTTGTATTGTTTTCAAACTTTTCTTTGCATTTTGGTTATTCCATAGAGATAACAGGACAAAAGCCTACTTTTGAAGAAAGTAACTTAAGTTTTTGACAAGTGGCAAAATTAATAATGCAAGACTTACGATTTAAAAACCCAGTGAGTTGGAGATATAAAACTGTGTTCATAAAAATTAATCACATTTCTAAAATGCAGGATGTAAAAGTATTTTATGTATTTTTGGTTACTGAGATGAAAGGTAATATTATTGAAATTGCAAGGTCACATTTTAGATAGTTAGAATTTTATTACTGAAGTTGAGGTTCTGTCAATTAAGCATACTTACTACAACTGCTAGTTACATCATGCATCAAAGCTTCTTATCCAACTTGTTCCTGCCAAAAGTTTTCTGGTCTTGCAGGGCATATGCTTCAGGCAGCATAAACCAGATATTTGTCTTCACAGTGGGAAAGAGAGGTTTTAAGAAAGTGAAGTTTCTTTACAAAAGGAAAATAGAAGGGCTTCTCTCCCTCCTATGCCCTTTACATCCCAAGGGAACTCTACAGTCTTGGATAGGTTCAGATGACTCTTGTTTTCTCACAGTAGTATATTATTCCTGCTGCTTTTCCTTTCCATGCAGCCTATGATCCTGTGTATTTAGACAAGCAACATGTCTGAGGTTTTCTCTAACTAGTATCACCAGGGTTGTAAAACAAAGAGGAATGGCACTGAGGAGGAAGGTGCACTGAGTTTTGCTGAACACTGGCTTGCTTCAGTGCAAAAGGCTAGGCTTGAGGTTTGAGGAGATTACATTCAATCAGTCTCAAATTAAGGCCATAAGGCTACCAGCCAGTGAGTTTGAGGAAAGATTGGCAGGCTGAATGAAAGAGGGATTAAATTAGCTTCTCAGTAAAAGTGAATTGCTACGTTATGTTGAAAGTTAAGTAATAGAAGAGTGGGAAAGAAGACAAGAAAAAGGTAAGCCCAGAGTTCATAGATCATCCAGAGTGAGGGTCTCCCTTTCTCTCTACTAATAGAAATACATTGTTTCTGGTAAGTAGAGAATTCAGACTCTTAACAGACACGAATACAGTCAAAACTGGGAAACAAAAGTTGACTTTCTCACAGGGGAACAATCAAAAGCTCAGACAGGTTTCCCATTTTCTAAAGAACTGACTTCCCCAGAAGATTAAATGAAGAGAGACTAGAAATTGAAAAGAAGTTATCAGATTCCCAGGCAAATACCTCTCATCCTTTCTTGCTCCATACCATGTAATATCCTAGGGGTTCCCTGTGATAAACAGCTGCCTGTCCTTTACCCTTCTACTAGCAAAATCTTTTTATGCTCTGTAGAATATTTTTCTGATTATGCTTCTGCCTTTCAGAGTGATAACAACAGAGAAGAACAGGTTTATATTAGAAACTTCACACACACAAACACACAAACACACAAATCTTTTATGTCAGAATCCTGCCATCCTTCAAGTATATTGTTAAGCAAACTAAACCCAATTTCTGGGGAGTCTGATGCCTGGAAGTGTCAGGAATTCTGTTTTGGATTTCATACAAATTCAAAGCATTTAAAAAGTCTTTGCATGCTAGTCTCTCAAGAGACTTAATTTACAGTACTTTTGAGAATGATTTGCATGTATCAAGTCAGTTCTGTTTTATTCAGCCACATCAGTTGTCTTGAAGACCCCTTACCCAACTAGCAATGAGATCTACATATTCAGTGTGACAGAAAACACAGGTCTTGTATCAGCCAACAAGATCTACTCTCCTAACAAATAGATAACCAGTTTTAGCTAACCAACCTTTTGCAGTCCCACTGTGATCTGTTCTGCTCTATTGGTTGGCTACAACTGATCATCCATTTTATTTGTGGAAGAAATACTGAAGAAAACAGAGCTGCCCAGGCATTTACAGAGAGACAGGGATTCTAGGGTAGCTTTATAATTTAAATTGTGACAAAACTGAGGAACAGCAAAAGCAGGAACTCACAGTTCATAACCTTTTAAGCAATATTTGATATTGAGACTTCAATAAATGCTATATATCTATTAAAAACACAAGGCCACTGTATGATTATTTTTAAATATAGTTTTATAAAAGAATATGTTTTTAAGACTCCCACCAAGCAACATTCTCCACATGCTCTTTCTGAAGAACTGTCTACCATGAGTGAGTTAAATGCATTGAGCTACACTGGTGCAAAACTCAGTGTTAGAATTCACTGTTTAAAAATTGCCACTATGTTTGGATGTTTAGTTGTAATATATTTCTTTGTAAATATGTGTATACACACATAAAAAATAATTATTACAATAAAAATTAGATAGAATCCTTTTACAAATCAAATGCTAGAGAAAAGGAGACCATGTAACTAAGAAAAAAAATAGAAACTAACCATACTTTAGTATTTATTAAAAGTTGTACCTTTTCATTTCTCTCTTCTACTTTACAAAATCGACATACTTCTGTCTAGAAAAAAAGAAAACAAACTGATCTGTGCTTTTTACCTGAGCTAGCCAAAATACACAAAAAAACCTGAGACCACTGCTGTTCAAAGGAGATTAGGATAATTACAATAAACTTAAAATCAGGAGTTTTGATGATAAAAGTTTGGATTTTTTTCTCGTAGGCATCTGTCTGTCCTTGAATTTTGGTGCACAGTCAAGTTATTAGGGTGGCTCTGTAAGTCCTTTTCTTCAATGAAATCTCACAGGGATGAACACAGATGATCCAATTATCTTTAACTGAACATACATGTTGTCACATGCAGAAAAAAACAACTGTGATTAAAAACCAGAAACACTGCAGAGTCAAGACACAATAGTTATGCAGTGCCAAGAATATTTTACAGTTGATCCTATGTTTGTTCCCATTCCACATATGCCCTGTAATAGGGTTTTATGTTTGCACATTGCCTCTTCTGATCTGTCACAACGATTAGGGGACCTGGACCCCAGTGGGAACACGGAATGGTGACAAAGCCTGTGTGCAACCACATTCATGGGTATTTTTTTCCTTCAGGATACCTGTTTAAGTAATTGCAGGAGTAACTGGGAGTAAAGGAAGTTTTTAAAAAAAAAGAGAGTAACTTTTTTAATCACCCTGCCCCTTCCCTTCCTGATAATTTTCAATTTCTTTTAATGCCTAGGTCACTTATAAACTCCCATAATGGGTTTTCATGCCTGGGTTTTTGCAGCAGGGAAACTTCAGGGGTGGATTAAGCAAGAAGCCTCTAGAAGTGTCCATTGAAGCCAATGCCAGGCAGCTCCAAAACAGACTTGTTACTGGCCAAGGTTGGACCCATCAGCACTGGTGGCAATACCTCTCTTTTAAGAAGAGGGGAAAAGAAAATTGCAGCAGAACAGCAGTCAGAGAGGAAAATGAGAATATATGTGAGAAACGCCCTTCAAATACCAAGGTCAGCGCATAAGGAGGGCAGGAGTTGTTTCAGGCACCAGAGCTGAGATTCCCCTGCAGACCCTGGCAAAGATCATGGGGAGACAGCTGTGCCCCTACAGCCCATGGAGGACCCCATGCCAGAGCAGGTGGATGACCGAAAGAGGCTGTGACCCTGTGGAAACCCTGTGGTGCAGCTGGTTCCAGGCCAGTGGCAAAGAGGAAGCAGAGAAAATGAGGAGTGAAGTTGTTCCTGAGAGGAAGGGTAGGGTGAGGGAAAGGTATTTTAAAATTTTGGGTTATTTATCATTATCCTACTCTGATATGCTTGGTAATTAATTAATTTCCTCAAGTCAAGCTTTTGCCTGTGATGATAATCTGTAAGTGAGAGCTCCTTGTCTTTATCTTGACCCTCGAGCCTTTTTTCATGTTTTCTCTCCCCTGTCCAGCTGAAGAGAGGAATGATAGAGAATCTTTGGAGGGCATCTGGGGTCCAGACAGGGTCAACCCACTACACCTCCCCTTATTGTTCTGTTCCAAGTGTTGCCTTCACCCTTGCTGTCCTGCTCATGTAATTTTGACCAAGTTGTTTTTCTTTTTTATTCACCTGTACCTTTAGCTTTCATCCCTCACTGCCCTCCTTTCACCTCGCAGAGAAAGTCTTATAAACACAACTGGAATTTTCCACCTAATTTTAGTCCCAACCCTGATGCCAAAATGGTCCCCCAGTAGCAAGCAGAGAGAGTATTGTTTACCTTTTGTCCTTTTTTTGGATTTTTTGGCATATGTTTGGTACAGGGATAATCCTAATTGAATTTAGCATGTCAGAGTACTGTGACTCTCCTTTGATGCACTGAGATTCAGACAGGAGCTTGTTTGGACAAGGGTGGCAAAAGACACCATATGTGATTCAAAGCGTGTAGATAACGGATGTTGTAAAGTGTCAGTGCAAAACAGTTCTCAATTTCATTGCTATTTGATATCTAGTCAAACCAAGATTTCCCTATGGTCCCTGGAAGCAAAACATTTGTCATTTTGGCAAATAAAGATGATCTGTATGGATGATTTTCCACATAATTTCACCTTTATAGACTTTTATCATCACCATCTGAATGTTTCAGACCAAATGTGTCAGATACTGCAGAAAAACAAGCAATGGACAACACATTCTTATAAGGTTATGCTAACAAGCAACCTTGAAAGTAATCAATAAATGCTTCTTCATTCACCTTTAGTATCCAATATGTGTGGAGAATTTCCATGCAGAAGACAGCTTGGACCATCTGTCCCGATCTTCTCTAATCCTTCATCATTTTGCCACGTTTGTGTAATTTACACTATTAATTTCATGCCAATAAAAATCTGTAGACCACACCATAAAGCTTTGTTGTCTGCATATAGATAGAATGATGGCAATTGGCAGGCCGTAGCATTTTCACTATAACACTCCTTATTCCTGCCATAAATCCCTAACACATTTTTTTCATCCACACGCCCCTGTGTAAACTAATAATCCTGAACATTTCTCTTCACATTACAGTGTTCATGGGCATGAAGGAATCTGAAAGAGTGGGCCTCTTCACCTCCAGTGAAAATGAATTGCCATCAACACCCAGAAACCCCGGGAAAAAAAGGCTTCATCTGGAAAGAAAAATACTTTGCTGCCTAAACAACAACCTGTGATAACACAATAGCTGAAATTGTGTTAGAAAGACTCCAGAGGAGAGCAACTGAGTTGATCAGAGCAATGAAGAACCTCTCCTATGAGAAAAGGCTGAAAGAATTGGGATTGTTCAGCCTGGAAAAGAGAAGGCTTTGGGATGACTTAACTGTGGCCTTCCAGTACCTGAAGGGAACTTACAGGAAAGATGGGGCAAGACTATTTACAAGAGCAGGTGGTGACAAGACTAGGGGGAATGGGTTCAAATTGAAAGAGGATAGGTTTATGTTACATATTAGGAAAAAATTATCTATTGTTGTTATGGTGAGGCACTGGACAGGTTGCCCAGGAAAGCTGTGGATGCCCCATCCCTGGAGGAGTTCAAGGCCAGGCTGGTTGGGTCTCTGAGCAACCTGGTCTAGTGGAAGGTGTCCCTGTCCATGCCAGGGGGGCTGGAACTAGATGATCATCAAGGTCCCTTTTTAATCCAAACCATTTAAAAAAATACAATAGCACTAATGTTAATTCTCACCAGACAATAGATCTTCCACAATATTTGATCTTCAGAATAAAAAGGCCTTCATATCTGATTAAACATGCCTTCAAAAATAATAAAGAAGGATATATTGAAAATGGCCAGACTGAGCATTATTCTCAAATTCCTACTGATGGAATAAAAAGCTAACGTAATTACTCTATTAGTCACTTTTTTCAAATTTCCACTTTTTTGGTATTAATTTTCATTTTCATGAATACTAGGAAAAAACAGGAACAAAGAAAAACAAAACCAAATTATAATTTTTTGCATTTATTAGAAGTTTTTTCTGTTCTTTTAGCTGTTTCACTATTTGTCCAATAATGAATCAATGAAATATTATGTAGTAGAGATTGTGATATTAATTGACACATGGCAAACAAAGCATGTAAGTGAGGTTTCACTGATTGTATTGGAAAGAGACCTCAGAAGTCAACAGCAAAACTTCTGTTGATTTTGATAGAAACAGATGCTCAGTGACTTGCATCAGAAAATTATCAAGATTGTACCACAACACTGCTACCTTGTGGCATGACATAGAGCAAAATCATTATCGTTTTTGTGACATGCCTCTCCCTTCACTAACAGGGATGCCATGTGTCACAAAATGCTAACGACTCACCCTGCCCTTGAAGGTATGATTCCTTTTCTGCTTAAGTCTTTATAAGACAATTAGTGGAAAGCTATGCTTATTTCACTAATTTTATGGCTACAAAGTTTTAAAAGAGGATGCCAAATCACTTTTCCCATACAATTCCAATTCATAATGTATTAGTTCTTAAAGGTGTTAATTATCTTGCAAAATTTTGTAATGCTGATGTTAGGAAAATGGATATAGTTTTCCAGTAATGACCTGAACAAGTTTGAAACTAGTTTGTATATCACAGATAAAAATACCCTTCCTTACTCCACTATATTTATGTCTCATTAGTTTATGGACCTAAAGCCCTCCAGGGATTGTCACTCACAAATCCATCTAATGTATATGAGCTCTAAATTTTGCATTTGGATCTCTAATTTATCCAACAGATATGGAAAATCATATAGGTAGAAAACTCCCCAGTGCCTACAAAGCTCTAGGTTTTAATAGAGAGGGCAGAAATAGTATAAGCATAATGTTTAATATAAGCATGGTGCTTAGCACATTAGGGGCAAGCTAAGTGTATCTCCTAGGAGGAAAGACACTGACTATATTTCAGGTAAGTGGAATAATATTTCTCCCAGGCCTGTTGGCTTGTAATGATATAGAGTTTAGTATGGTTGTGTGTTAATGCCATCCAGTTCCTGTGGAAGAAGTTTTTTTAATGGAACATTGTCAACACAGGCAAGTCAGGATCAGCTATTTTCTGGTAGCTCTAAACTTTGGGGACCAAGGGGGCTCTGTCATTTCTCCACCACACATTATTGACACTGTTTTTATTTGCAAGCCCTATACAAACAGGCCTACCATAAATGTACAATGATGGCAAAAATTGAGCATACATTACTCCAAAATTCAAACCTACATAGGGGACTGAAAATGCTGTGCAGTTATTACTATTCTACTATCTGAAACTTCTATTAAAAATACATAGATTTAACCATTCTTTCAGTTTCCTACAGCGTAACACATGGTGCAGTTGATGGATCCTAATACATGAATCTTTCCTACTGATGCTGACAATCATATAGACTCAAAACAACTATTGAGGTACCTATTAAATAAAATATAAAATTGATTTACTCATCCAAAAAGAGAGCTATGTCCTAACAGAATGCATGTTTCCATAACAGTGGTTATGCTGTGAAGTTTAGGAAACTGAACTGGAAATGGAATTTTGCCAAGGGAAAAACTTTAAAAATGAATAAGAAGGTAAGGGATAGGTATTTAGCAAGACTAAAAAGGCTGATTGCCAGCAGAAGTGAATGCTACATAAACATTCCCAATATAATTCTGAAATTTGGTTAAAATAAAAATACTGTTTATACTTAAATCCTCCTGCCCTGGCCAGAGGAATTTAGTGAGATAATAATGTCTCTACCTCATGATTACTTGGGCTTTAGCTGTGTATAAGATGCTTTTTCAAATCAAATAAAAAATTCAAACTAAAGGGGATGGACCACATTGAAACTATTTAACTGAGTGGTTTTTACTAGAAGGTGATATGTGTTATGAAAGTATTCAGTAGTATTTAAAGATATTTTCCCTTTAAGATCTTTCTGTTTGGGATCCTAAGGCTTTATTACACTCCCTTTACTCACAAAGATATAACTGAGTAGATATTTCCTGGATGATAAGAGCTTTTTGCATTTTTTTACAGAGATTGAATTTTTATAATGATTCTTTTATTTACCTAGAAATGATTTGCCTGCAATGCATCACTTTTATTCTCAGTTCAGTCCTGTGAACCAGGAGATAGATACTTATATTATTCTTCTGCCTGCTCAGTGTTAAGATGAATTCAAATGTAATATTACTGCCCTGATAAATATATCCTGAGTTGCATAACATGCATAATATACACTTCTATATCATAATTCTTTGAACTAATACTGAAGGTAGAGGTGTTTTATAAAAGTAGTATTTTATAATAAAATTTTCTGGCAGTGGCAACCTAACAGCAGATGGGGTTTTATAAAGAGCACATAATGATGATTCATCGCAGTAAGTACATGTGGATCCCTTAGATCTTCTTTCAGTTTAGTCCGTTCTTTGATTTATACAGTGATTACCTAGCTACATAATTATTTGAAAAAGCAAGCAAAAGTGATGTCAGCCATCTGCTAAATTGCTGGTTGATATAAGCAAGATTTGTCTTTCAGAAGCAGATTCTTTCCTGTAATGCCACTTACTGATGTGAAATTAAATACCTGTGGTCTTCACCTGATATGCTCTCTATTGTTAAATCAGCAAGTGATCATAGACTGATAAAATACATTTCAGAAATGTATCAGTGGGGAAGAGAGGAAGGCAGTTTAATGATTAAAATACTGAATTGAGTTTGAAAATCTGGAACTGCTATTCACAAATTCCTTACATGTCCCAAAGCACGCATCTCTCTCTCTTGTCTCAGTTGTTCTGACATGGAAATAAGGTTCATACTGCTCCATGTCACAGAAGGACTGTGGAGAAAAAAAAACCACATAAATAATAGATAGGTAGTTTAACCTTCAATAAATTATACTTTACGATGTTGATCCTACTCTATATCCAGACACAAAGAAGTAAATCAGTCCACTCTAATAAACTGCAATTACTTACCTGGAGGGGAACACTAGGCAGAATATTTGAAAGTGTTAGTAAGAGTTTACATGCTCTTTGCATTTTGTATTCAGACCCCCCATGCTTGAGACTTGCCTTTAACTTCTGAAGCAGTGGAAAGTTGCCTGTTGAGCCTCAGCTCCATCAATTCTGCCACACATACTCTCCCAGCCTGCTCCTCATGCCCAGCTGGCCTGTGGGAATAAAAATAAAAAAGAAAGCAAAGAGAAAAAAGGAATCCCCAGGGAATGTATGATATAAGCAATGCAGAGCTGAGTTTTCACTCAGTGTTGATCAGTTTTTAGTTCAATTACACTGACAGTTTCCCAAAATATCTTAAATAACCCCAAAATATCTAACGATGTTGCCTACAGAAGATGAAATATAACTGGAGGAACACCTCAAGCATACATTGTTTTTCTGAAAGAAGTGGAAGATTCTAAATGTGGAGGTTTGGCAGGCTCTTGTTTCACTTCAACAGATTTGTGCACTATCTCTGGTGGGCTAGCATTCATGGTGTCTGTTGCTAGAGTGAAAGTATTAATAAACATTTTTTTCCAGATTAAGCACCACTGAATTCTTTCCCTACTTATTTTTTTCACAAGGAATTTTAAAAAAGAGTTTGAATTTATTAAACGAATCTCAAAGACTGAGAATGTTTCATGTGTGAAAATAATGACAAGTATATACAACTTTTTCAGATTTTATATACAAGGCACTAGCTAACTTAAATGAAAAAAATTTAACTCCTTGGTGGCTTAATAACACTGATGGCACTGGATTTAAAGGAAAAAGGGATCTGCTCCCAAATTACTGCAGTGGTATACTTTTCTGTTTCTGATTGACACCAAGTTTATCTCAATGTAGGAGAATATCAATGAATTAAATAAATCAATCACAGATAAGAGATTCAATTTGAAGACAGAAGAAATATTTATGACTTTACTCTTACAGTAATGTGTAAGAAAGAATGCAGCTATCTGGAGTCAAATGCAACTGTTTGCCTACACTTGCTCAAAATCTTGACAGATTTCATCCACATAAGATTAGTCAGGTTACGCATTTACATATGACACACAAAAGATTTTTATGAAACATATTTCACCATTTTTAAAGAAGTGTTATATATTTAAGAAATAATGCTCTATTAATAACCAGCATATTACTCAGGACAACAGAATCATGTGTCTGAGGCATATAGACCAACAGGTAGGGGAATTGTAGCTAAAGGTTTGAGGGTTTAACATGTTAGTTTCAAACCTGAAGAAATTCAGACATAAAGACATGTCTTCTACTGCTATTCTAGCTCAAAAACCATTTGAAATTCAGCTGAAACCTCCTGAAAGGAAGGTTTCATCAGGAAGCAAGTTTGAGAAAGCATATTAAAATTCCATCTATACCAACATTACTTTCCAAGTAATAAAACTACAACTGGTAATATTTCTTATTTTGAAATACGTTTTTTCTTGCTGGCTGATAAACAAACATATTGTGATCACACACTCCTGCTATGAAAGATTTTTCCACAAAACTTATGCCAATATCCCTACTTCAGTTAATCTTTGGCCTCATAATATATCCTTTTATTACAGTATAATGAGCCCACTTAAGCTGGAAGCCTTAACAGCTTTGCAAGGTTTAATAATCAAAGATCAGCACATAATATCTCACTCCCTAAATTACTTAGAATTTGATATACCATACCAAACATATTTGATATATATATAAAATTATGCAGTAGAAATAACAATGAAAAGATTCATCCTGTTACACTTGAAAATTTTACAATCTAAACCATATACAAAGGGCTAACATGTAAACAGAGGTCATTATGTGGCTGGCATATGGCTAAATCATCATGATAATACCAATATTAAAATATTTATATGTTTATTTTTGCATGGGTGCATTTAAGGAAGAAGAGATGAAGTTAAGCTGAGGAGGGAGGAGAATAAATGATGAAACTGAAGGATGAAACTGAAGTATATTATCTGCGTGGAGGGGAACTAAATATGGTGGACAAAATAATAAATGCAATGGACGAAAGCAGCATCAGCTGGCACAGGGCACAGAAGATCCAGCTAAAGCTCTTGAGAACTCTGAGTGAATCCTTCATAGGGCCCTCAAGGCTATTGCCTCCAGCTAAAAGTTCCAGTTTCTGCTCNNNNGCCTCCAGCTGACAGTCCAGTTTCTGCTCAGATGACTGAGTATCAACTGGCCCTAAAGCTCTTAAAACATCTCATATATATCTTTGGATCCAGTAATGGCGTGGTCAAGTGGAGAAAACACTGTCCTGGAATGCAAAGATCAGCAGTGAGTTACTGATCTGCATAAAGACTTGGGCAGTCTCACATCTGCTAGGCAAGTTGTAAGAAGAAAACCTGGTCCTATGACTTGATTTGCACGGGAAAAAGAAATAGAGTTAAATGTTATTGCTACATATAAACAGGCAAAAGAAAAAGCAAAATGGTGTCAAAATTAAAATGGTGAGACTAATGAAAAAAACCTTCTTAGTGTTCCACATTAGAAAAAAAGTTGTTGACCAAGTCTGATTAATTTGCACAGTAATCTTCCAGATTCAGCTTCACAACTCCTCCGCCTCACGGACTGAATGTTAGGCCACATGAGACTAACAAATAGAAAGCTCTACTGCCAGAACTCCAAGCATTCAAGCTGCTAAAATTCTGAGTCTGACTCAGAAAATAATTGGGATTGAAGGAAAAAGAAAGGGTAAACTAGATATTCATGTGGAATTCCTGTGGGGTTTATGTTCTTTATTTATTATGCAAATATCTCATTTCCCTACAGAAATATGTTCACCCCAACTTCATATGTTGATTGATTCTTTATGTACCTGGCAACCACAAGGTCACGGGGAACTCAGTGCAAGGATACAATTTCTTTTCTTCTAAGAACATAAGCCATTTTCAACATAGAGTTGTAAGTCATTGTGTATAAAAACAGTGTTCCCCTGTTGTCATTTAAGTGTGCATAAATTAATCCGTCTTCCATGGTGAAGAAATTTTTAGCATAGCAGTTCTATTGAGACAATCTACATCTTGGAACCTTTTTTGCATAAGTTCCCTACACATGAATGATCCTGCATTTGTGGTTGCAGAATTTCTTGCATTAGCAGAACATGGTTTGACTTGTGTCTGTCCTCACCAGAGACAACAATGACAATATTATTGGAATAGAAGGGGCAGATGGCCACGCATAAGTCCATGCACTCTAGTGCCCAAATCTCAGCTGCCCACCCTCAGCCACAGTCCAAACTGAATGAATGGGTGAAGTTTCTTTCAGACCAAAGCCAACAGCCTGATGTTTTCAAGTTCTCCAAGGGAATTCAGAAGAATGCATTTATGTTCTCTAACACTAAGTCACCTATAATGTTGCTTACACATTATGTCTATTATATTGCTTTAATCACTGCTGTCTTGGAAATAGTTTTGCCTACACTGAGCTTTCATTCTAAAAAGTCTTATTTACAGAAGACGAAGTTATAAAGTGTAAAAATGTATCTACAGGCAACCAGTAAAAAACAGATTTACCCATGAATGCATGGTATCACCCTTGTAATTAGTGTAGTTCTGCAAATACATTTGATTCAGCAACTCCATAAGTTACAGCAAAATAATTGTTAATGATTCAAAGTCTGAATCACACACAGTGATTTTATATTTAAAGTTATATCCTGTAAAGTTCTACTTTGTTTTAGTGTGGACTTAACATTGTATTTTCTGATGAACCATTTCCATTAGATAAGCCCATGACCATCCACTAATATTTGCAGGAATATTTCATTCTACCTTTTACTTTTCTAAAGTATCATAGAATCATAGAATGTCTTGGGTTGGAAGGTGCCTTAAAGAGCATCCAATTCCAAGTGTCCTGTCATGGGCAGGGACACCTTCCACCATACCAGGTTGCTCAAGTCCCCATCCAACATGGCCTCGAGTTATATATTAGATATGTAATGAAGATAAGCATAGAGTATATAAAATTTGATCCTCAAATAGTAGATCTGTAAATTTCTTAAATATTAAAAATGCTCATAATTGCTTTTTATCAATTTCTGTCTTGTTTTCAGACTGGGAGAATATAAAATTTCATTGAAATGAAAATGAATACGGTTTAGTTCATAAAAATGATTCTCTGAAACTGCAGTGTACACAGAATTTACCTTTTATTCATGCAATAAAACCTACAGAAACTACTTAAAGATTTTGCTTTCAGAGAAATGTCTCTTTGTAGCAATAAACTTAAAAAAACCTCCCCATTCAGGCTGCTTTGACTATTTTTAGCAGCAGAACTTTGTATTTACTAATAAAAAAAATTCCATCAAAAAGTACCATTAGAGTTGATGACAGCTAAACACGAAATAAAAGCTTCCCAGTTAAGTATTTCAGGGTGTAATAACACCTTTTTTAAAACTGTCTCTGTATTTGGAAGTGATAAAAATGCTCCCATTTCCTGGTCTCTTGTGCTTCATGGTAAGAAACTGATGATTCATTCTTACTTGCTGCTTTGGACAATTCATGTGTACT
>VZTN01018474.1:0-17548 GCA_013400515.1 Erpornis zantholeuca
CTCCCGGAACTGGAGTGCTGCCAGTGCCAAACAGAACTGGTTACTGGTTGACTTGGATTCCATCAGTTTCAGATGTAATGGCACAGCCAAGATGCCTCACTGTAGCTGAGGAAGGAGAGTTGCTCAAGCTGGAGAAGGTAAAGCTGAGGGGAAGTTGTGTGGTTTTGAGGAGACAAATTGCTACACAAGCTGGGGATGAAAAAATGCAATTAACTGTCAGTCTCCCTTGCGTTTGGTGTGCCAATTCTAGTCACTCATCTACTGAATGAATCACTTATTACTTGCAGGTATTCTCCTGAGGCTTTGGAGTGTGTATGTGTTTGCTCATGTTATTGTGACGNGTATGGGTTTGCTCATGTTATTGTGACGACTCCTGTAGCAGGAGCACAGGTGCATGTGATAGCACCAGTCTGTGTGCTGGATGACTTTTGCTCAAATCTTAAAGACTTCTCCTCCAATGCTCTGGTAAAATTTGGAGTATTTCGGAATGCTCAGCTATTAAGTTACACTCCTGTGGTTTGCAGTATCATATTAAAAGATGTCACAGATGTTGGCTTTGGCATTAATTGTTTTCTTTTCCAAATCAATGGAGTTTAGTAATGATGTGCTGATGAAATTCATTTGGAAGCTTTATTATGGAGTAGATAATTTTTAGATAATGTCTGTGAGCTCTCTGTGACATTTTCCTCCCCCCATAACCCCCCTGCTGTTACAAGTTGCTGCATGTACCTCACCTTGAAGCAACCCTCGCTACGTACACAGCTCCGTGTACTTGGCTCTGCTGAAAACCTCAGTTGTTAACGCTGAGCATCTCTTACAGTCCTGGTATGCTTTTGCTCACTGGATCTAGAATTTGAAGTGGTTTTTGATGGTTCAAACATGGGCTTCTTAAAGAAACTATAGGAGATTGCTTCAGTCCTGGCCTCAAGCACCCTAACTGCTGACATGTCCACTTTTTTCACGTGGCCCACCCCTACAGAGCTCCACAGTGCTCCCTTCTTGTAAGTGCCACTGCTTGCATTTTCCTGAGAATGAAATGCACTAATGAAAAACAGTGCATTGCTCTCCTCTGAGAGCTATCCCACTTTTATTAAGCTGCATCCCAGTTCTGTGGCATACACTAATGTGTTTGTGGGCTCATTTGAATTTGAATCTTTGTGTTTCATTTTAATTTATGAATCAAATTAAACACAGGAGTTCAAAGCCAAAGATCTCTTCAGTGTTGCCCCTTCCCATTTCTTTATCAAGTTGGAGACCTCACACCATGTTGTAAAATGAATTACACACAAAGTTTTTATTTAAGACCATCTGTTTTCCTGCTTAGATTTTGTGATCGCATGATTCTCACTGCTGTGAATATGTAAAGGTTATAGACATTGCCAAAGATGTATTGGCCTAATTAGGGCATTGAAGCTCATTTCTGAAGGTACTGGTGTGAGGCTGTTGCTTAATATCAACTGTTATTTTGGCATNGGCCAGTTCAGCATTGTTTCTGTCAATATATTGCCAGCATGCAGTCTTCAATGGCTTTGATCACATATATATAACTCAATAAATGAAATCCTTCAAAATACTCCTTGGCATTCAAACTGCAATTTCCTTTGTTTAGTTTCATCCTTTTCTTCTACTTAAGAGTTATTTAAGATACTCTTTGTTTTCACACACTTCAATTTTTTGCAAGCAATTACATCCCCAGTGTGTTGAGCCAAGTTTTCTCCTTTTCCAAGCTTTGTTACTGCTGAATTTTTTGTTCCATGCTCCAGTCTTGTGCAAGCTCCCCCCTTTTTGTCTCCCTTGCCTCTGTGCTCATATGACTAATAAAGTGGTCCTTGTCCTCTTTTTGCACAGTGCACTTCTATTCAGAGACAAAGTACTCTTAAGAACCAAATATTTCTGTGGGTGAAAGAGCTACCTCTTCTTATGCTAAGTCAAAGGTACAAACCTGCGTTCCATAGTCTGGAAGTCTCCAGACATTTACTGCCAACGTGAGTTGGTCCATTTACACAAGGATAGTCTGTACTCTAACTGCTTGTTGAAAGATAGTTTGTCCTGTTTACACTTGAAGAAATACCACACTTTATTCACTGCTTAGAAAAGTGCTTCAAAAATGTACCCATCTTATCATTCTGCATAGTCCTGTCTGGATGTGTTGCAGTTAGCTTAGGCCAGTCTTTGAGAAGAAGTAGGAAAGCAAAAGTAGTTTGCTGCAGCCACCATGATCCAGCACAAGCAAGATGTTCAGCAGGAAGCACTGGGGCAGACTGTGGCTGACATGATGCTCCTCAGTCTAGGAAGAGTAATGCAGAATGTGAAAAGTGTTCTCACCTCTAGGGTAGTAAAGATTTCTTTAATTGATAATGGTTCCATACACAAATGAGTTCCTGAGTCAGCAGCTGTGAAAACAACTTATGCACGCTGTTTACATCTGTGTATATAGAGTGTGGAGGGGGACCGTTCCTCCTCTGCCTTGTCACACAGATGGGTGCAAGATTATCACAGATTGTGAATCTGAAGTATTCCCCAGGTGCAAAGCACGAATAAGTCAATCACTGGCAGTGCAGTGTCCATCTAAGTTTCAGTGCATCCTTGGCTCAGTAAGCCTGCAAGCTCAGCAGGAAGCTTAAATGGCAATTTCAAATGGCTGGAGCCTGTCCTTGCTGGATGCTGAGCCACTAAATGTAACTATGCCCAATTTGATGCAATCAGTGCTCCCAAGCTCAGGAGGGGTAGAGTGTGGAAGTGGAATGTACACGGAAAAGTATGGATGGCTAGTCCTGATGTATGGAATAAGAAGGAGAAGAGGTTTTAAAAAAACTAAAAATGCTGGGGAAGCTGGGTTGTGAGGTACCCCAAGAATGTATGCAGGACTTGAAAACTGGGCCCAAGATGCCAAGGAAGGTGAGCTGTGTGAATCTTGGGATTCAAATGGCATCTGTGGAAAGGGAGGGTTGAATAGACATGTAAAGAGATGCCTGATAATATTGCAGGAAGAGTTAGAAATGGCATTTTACTTTTGGGGGTTGGAAGGTGAGCATTCAGTTCCTCTTTTGTACTATTTCTTGACAGGGATAGAAGGGATTATTTCTGACTAGAAGGGACGTGCTGTGAGGTGTGGGTGGATGTGGAAGATATCAAGAGTGCTCTCTGTATTCTAAGACATATAGGGCATTTTAGGGTGAAAACTGGACTGGAACAGAAAAGGTTTGTTACACTTCAAGCAATGAGATTGTGGCCCACGGAGAAAAGTCTGGCCTGATTCAGATTTTCTTTAGTAGATCCCACTTATCTCCTAGTTAACATTTGTCCTAAGTATTATTATGGATACTAAAATGGATAAAGCCTAGTATATATATGCATTTGGCTACATGAGCAAAGCTGTTCCTGACATTCACTGACTTATGTCACCAGACAAAACCTGCAGTAGTCATGCTGAGATGGATGTGTTCTAATGCCGTTTTAAAGTTGGGCAATATTTATCTTGGGAACAGCTGTAGCTCGTCAGGTGCAAAACAGTTTATTGAGTCAGGATGTGTGCAGGGACACTGAAATCAATTTTTACTTACCTGTTAATGAATAACTGTGAGGAATCAGTGTAATCTGTTGTGGAAAGTTTTATAGCAGGCCTTAATTTTTTTTTATTTTTTTTTAAATCCTGATCTGCCAGAGACTTTAACATTTTGTTTTGCAGTACTGTGATTCTGACCTTGGGTGCCTTGGCATGTCTGTGCTTTGAAGTGTCTGTTTTGAATTTCAACATATGGTCCCAGCAGCACATCCCTGTCATGTGGCACAGTGACACCAAGTGCAGATGCATATGGAGAAACTGCCTCTTCCTACTCTAGTGTGTACCAGGAGACCAAGATCCTCCCATGAAAGCGCAGTGGAACAGAGCTTGCAAGCTCATTACCCAATTTTTATACAGTCTGGAGAGCATAAGCTTTGTTATCAAACAAAATAGACTTCCAGCTAATTGGTATCTCACCTGTATTCCTAGACAATGCTATATACAGCATGCGAGAAATACGGTATCAAGAGGAAATGTTGTTTCTACACCCCCGACTGGGTGATGCTGTGGTAGGAAAACTGAGATACTTAGCTTAATCTTCTTCCAGCCAATATCACTGAGTTGCTGCCATTACTAGAAATGTGTTCTTTCTCAGGGGTCTTACTCAACTCTTGGAAAAAGTTTAGCTGAAGTTGTTTTCCGGGTTAATGTCATGGTTTAGATAAGTGAAATATTTCCTTCTGGTTTCTTTCTTGAATTTCGTGCCTTTTTTGATGAGACTAATCTTGTTTCCAAAACATACAGTATTTCAGTATTGATACATTTCTATGTAGTATAACAAACTGTCCTCAGAAATATCCAAATCCACGTTTAAAAACTGATGGATTCAAGTTGTTGATAATAGATATTGAAATCAAAAAAGAGTCAGGAACCTGTTGTTTATCGACGACATATGTGTAATTCTTGCTTCAGAGGCCATCAACTTCCCTCATTCTTATTCTGCACATGCACAGCAGCCTTCAAATGTGTGTGGAGAGATGTCCAGTCTCTGGGAATTATCTGGTCTCTTATTGAAAGGTTCAGCAAAAGTGCAAAGTCCAGAGAAGGATTTTGTGCAGCAAAACTTCTCTGAAGATATGGACTGAAATTTGCATGGTTGAGTCCACAGGAAAGTTTTAAAGGTTCTTTATTTGGCCCTTCAACTTTTTAAAAGTATAGTGTTTCACAGTACAGCACATGATTTTTTTGTTTGTTTGTTTTGAGGAGTTTTTTTTGGACCTCAGGTAGTCACGAATATGCCATCCTTTTGCAGGTTATACTGGAGAGCTTATACTGAGAGCACTTTCCAAGATAAGAAATAAATGTAAATACTCCACAACAACTGTTCACTGCTCAGGGAAGCTTCTCAGCTGGAGTGCTTTCAGAGGAGCATTAGAGCAATTTTCACATAATCTTAGTCTTGACTGTTTGCAGTTTGTATGTGTTAGGGAGCTGGAATCATGTGGTACTGTTTGCATGGAGTCAGTTTACCACTGATGGGTTGTCCTGAACAAAGATTTGGTCATAGTGTGAGTTTTCAGGAGTTTAAAACCTTTGAAAGGCTTCTGAGCAAATTGTGAGTTGTGACTTTTAGTTGTTTTTTGGTTTTTTTGTTTTATTTTTTACTTTGGTGTGAATATGGTTTTGATTTTTTTTTTATTTGCCTTGAGCAGTGGGAGAAATGCATGTCTAAGGTGCACTGTAAACTTTATTTCCAATGTAAATGAAGGTTCTAAAATCAGTGTACAACCTGTACTACACAATTAAAGAGTTTTTCTTAATCAATCACTGAAATACAGCTACAGGGGAGCAGCTTTTTCTTTCTTTTGTGATGTGTATAGAAGTAATTTATTCAATTTATTTATTCAAATAATGTTTCAGTAAGAACATGGCATTACTATGCCCTCTTTGAGTTCAAAAATGAGTCAAGCTCTGCACTTGTGCTGGTGAAGGCATCAGGATGCTGTTTTATGACAGGATCAGCCAGCCTTAGATGAAGGCTGCTGCTCCAACATTCTGACCTTAAACAGGTGCTGCCACTGGAATTCAGGTGAAAAGTTATCTGTGTGATCTGCACCGTGGAAAGGTGAGTGAGAACATAGTAGCCAAAATTCAAGTTAGCTGATACTTCTGGAAAATATCAACCTCATGTTTTATTACTGTTTTTCTTACAAAAGGAGACAGTTATTGACAAAGAACAACAGCTTATTTTATAAAAGAGAAGCAATCTGCTGTGAAGTTGTAAGGAACACTGTTCCAGTTTCTGAGAATGTTTCATTTATCAACTATCTTGATGACATGACTGTCTTAAGTTCATCGAGCTTGGGGGCTGACTTATGGCTTAGTCATTTGCCCTGGTGGACAAAGCCGTTGTCAATGCAGTGTAATGTCACTAGGGAAACACGTCACTGATTTATGAGATGTTTGGAGGTATCATTAGGGGCATTGATTTCAAATTTCTTCTCAAAGTGGAGTTTGGAAAATATATATATATGTCTGTGTGTGTGTATTTATATATGTTAAAACCCCGCTTCTTGGTGCAGGAATACATAAACCTTTTGGGGGAAATGAACAAAAAACTTCACTTTCATGATCCTTGCAAGCTTTGCTTTCTGGAATTTGTCTAGTCCTGCTAGAAGCAGGACAGCCCTTCTACCATGTGGGTGGGAAGTCCTTATTAAAAGATTGGAGATGTCAGCAAACTCCCTGAAAACATATCTGTAGATGTGTGCTCAAATGAGTTCATGGATGTAGTCTGGAGAAATTACTAAATGTTTAATACTCAAGTGAGTCAGTGCCTTGAGATGTGGAATCTGAGACTCATCTGAGCAGTTTCTGTTCACTTTAATAAGATGAAGGGCATTTACATTAAGCTCTAGCTCAGAAGGCGAATGAGGCTATTAGTAGGAGTTAACCAGAGGGTTAAAGAAGATACTGGAAGTATCTGGTACTGACAACCATCAGGGGTGGAACATCAGAGAAGATGGAGTACAGATCTGGCATGGAATGCCTCTTCTTTGCATTTACCATTTAAAAACAATCGTTATTAATTCCATAGGTATTACAGCAGTGTCACTTCAAATAAAACCTCACAACAGTTTGATCTCTTGTATGTATTGGAACAAATATGGTGCTTGGATCAACGGAGTCCAAAGTCTAATTCTAAAACAAGAAAGAGATTGAGGAGAAAAGAAAAATTTTAAAAAGCTTCAGTTCAGCACTTTGTCCAGTTCAGAGAAAACTTTCATGAAGGTGCTGAATTCCTATGATAACTGTGACAAATACATTACACTTGCCAATCTGGATAAAGTGTGTGATGTGACGCACTTAATATGATTGAATTCCTGGCAGGAAATATGGAATATGTACAGGCTATGGCAAGTATTGCTTCATTTAGCTATTGAAGTTCTCGTGTGCAAGATGGAAGGTGATCCTGACTCACAAGAACAAGAAATTGTCTCCTTACTATGAGCAAAAAAAAATTCCAGAAATTGTAATTCCAAAAAATATCCTTACTTCTTTGTAAGTTTCCTTAATGGAAATTAATTCTGTATTTTCTAGTATTTGCTCACCTTTTTCTTGTATAAATCTTTTATTAGTATTAAAATCAGACTTCTCAGTTTGTATAAAAACCAAATTCTAAAAGATAAATTAAAATCCATATTACTCAAGGGATTCAGGGGAATAAAAGAATACCACTTATTAAATTAAAGGTATCAGTATGGTCTTATTTACATTAATCATGAGATCTATTGAATATGAACTGATAACAGCATGAGTATTTAGTGGGGGAAAAAAACCCCAACTCTTAAGTGAGGTTTCCCTAGGGAAAGTTTTTTTTTGTTGATCCAAATTCTTTTGCTGCACTTTTTGCTTTCTGCTTCTCTATGAAGGTTTCTGTTAAGGGCTAGGTCTGGAGCTGGAAGGGCAGCAGGCGTTTCAAAGCCTGGATTGCCTTTTGGAAATTTAGACTAGAGTGGAAATGTAAAGATTGTAGAGATGCTACTGAATTATGAAGGATTTCCAGCATTTTCTGTAACTGCTAATACTCTGGCTACAGCTAAGATGTGAGCTATTTCACTTTATTAGCAATCTGATATCATAATGTATGCTCTCAGATTAGTAGGACTCACACCTGTGAATTCTGTTTGCTGTCTGTTAGAGCTTCCTTTCTCATTATTCTAGAGAGTGAAGGTTGGGAATGATCCCATCTTTCCATGTAGAAGTCATTTTGCTTTTTAGCTGTGCCATGGGTATGATGAAGTGCTGTCATGCCCAAGTCTGGCATACTTCGCTGAAATCCAGCTGGAGATTTGCCATGTTGCAGATGTCAGTTAGGTCTGTGGAAATGATAAGCTTATGGAAGGATCTTCCATAAGAAGGTTCCTTCTCCACCCAACCTACCTGAAGCACCTGACCTGGGCTTTCAGCTTGCTGGCTAGGCCAAAGTTCAGAGGAACTTGATGTATAAGATCCTCTCTGTTCATAAACTGTATTAGATCCTCTCTGTTCATGAACTGTAAACCTATGAGCTCTGAGTTTTATTAGATGCCTACGTTTAGGTATATATGACCCCATAGTGTTTCTTCTTGTTAACAGTTCTGTACCCTTTGTTTGTAGGGAACTGCATCCATAGAAACAGAAATGAGGTTGGAGAATCACTAGGTTATGCAGAGGGAAATCTGAGAAATGCTGTTTCCCCATGTTTGGAGGCTCCTGTCTTTATATGGTGACTTCAGAAAAGTTGCTATGTCACGTGCAGCCCTTCTGCCTCTCCTTTAGCTCTAGGGAACAGTCAACCCTAGATTTTTTTTCTTCTTTGAAATACCGTGAAGGGATTGATACTTGCTCCTAAATTATAAATGTTTCACAACCCAAAATGAGACTGAAGAAAAAGTAAACAAGGAGACCCATAGGAGAGGGAAAAAAATCCTGTTTGTCTTTTCAAAGACTGAAATTTAATTAAGTATTAGTGGAATGTGGTGTATGACCTGGGGGAGCAGGAGCAGTTGGTGAATGACCTTGTAATGGTTTCTGGATCATCACAGCTGTATTTAGAAAGCATTGTAGTGCATGATAGAATATTATAGAGAGAAAAAAGGAACAGGAGACAGGATGAAATAGGGGAAAAGAAGAATATGGGAGCGATAACAAGACAAAAGCTGAAAATCGAGAACAACTAAGGGTATATGCTTGTAGTCTGAAATGTGTATGTGCAGACTGAATGTGGGAGAGGAGAATACAGACAAAAATGCAAAAAAAACCTCAAGCACTGGAGTGAGAGGACAGGATATTTAATTTTTTCATGACTTGTTTAGGGATTAAACCAGCCAAGTGTGTATTATTCTTCTAGGCACCCCCATTCCAGAGGGATAAAGAGAGGACTGGTTGCCCTGGTCCCTGGGTGCAGCCCCAGGCACAGCATGGCAAGGCTGGGCAAACCAAACCTGCTGGAGGCAGAGATGGGGGCTGAATGGAGCTCCAGCTTTGGGAGCCCATGAGCATCGAATATCGAGACTCAAGACAATCTCCCTAGGGGGCTGTAGGATAATCCTGCAAATGGGAGGATGGCAGGAAGTTGTCATGGAAACAGAGGGCCTGAAAGATTGACTCTGAGCAGCAACAGGCCAGTGAGGAGCCTAAGTAGGATTTATAGCACATTATACTGTGAAAAACAGGAGAAAATTACTGTAAAGGCAGAAATTATAGCACAACAGAACATATCAGCTCTGAGATCCATCTTGCTAATTAAAACAGCATAGTCAGTGGTGGAGTGCGTGATAAGCCTGTTAGCCTAAATGGGAAGATGTTATCAATACTTCATTATAAAGTTTATTGTCTTTAAAGTAACTCTGCAGGAGGGGCAGGGAAGTGTGGAACCTGACTAACCAATGCCACTCTCTGCTCCATGTACTTAATAAATATCCATTCACTCCTAAGTCTTAAATCTCTGGAATGTTTTTGCCTCTTGAAATTTTCCAGCTATGGGTCACTTTGTGTGTGTTTGTGGAGGTTAAATAAGGAGCCTAAGGAGGGGGAGATGTAAGTGTTTGTGGAGGGCTGTGCTAAGCAAGTTTTAGTATCTTACTGAAGTCACTGACTGTGTCACCTGCATTTTAAAAAAACAGAAGCGGGGGCAAGTGTTCCTGAAATAGGCCCTAATTTTGCACGGTTCTAGCACCTCTTAGCTGAGGATCTCAAATCCCATAATATGTCTGGTGAGATTGTGAGAACTGATTCAAGGTCATCTAGAAATCCATACTGAGGCTGTGAACTAGTTACAACTTTTTTTCTGACGATGAAGTAATGTCTGGTAGTCATTAGAAGAATTTTCCTACTTTCTTAACATTATTGCATCTCCCATGTCCTTTATTCAGCTTTATCCCTATAGTAATCAAATAACCACTTTTTGAGCTTTGGCTGCATTAGTCCTAATTGACCTGAAAATTCCTGCATAATAGCACACATGCAGCAGGTTTGAGTGAACACTGTTTAAAAAAATTAGCAGCTGCTGCAGTCTAATCCGTGTAGTACATCATAATACACTGAACAGGAGATAAAAAGCCCTAGGATACTTCTATTCAATGAAGTAATTATTATTCTTGTTTGAATATTAGCATACTATTTAAGGAAAAAAATGAAAAAGAAGAAAAAAAAAACCCTGTAGCTCAATTATTGACACGTGGACTGGTGTGCTGCAAGTGCTTTATTACAGAATCCAAGCTAGTGTGTCTTATGATGCTGGCTTTTAAGGTTTTAGCACATTACAGCACTGCATCAATGTTTAAAAATAACCTAAAACCCTCTACTTCATCAGCTTTGAATCCTTAACTGCAGTGAGTCTCTCATTTCTCGCTTCTTACTGTTTTCTTTACATCTTTGTGCACAATGTTTCCCTTAGCAGAAGGCTGTGAAAGGATTGGCGTAGGCAAACTGAACACCTTTAATGATGAAAGTGACAAAATAGTGATGGTGGCTCATGGCAGAGAAACTTAACAGGCTGTTCACTCCTAGCATGTTGCAGCCAAGCCCTTCCTGCCCACTCCCCTTCTGGAAGGAGAGGCTTTGCAGGTAGAGGATCATTCCTGGGCAGATACAAGGAATCTGTGGGAAGATGAGGGCTGGCTATTCTTTCCTTCCTTGGCCCACTATGCTATTCTTGCTCCCCCTCCACAGCTAGACAGGGGAAAAAAGATGCCACACAGGATTTTTCGATTGAGATAAGGGCAGGAAGGGATCACTCACCAATTATGTTGATGGCCAAACCGCACTCAACTCTTATGAAACTACTGGCATCTTCTCACAGAAGCCGCCCCTGCAGCCAAAACCTTGCCAATGCAAACACAATATAATGTCATACTTGAGATGTATTCCTCTTGCCAGCTGCAGAAAAGAACTGTATTCCCTAATGAAGTTTGAAGTGCTGATGATCGTTTTTTGAACCATTTCAGCTTGTGACTGCTGGGAATTATGACGTGTAAATCTTTGTAACCATGTGGATTTTTCTACCTGAGGTTTCTGCCAGTAAAGCAAAAGTAAGCTTTCTGTCCCTATCTGCTTCTCTAATGGCATAACTTTTTCTTAAGTGAAAGCTGAGCTGCATTTTAAAAATACTGTGTGCACCTAGCCTGAAATACCAGGAGGTGTGATCACTAGAGCAGATCTTGTGCACTGAGTAAGAGGCTACTTGGTTACATTACCTTCCAGTGAGATGAGTTTGTGTAGAGAATGGTACAGATGCTGCTCTGGCATCTGTGTTGGGAATGTCATCCTCTCAGACACACCACTTGAGGGGTAGAAAAGAAGAGACGCTGTGTTAGCAAGGTTCAAGTGGGCTGAACAACAGCTGAAGAGGAATGTAGGAAAGCAAATGTCACCGGATGAACTCATGTACTTTAATACTAGTTAAAACTCAAGGCATCTGATGGGTCAGTGCCTCTCTAATGTATTTTTTAAATGACATAGTCATTAAAGAGATAAACAATCCAAATTAAACCATATTCTAGTCTACGTTCAATACTTGAGAGGTACAGAGAACAGTAAGGGGGGAGTATAGAAGCAAGTCTATACAGAATAGTAATCTCAATAGTTCTATATCTTTAAATTAATGATAAAAAAGGAGGGGGAGAGATGAGATTCAGTATTTTTTAAAATCCTTTTCTCATGGGATGTGATCCGAGAACAGTTGGTCACTGAGGTTAGCACATGGTAGGTTACATTTTCGTGGTGGTTTTTGTGTGTTGTTTAAAAATAGTTGAGTAATGAATGTTTAATGAATTATTATTTGATACTGTCTACATTACTGTTGGGCAATGTTCAGATCTTGGCAGTGATACCAAGTTAAACATTTCCACCTCTGGCTATTGCTTTTGCCTGGATGGTGTTGATTCCACTGTGCAAGTTCATGAGAGGAACCAGTTCAATGATCCAGAAAAATAATTCAAGAAAACAGTTTTTTGGTCTGGTTCACTGCAAGTACCTGTGTCAGCACAACGGAGAAAAGAACAGGGGGCACAAATGTAAACCCTCACCTCATCCCCTCACAAAGGGTGTGGAAAGCAGTTATGTTGCTGATGTGTTGTACTCAGCATTAATGCAAAATATACTGTTGTGACTTCAATATTAATTTCAGCTCCCACTGTGGCAAATGGCCTCTGTAGCAAACAGCCTTATTGTTGTGCCTGGTTGAACTTCTCATTGAAACATTTTGCAAGGTCACTGTGTGTATGAAATCATTTGCTATCTAGGTATTGATTAATCTACAAGTAGGTTGATAAGGGATGGGTGAACCAAGCAGCTGGAATAACTGAATTCTAATTTTCTTAATCCTTTTCTTCAAGTCTGACTTTGTGAGCAGCTTATATTATTGGCTATAGTCACTGTAGGTGCTTAAAAGTTTGATCCGTCGCTTTTAGTAAGAGCTTTAGGGATAGAGCCCTTGGGGTTTGTCCTAAAGAAGATCCAAGACAATTAAATTAACAACCTCCAGCTCTTGCTGTCTGCTTCACAGTCAGGCAACAGCTCAAGAAAGCATATTCAGCATCAGTGGAGATTGTAAAAGATAACACAGCCTCTTCGTGAGTCATCAAACCCATTGCAATGACTTTGCCCACCTAATAGTTGGTGGGTTTAGTGGAGTGTTTGGATTTGTTTTGTTTGGTTAATTTATTTTTTCCAAGGGGCATTAAAGCATGTCAAAGTACTGTGGCTGAGTGCTTTGGTTATGACTTTTCTTTGTATTTTAGGTAGATCTTTTACAACTGTATTTCTAGAGGTCTTTCTGGGTTTTTTTTAGAATTTTGGTGAAGGCAGATCAGAGCAAGTTTCTTCTTTAGGAAAGACAGGGAGGTGCTGCTGAAAATAACATTTTCTTGGTCTATTACAGTAGTATGTGTCTTCATGTGTTCTAAAACTTTTAATTTACCTCTCTCTTATATATAGAAATAATTAACTATAGACCTTGTTGCTTCCTCTCAACTCTACTGTTCATCCTTCACTTCCACCATCCTCAATTCTTCATGCTTTTCTTTTTCCCTATGTATTCTTGTTACAGTCTATGACTCTTTCTACACTATGTTCCCTTCTGAGAACATGCCTTTTCCAAATTTGGTATATTTGACTGTCCCTAATGACTGCTTGCTGCAGCCAGCACAAATCTGCTCTGAGGAGCACCGTTTGGACAAGTACATTTGCTCACCTTTGATGCTTGTCTTGTGAGAAAGCATGTAATTGTGATATCCTGGGGCTGCACCATAGCACTAGGAGGACTGTAGTTCATTATCTGTTTGCTGTACTTTTAATTCCCACTAATGAAGACTGTACCAGAGTAGTTGAAAGAGGAGAAAGTGATTCAACCTGAAGTGTGGTGCCGTTTTTATTTTGCTGTCAGTATCCTGAATATGTGATTTTGGAATGAAAGAGAAAAAGGGAATTGGATTTTCACGTTTTGATTTCTGTGCTGAAAACTTGAAGAACACTTTCTGATTAACATCCTTGCTGTCTTGGATGCTTTTTTTTTTTGAGTAGAGGCATCATTAACTATATCCATTAAATGATGGTGATGTGAATGCTAATGGTGAAGGGGAACAGCTGTTAACAACATGGTTAAATTATAGCATTTTTTATGTCTTTTATACCATGTGATAATATCAATGGAAAGTCTATTATTTACTTTAGCAAAGTGCATGGGATGGTAGGAAGAAAGCCCTGTGGAAGCCATGGATGATGTTTTCTGTCCAAATGTGGGAAATTCTGTATACTAAAATAGCCTTCCCTGTTAGATCCTTATTTAGCATAAACTGTTTATCAGGATATTAACTCTGTGTGTTTGGTTTGTATGTAGCACAGGCAAAGTCACAGCAGGTATTTAAAAGGGAGTCCTTGTATTTTGCTTTTGCTGTCCCCAAAGTAAATAATGCAGTTTCTGCTTAGTGAACTCATTTTACTCCTCCTAAACTACACTAATATTTCCAGTACAGCCAGATCAGAACTGTAGGTTTTAATACAGCAGTGTTCCATGAGGAGGGAATAGAAATGCCTTTCCTCGGAGAAGTGATGATGTAATTGTTAATTATGTGTGTTGTGGTTTAACCTCAGTCAGCAACTAAATACAATGCAGCCTCTGTCTCTGTCCCTGCCATCCTNTAGGTAAAACATAATAATCATAATAATAGTGATGAAAAGGAAGACAAAAAAAATTGAAAGAGAAATAAAACTCAAGAAAGACAAATAATGCACAATATCATTGCTCACCACTTACTGAATGATGCCCAGCTAAATCCCTCCAGTTTATAAACTGAGCAGGATACTCTCTGATATGGAACATCCCTTTGGCCAGTGCTGGTCAGCTGTCCTGAACCTGCTCCCTCCTGGCTTCTTGTGCACCTTTTTATTGGCAGAAGCCAGGAAACCGAAAAGTCCTGGACCTAGGGTAAGCACTACTGAGCAACAAATAAAAGCATTACTATCGATATTATTCTTATAGTAAATCCAAAGCACATCACTGTTCCAGCTACTAGGGAGAAAGTGAATTATGTCTCAGCTGAAACCAGGACCCGTAGGTGTAGCTGTCACATTTGAAACCAGCCCATGGAGTCCTGCAGTGGAGCAGAAATTCACCTGTAGTCCATGGAGGAACACATGGTGGAACACGTGTGTGTGCCCAAAAGACTGTGGCCCTGTGGGAAGCCTGTGCTGGAGAAGGTTCCTGGTAGGGTCCCCATGAAGAGGAGCCTATACTGGAGCAGGTTTGCTGGCAGGACTTCCAACATTATGCAGGACCCACACTGGATACAACAAGGGTCCCATGTTGGGTCAGTTTGTGAAGAGCTGTAGCCCATGGAAAGGGCTGTGCAAGAAGTTTGTGGAGAACTATCTTCCATGGGAGGGACCCCACACAGAATCAGGGGAAGAGTGTGAGGGAAGAGTGGCAGGCACAGTGTGTGATGAACTAACCCACTCCCTTTCACTGCTTATGGGGAGAAAGTAGAGAAAAATGGAGGTGCAGTTGAGCCTGGGAAGAAGTATGTCAGAGAGGGGAGGTATTTTTAAGATTTATTTTTAGTAATAAATCAATTTCTGCAACTTCAGTCTGTTAGTTTTGCCCATGACAGTCATGGCAAGTGATCTCTCCCTGTCCTTATCTTGACCCATGAGGCTTTCCTTATGTTCTTTCTTCCTGTCCAGCTGAGGAGAGGAGTGACACAGTGGCTTTGGTGGTACCTTGTGTCCAGCCAGGACCAACCCACCCCATCCACATACATGTCTGAAGTTGTAAGGCTTTTTTTAGTGGTAGTTTGGTCAAATTGCTGATAAGCTTGAAGGATGACTCAAGTAGCTGAATGCCTCAAGGAAGTGGATTGTGTGATTCATGAGGATTAGTCTCATCTTTCACATAATTTTATGTGATGAAAGGCAAGATGAGTTTTACTTGATTTTTTTCTGAAGTATAGGTTTTATTCAGCTGTTCATGCTAGTATTGGTGTAAATGAAGATACTGATACAGGAACGTAGTCTATATTATCCACATGAGATTAAGGATCAAATAATGGTGTTTTTGCAATGCAGGATGAGAAAGAAAAAGTAAAATGACATCTACATGCTATCAAGTCAGTATCTTTAGTGCTGAGAGGTATAAAGGATGCCCTTTCCCACCAACAGATTTCCTAGTTTAGGCCAGGTGTGATAAAAATGAGGCACCTGTTGCCTGACTTCAGCTGAGTAAACCTGTAACCCCTGAAGTTAGAGGTGTGATGAACTGCTGCCTTTGGAAGAAGTAAGCTTATCAGTTTCTTTCCACATGACTAGACAATGCATTTCTGCAGGTGAACTGAACTCAGCAGTGAGAGGCCTCTGCTGCAGGGCTCGGATGCTTTGTGTAATCCTGACCTGTTTCCTTTTCATGCCCTTTAGTCCCACCAGTGCCTCCTCACCATTCTTCTGTTGCTGAATTTCTATGTATTCATTTTGTTTGCCTTCAAAGAGGCACTCATAGCAAAAGGTAGATTTCATTCATAAATCGAGGGGTAAGAGCAGTAGACAAAACCAAGTAGGCTTCCAAATCCACCACAATATGTTGCAACCTCTTATGCAGTGATACAAATGGTGTTTACTAGCAGAAGCACAATTGCTTTCAAAATATATGTATATTTGTATCATCATGTAGCTGATGTTACCAAATGCCCTTGAAAGCAGAAATAATTCTGCCAACTGGGCACAATAGCACTCACTTCCCACCAGTGCTGATGTTTGGAGTACTTTGTATTCCTTATAAACTTCATTGGTAATGGCATATTGTAAGTCTGGTACTATTTTGCAATAGTGAAATGAAGGAAAAAATGTTATTGTAAACTGTACAGACTTTTACCTAGAAGACCTAAATTAATTGCCTTGCTGTAGCCCATGAACTAGTTTCACTTGTCATCCCAAGGTGATTTGGGAAGCAACCTAAATGGGGATGTATCCCACCAGGCTTATTGCTTGGATTTTGTTTTATTGCTTTAGTAAGTGATGGGCTGCTGTAGGATTCCTCTGGATGACATGTCCATGAATAAAAAATGAGTTTGTTGTCACTCTAGTGAAGAAATACAGTAAATACAAAGCAGAGGCATCCAGCCAGCACAAGAACCACCTCATTGCAAATTGTAGGAATTCAACAGAATGTCATCTGTGCATCAAGAACAGTTAATATGTTGCACATATGGATTAGAACACTTCTTATTTGCCAGCATGGTGTCATGCACCTACTTACTAAATATTCCTAGAAGGTCCAATCCTGTTCTAATGAAATGAGTGACTGTGAAAATAGAGTGACTTTGAGACCTAGTGGGAGTAGCCTAAAATTGCAGATAACCATGACTTTGATAGCTGGCCATCTGTGGGAAGCTTTTCTTCCATTATTAAGATGGACTATGCATCCAATAAATTCCTGTGATACCTCTGATTCTTGTGATTAAATTATACTTTATCTCGCCGCATCAGACAATGTATGAGGTCCTAAGCTCTGAAAATAATGCTATATATGTAATGTGCCTTGTTGTATAATGTCTGACAGAAATACATGTGCTACCTTCCTTTTCATGTATGATAAAACTCTCTGTGTAGTGTTGTAGTGAAGTATTCTAAAGGGAAGATGTGCACTTTTCTTTTTAATGCAATAGCTGAACCAACCATTGTGGAGTTACATAAGCCCTCCAAAACCCTCATATTGACCACGCAAAATTAAGCCTTAAGCTTCCATTCAGAGATAAGACTTTTCAGTAGTTCTCAAGCAGCCTAATCCACTGACCTGAGTGAGACCTGATCTCTGAGCTATCACAGGGTACATTTTGAGTTCTCACCTCAATCCTTCACTGACATATTAGAGAAGATAGGAGGAAGTCTCCAAATTTCTATACGCATTCTGTATTTATCCCTTCTCCTTATGTCACAGGACAGTTTTCTGAGAAAGGTGGAAAAATGTTATAAGGATTTAAATTTATGCCACAGTAAAAGCATAATTCTAAT
>VZTN01018475.1:6473-21757 GCA_013400515.1 Erpornis zantholeuca
GATGGGCAATGTGGAGAAACATTGTCAAGGACCAAGCACATTGCATCAAAAAGCATAAGCCCTGATATTTTGGTTCCTCTTTAGATGGAGGAACTGTCACATCCCAAGTGACCTGTTCCTCTTCCCATTGGTGTTTAATAGCCATGGCAGACTGCCTCTCTCTGGGAAAGTGCCCTACTGAGCATCTGTAGGGAAAGTAACAATCACTGGAAGTTACCGTGCAGAAACAGCACTAAGACTTTTCTCAACATTTCTCCCCACACTGCAGCTGTAACATTGAAATTGTTATTATGGATAATAATACTTGGGAATGCTTGTGAAGCTGCAGTGCATGATCTTCCGAGATCTGCACAGTCAAACCCCACCTGTATTTTTNGGAGTATTAGAAATGTGGGAATCCAGCCACTTTTAATTTAGCAAGGATATTGAATGTATTTGTTTCTTCTATTGTTGTTTGCCTAGAAAATATAAAATAGTCTGTTTTTATCAGAAGAATATTTCTCTGAAGCATGGAGTAAAATAAAACCAATAAAAAAGAAAGTAGGGTTCTTTTTTCTCTGAAGGATATGGCACACTGCAGAAAAGAAATGTGTTGCTGCTTCAAGGTGAGAGAACTCAAGTCATATCTCAGAACAACCTGCCTTTAAGAAGACAAATGGCTGTGGTATTTACGATAGTATTTTTTGCCAGTAATAAGATGACTGCTCAATAGAATCTTTTTTCAAAATAGAGAGCACACTTACCAAGAGCTTTTCAGGAGCCCACGGAAATAAACATAAGATACAAGGCAACACAGAAGTTTGGGCATGTATACATAACTACTTCCCCTTGTATACATTTACCTTTCTGTTAACAGAAGTGCATGATTGCAAGGAAGAGTTCCCAAAGTGTCTGTAAAAGAATTGCACTGCTGCTATGCCATGATGATAGAAACATTTTTAGCAGAGCTGATTCATTTCTTACATAGGCTGTATTTCAGTGTCTCTGTCTATAAAGATTGTATCCATGCCTAAAGCTGTGCAAAGACACGTCATCTTTATGGCTGATTAATCTCTCTTTAAAATCACCTTTGTAAAAACAATCTTGATTTAAAACCAAGGTGGTTGTTTCAGTTGTCAAGCAGTGAAGACAGTGATAGCCCTCTTCGTGGAAAAGGGAGGGAGTCTATCATGTAGAGGTGCTGTGTCAATGAACTTGCATAGAAAAGCACAAGGTGCTCTCTATCAACAGGTATTTAAAAGTATTTAAAAATATTTTTAAGTATGTGCACCTGAAATTCAAACTTAAAACAGTCAAATAAACACAAGCCAACTGCCACAGGAAAGAAAAATCACATCTTCAAATTTACACAAGATGTGTCTGCTTGAAATTTTCACAATTACTTTCAATTTTTGTTACATGCCCACCTGATAGTACAGCAGCAACTCATTCCTGATTGGAAGCTGCTTACTGCAAGTTGTCAGGTTCTATCAACATTCCTTCTCAATCTTTTCAGAAAAGAATCAGTTTTTTTCAGTCCAATATTTCAGATTTTGCCAGTAACCTGACAAAATGGCATCTCCTTATTTCTTAATATTTTGAACAGTGATATAAAAATGGAACCTCATTGTCAGCTGTCCCTGTCATGTGCATTACAGAGGCATTTCTTTACACGCATTTGGTGAAGTTTTTGTTTATTTCCATAATTTTAATGAATCCTGCTTTGGAACAGAGGATTTCTGTTAGAGGGAGCAGTCTATTTTCTGTTAATGACAAGATTGAGACATAAACGGCTTGAATATGTTTTTTCAAGAATTATCTATCATAGTAATAATATTTTCCACTGTTGCTTTTATTTTGTACTTTTCCGAGCTCTGTTTAATGTGTTATGGATTTAATCCATTGTGTACAGAGTTGTATTCAATGGACTTGACCAATTATTGGTTATAGATGTAAGCAACACTTAAAAGAAGCAGAATTTTCCATGGAAAAAAATTTTTCTGTCTGGGTATTGAGAAAGAGATTATTGACAGGTATAAAAAGCTGTAGAATCAAAGACATAGCAGGTGATGGGATCAATAGCAGTGATGTTTGTCATCGCCTTTTGCAGTCTCACAGGCAAAGATTAGTATTTGTTGGACTGGAATTAATTAGTTGTAGCCAAAATTTATATCTTCAGTGAAGATTCATTAACAAATTACTGATAGTGATTTTCAACTGAAAATCATATCCCATATCAACAGTGCCATTTAGGAATAAAGCATTCCCCTTCAAGGAATTTAGTAAACTAGATTTCTTCTTTACAACTTAATTTTATTACCTATTAACATTGCTAACTTCAAAGCAAGGACAATAAGTACTTAATAGATACACTGGTAATAACTATTTCAGATTTTTAAATGATAGTGAGAAAGGTTTTCTATTCACTTTCTTCCAAAATTATATTGCCTAGTGATAATTATACGATCATAAAAAGTAGTAAGACCTCCTAAGTTAAATTTGCAGAGGAGATTTTGTGACCCAGCTGAACAACAGCATAGCAATCACCTACTAAATTTAAGAACCAGTATTAGAAAAGTATCTTCCAGAGATAATATATAGATACAAGAAATCATGTTGCAAAGTTTACAATTGGGAGCTTTATATTTCTGTAAATCTTTTGCCAAGCACTACCAGTGCTTCCTTTCAAAAGTGGGTACCATCTAGTAGGTAAGGAAAATACTAACATGAGAAATTGAGTTTGGTGAGGCTTTAGGGAGACATGGTCGGAGAAGAAGTTCTTAGGAACATTGTCAGGCATCTGCAAGGTGGGAAAGCTCAGAAAACACAGATATTTGCTCTGAAAACCACCCTTGCAGCCCAGGAGCATCCTTATCAAGAAGATTATTTTTGTTGTATTGGTCCATTCACTATGACCTAAGCATCCAATGGGTGTGTTGCAGAACTGCACTGTCACCAAACTGACACTCCAAAGATTGCAGTCAGCCTTTTTCTTCTTAGTAGAGAAAACACAGGAGTGTTTCCAGCAGCACTGCCAAGATTCCTCCCTGCAACCTGCCTAGGTCATGCTTCCCCTCCAGTGGTCAAGTGCTCCCAGCATGGGAAAGTGATACTCAATTAGCTGTGTATCACTGCAGAAAGGATTTGAAATATCACTGCTGGAACTCTGGTTTTGCTGGTTTGGTTGACAAAAAGACTCTGTGAGGGAACTGCTGTGGAAAGGGACTGCTGACAGGAGCACTTAAATGGAATACTTCCTCAAGGACTATTTCCTGAAGAACTGATCTCCAGTTTCCCAACTCTGAATGGCACTGGAATCACAAAGTGACATTGCTCAGTGATCATCAGTAAATGCTCAAACTGCCCTGTTTTCAGGGGTGAGATGACCTAGAGGAGCAAAAAGGATATCGGTTCCTGCATGTGGAAATAGAAATCTGTGGTTTGCCTCTGTCAGATCCAAAAGCAGGCACAGGCTGTGAAACCAAGTGCTCTGGATGCCTGAAATTGCAGATGGCACAGTCTCCAGATGGTTACATGGTGGCTGGCTGTTTGGGCAGTCGGGTTTGGGTTTTATATTATTACTAACCAGACCAATGATATCCAAATTNTTTCTAATTCCCAACTCCTTCAGGGAACAATTTGTTCAGAGAAAAATTGTCCTTTGATCATGTTCAGTTCTCCTTGAAAAGACCAAATAAGATTAATGCCGAAATAGCCAAAAGATTGGACATGGAATTTATATTGAGAATTTGGTTGAACCTGGCAAAAAGCAAAGTGCAGCAGAAACTGATTTTTTATTTTAACTTCAGAACATAAATACATTATGATTTTTCTGTAGCCTTCTGGGAAATTTTGGAGGTTGCATACAAAGAAATCTGTAAAGGGATTGCCTGAACAGACAAACAGACATGTTAATCAAGGAAACAAAGCTGTAAAGAGCCGTGGGAGCTGAGACCAAAACACTGATGTAGGCTTGCAGAAAGCTGAGTGAGTCAGCATGCCTGGAGAACAGCAGTTCACATCCTCTGTGTAATTTGAGAGCCCTGTGTTGCATCTGTGCTCAGAGGAATTCCCTGCTGATTCCATTTATCCCTGCCATACCAAAATAATATTTATGCTTCTTGTCCTACTATCAGTGCCATCCAAAGCTTTATTTCTCTTCTTAGTTTTGATTTCCTCTTTTAGAATCCATTTGTTTTAGGCTCCACTCCCTGCTTCCCTGTCTTCATCCTATAAGCATTTTTGTAATGTCGATGTCTTAGGATCCACTCCAAGGCATCAGTGTATTACAAATATTGTCTATAGATGGGAAATACTTCTTGACTGATCACAGCTTTGAAATTATCCTCAGACAATGCATTTGATTCTGAATGAGGCATTAGCTGCTTTTGTACTTACTCCATGTTTACATGTTAGGAACAACTTTCATTCCAATACAGTTGCATATGGATAAAACTTATTCACTATTTTTCGGAGGAGAAATGAGATGAACATCAAAGCAGCAATATTGGGTGGTAAAAGGTATGCTGTTATCAAAAGAAATTATACAATAAAACCAAATTATGAGATAATTTCTCAGGGCCTTTGTTGGAAACAATCAAAAGTATAAAGGTGAAATATGTGCTATAGAGTAAGAGAAAAAAGGAAAGTACCTGCCTTTTAGAATGTTTTCTCTGTCACAGAGCTGCATTTTCACTATGTCAGTAATGGATTGCATCCATACCCAAAATACAGACAGAAATTGAATGAACTTGCACAAGGATTTGATTTATGTATAAGCTGTAATGAGAATTTTTCATATAGATGAATTTTGAGAAAAGAGACTATTTTCAAGTCAGACATTTTATTAACACAGAAGATTCCAATCAGCTTTTGAGCTATGTGCTCTAGTAATACTGACAAATTCGCGTTTCTATCTTTTTGAAATATAGTAAATATGAATAGTACCTGATAGGGATTTGATGATTAAACATTTCATCACAAATACTGGTGTGGTTAATCTGAGTAGGATAACCTTTTCACAGCTGCTGCCATGGAAATAAAACCAATGAAGTTATGTTTGAAAGGTGTGCCCCTTGTGGTTAGAGTTCAGTCAAGCATGGTGTGTTGGTTTAATAAAACCTGGTTTTTGGGGGCAGAGAAAAAAAAAAAAAAAAAGGCTGCTCAAAACTTCTATGTCCGGCACAGAGTCAATCACTGAAAGCTCTGACGATGGGCAGGTCACTAGGCCAATTGGACAAGCTGGTAACGCCACTGTGATGACATATTTAAGAAAGGAGAAACCGCAAGGAGTTCTCTTTTCCTTGCTCCCCTCCGAGGGGTGACGAGGGGGGCACGGTGGCTGGGCCCGTGCCACGGGAAGGGGCCATCCCAGCACTGCGAGCCGGGACCATGTGGCCAGGCCCCTCCTGAGGCCAGGGCCGCACAACCAGGCCCCTTCTGAGGCGCAGCCCATGCGGAACCGGGCAGAAACACCTCCCAGACGGCAGCAAAAGACATGGCGAGTATTTCCCTGATGAAGAGCCTGGACGAGATCAACCTCTCAACTTCAATTTACAGATGCCAATTCTATTCCGAGTCAGAGAAAAAGGAAAAGTGAGGAAACGTGAGGAAAACCAACATGGCGACACCGAGGTCAGTGAAAAAAAGGAGATGGAAAGGGTGCTCCAAACACTGGAGCTGAGATTCTCCTGCAAGCTGTGGTGAGAACTATAATACAACAAACTATTTCCCTATAATTTATGAGGTGCATGAGGGAGTGCTCATGCTGAAGTGTGTAGATGCTGAGAGGCTGTGATCTATAAAGAATTGAACAGAGAGAGATGACCCTTACTTCTAGAGATCGAAGAAGAGAGCCTTCACTTCCAAACTAGAACAGCTCATCCATAAAAGACTAAACCCCATGAACTACTATGACCCATGCTAGGCAGTTGTGAGAAGACTGCATGACCCATTGGAGGGATTTCACTTTGCAGCAGGTTCAGGCAGGCTGTTGCTGGTGAAGGTTGAAACCACGCTAGAAAAGTTCGCAGAGAACTATCTCCCGTGGCGTCTCGGTTTTGGAGACAAAATTTTAGGAGGAAACGCTCCAGAATGAGTGCCTCCTCTAAAGGGAAAGGGCCTTTCCTCCACCAATGGGACAAATTGATTACAGCAGGTGAAAAATGGGAAAAAAACCGAACTGTTTATTAAAACTGAATAAAACAGGGCAGAACAGAAAAACTCAAAATACAACAAATGCCCAGAGAAGGAGAAAAATAGATGGGCTGGCAACTGGTCCCCCCAGTCTCTGGGAAGGGGAATGGGAGTCCACACAGCAGCCTGGAGCGGGGCAGATGGAAAAAACCTTTTGATCCTCTGGTGCCGATCCTCCTCCTCACAGCAGGTGAAATGGTTTGGCCTTCATTGGGGTTCAGACCAGCTGGGATGATGCCTTAAATGGATACCTAGAAACAGAGACTAGACAGGAATAAGGGAGAAAAATGAGGTATTTATTTGAAAGGCCTTCAGATGTACACTTTTGGGCTCCAGAGGGTCCTGCCTCAGTGGATCCCAAAATGGACATTCAGGTCACAAGTGCTTCACACTTTTATATCAGCATAAATTCACCAACCAGAACCCAGCCAATGATGGAATTTCCCCAAGCTTGTCCCCCCTCCCCAAGATGATGGTTTACAGTTCTTGGTCTGGGTGTCCTTGGAGAGCAAGTTAGAGAGGTTTGTTATGTCTATCTTAGCATAAGAGAACAGCACTTAACAAGCTACAGGAAACTTCAGAGTTACACTGGGCAGTACAGGATTTGAAAAATATAAAAGTTAAAACCTAAGGCATCAGGGGCCACCCCACAGTCCTGCCAGGGCCACCCCGCAGGCTCCCCAGACCAGAGAGAAGGGAAGGAAGGTAGGGAGGCCATGGGGAGGGAAGGGAAAAAAACAAAACCTTTTTTCCAGCTAGCAGGAACAAAAAAAAAATAATAAAAAAGCTGCCAAGGGAGCAGTGCAGCATCCCCGGTGCACTCCCTCCAGAGCACGGCCCAGCCCATTTCCCCAGCCCATTGGATTCAGCCGAGCTGCCCTCAGGTCCCATGTCTCCAGCACCACCCCCTGGGTCCATCTTAATGACACAGTGTCCTTGGGCATTAAGTAGACAGTTAAGGGATAAAGCAGCATCATAACATCACCCCAGGATACATCAGAATAAACTCTTTTTCTTAAAAATACAGAAAGACTCTTAGGAAGAAACCCTATGTTTTGTTTCCTTGCGTGATTGGTGGAAAGAGGGAGGGACTGAAAAAGAGGTGTTCTGAAAGTTTGCTTTGATTCTTACTACCCTTTTTATTTTTAATTCTGTTAGTAATAAATCTTTATACTGTTTAAGTTTGGAACCTCTTTTGCCTTTAAGTGTTTTTCCCCTGATCCTTATCTCACTCATGAAAATGAAGTTTTAATTCCACCTCCTCTGCTCAGCTATAGCAGAGGAAGATAAATGAATAGTTTCTCATGAGTGCTTGGCGCTTAACCAGCATCAAACTGTGACACATCATCTTTGGGAATTTGCAGATTCAGTGCTGTGCAGCACAGGTTCCTACAAGGCAGTAAATCACACCAGAAGCACAGAGATGAACTATTTGTCCATCCGTCCATCACTGTGGTAGCCAAGTGCTTTTAAAAACTGTTTTATTCTAGACACCATATGTTCAAATGCATTACACAACAAGTTTAAAGTGTCAAAAATCTATTTCTAGCTTTGATTCAGTGTGTAACACTGAACAAGTTGTTTTAAGTTTAGTCTTATTCTTGTTTCTCTGCTGTGAAAAGGAAAGAAAATCAGCAGAGGCAGTGAAGTGAAGGGAACTGCCAAGCATTGTGCTTTGTACAGAACTCTGCTGCCAGGTTTTATAGAACGCTGTTGTAAAAAGATCCATGATAATAAATATGTGTCTGTTTTTTTCTTGAAACCCTCATCTAGTTTTGTCAACTGAAAATACCTCCTCTGAGTTTCATAAGAAGTATGTTTCTGAAATGGTGGCAAAGAAAAGTGTTCAAACATGGAATCTCAATTTCTTTTTAGAATATGAAGTTTACTGTGTTCAGCATAATGAGATTCTCATGTAAGCTCTCTCAAATTTTGAATGAGATATTTCATTTGAAGAAATTTTGGAGTGTTTGTGGTTGACTGTATTGAGAAGGGTGCCTGCCGGATTGATAGGTTTGGTAGTTGGCACCATGAAAAGGAGACTACACTCACCTGTGCTTTTTTTGGCCAGAGGAAGATAAAATAATGGCAAACCACTGTAAAAACTGAAGAGTGCTCCTAATGTTATGCCCAATGCATGCTGTTTGTCCACTGATCCGAGCTTTTAGAAGGGTAATAGCCTATACAGCCTTCACTGAGTGCAGAAGTGTCCCATGCCACCAAAAGCACACAGCCTGCTGAAGTATTGTTACTATGGCTGTCTGCTCCCTCCACTTGTAAAGGGAAGAAAATCTACTGGCAGCAGGTACAGCTTGTGAAGCAGGACAAGATTCTATTTGCCACTTTTGACAGTTGTCTTGTAGAACCAACTTTCAGGAACATACTGAAGCAAATATGTTTTCCTACGTGACTACTATGGGTCACAAGGCATTGTAACTGGAATCTGGTATTGGAATACCCTGCAGGTCTTCGAGCTTTAGTATTGCAAAGGGTGACATAGGTACAGCTATGTACTGGGTGATATGCATTTCCTATCCAATTTATAAGATGCCTTTCAGTGTTGGCCTGATGCACCAGCAATGACTCCAGTTGTTCATTCTAAAACCAGCTGTAATGACTTTACCATCTCACCTTCCCACTCAGCAACAGTGTGTGGCAGTGTGTTCCTTCCAGTAAGAGTGAATCCTCATTTCCTGATGCTGGATGATCACTGTCAATATTTTTTTGTCTGGCCTTGGCACACTGCCTTTTGTCTTCTGGCTCCAGTAAGTGAGCAGCTCCTCCTTCCCTGCTGTTCCCAGTTGCCTTGTTAAATCCATCATAATGGAAAGCTCAATTTCTGTGGTAACATGCAAGAAAAGCCACCTGATCAAGAGGCACTCCTGTGTTTCCATTTCACACTTCCTTCTTGGTTCAAATGCTCCACTGGCAACTCTAGCTAGCTTATTAGAAGATTCCTTCCCCTACTGATGAAACAGCAATGGTCCATTTTCTGCAGGTCTGTTTTGATACAGGAGGTAGAACAATGTTGAATGAATTCAGATTCTTCTTTCTTGTACCCTATAGAAATCTGGAGATTCAGTTCCATTATATTTTTTGCCTTCAACTGCCTATTTGTACTCAAGGAGTTAAAATAATCTCTGGAAAGATCTCTTTGGTTTCTAACACCAAATAGCATCATTCTGACACTTTTGAATTTCTCTGTAATATGAGCTAAAACCCGTGAAGTATTCTACAAAGCAATATCATTACAGCTGGTGTTTATCCTGCCTAAATAGATCTTCTGCCATTTCTGAGTCTAGATAAAAGTAGGGTCATGTCTCTTTATTAATAAGAGCAAATTCACAAAATAGAAGATTAGAAAGTTTTTAATTTTCCAGCTGAATATCTCAGATTGCTCTTGATGTCTGACAAGGTTGGGCACAGCTAAAGGAACACTTCTGGAATTTTAAATGACATTAGAAATGAGAAAAAAACCCTTTTGATCTTTTCCATCTCTGACCAGGAATCCATAATGATCATGCTTTTCTACTGTAGCTTCTGGATGAGACATGACTTAAGTTGGCCTTACAGCCAGGTGGGATTGTCCTGTATCCTGTTGTCTTCGCTAATTGCTTATGAATTAGAGCAAAAATAGAGCACATGGAGATTGGCTTTCTTACACCTTCCTTTAGACAAAGCCTGTGAGTGTCATGCCATGGTAGTAATAATATTGAAATTTATACCACCCATAAACCTTTTATAGCAGTGTAATTAGTAGGGCTATTAGTACTACCCAGGCTTAGCCTTATTTTATTGCTATGAACACAGCTTGTAATCACATAAATGATAATAAGTAATAACACTTAAGGGCACTGTATAAACGCAAGCATTTTTGTCTCTCTACTGAGTGCTCTTTGTGAACAAAAGTAGGGGATCCTACAGCTTTTCCTCTCCTGTGGGTACTTATTTCCATGCTCTCCTTAGAGGGTCCTCTAAGGCAAAATAAGATTGTAGAACTCCTGTTTTCTTCAGTAATCTGACTGCTGACTTCTGTGCTAGGTGCAAATTAGGCAATAAATAGGAAGGAAAAAACTGGATTCAAAGAGTTTGGGGGACCATTTCTGCAAATCAGAGGTGTGTTACAGTGTTCTCAATAGTAGATTATTCAAATGAGCTTTTTATTGCCTTGTGGTTTGTGCTGGTTTATAGAATGAATATTAGTCTATAAATAGGGCAATATTTTGGAGAAGAGAAGATGCAACTTTTAATTTAAGGTACCTTCTTGAGTAGAAAGCATAGTCCATTTGGCTTTGCAGTATGCTGCTAGGTTTGTTCTGTGCCCTGGAAAGGAGACTGGATGGCTATTCCTGTTGTGCATCACTCCACATCTCCAGCTTCCCTCCCAGTTGGCCTACACCACCATCTAATGATATTTCTGCTGTTTCTGGATCTCTAGTGCAAGTCAGCTGGTACAACATCAGTTCTGCAGTTTAACTCTGGTTAACTCTCTGGTGAGAATAGAGTGTTCACAAAACCAAAATGGGATATTTCCTTGTAGTGTTAATAGCCAGAAGGAGATTCACTGTGCTGGTGAGCAGGTTTTTGAAAGGAATTAAATAGGCCAGGAGCTAACTGCAAGCAAATTGGTCAATACACATCATCCAACCAGAATAAAATGAAATTTAATTAAGTGGCCTAGAACGACTGTGTATCAGTCTTGGGCATTCTTCCCACATTAATAATCTAAATGCACTAGGGAAGAAAAATAAGTCAGTAGTGATCATTCGATTCAAATGGAATTTAAAAGCATGTTTTAAACAAAGTAGAAGGTGAGAGGCGGAGAATGACTCAGTCTGTTACACCAACCCCGACAGCACTGTAGCTCAGGTGATAGCACTGCCCCAGCAGCTGGCTTTCCTCTTTGGTCATTTATTTAGCAGTTTTCATTATAGTCCCCTCAGGACTGCTTCTATGCCTTCCAGAAAAAAAAAAACAAACTCATATCTGTGTGAGAATTCAATTTCTGTTACATTTATGGCTACCACCTTTGCAGCATTTTGCACAAAGTTGTGATAAACAGTATCAAAGAACATAGTAACTATCTTTTAGATTTCTGATTTTCATAGTTGTAGTTTAGTTACATAAATGCTTTCTTAACACTTCTTATGCCTGATATCTTCCATTCTTGAGGGTCTTTTAGAATTCTGCAATCTGTTGTTTGGGTATGTGAAACTACTAATAGGTATTTCTTAAATGTATCATATTTTCATGATTTGCTACTTGTGTTAAAAAAAATCAGAAAGCCATTTGTCCACAATGCTGCTATTCTTCTGAGTACCATAATCAGTATTATAACAGCAGAATTTGTAAGGAAAAGTTGTATTTTGACTTCATTGCATTTCTGGGATGCTTGAAATTATGGCATCATGTCTACTGTTCAAGAACTTTCAGTGCTTGTGGATTTAATGAGATTTTGTTTGACAGCTTCTCTAAAGATCAAATTTTGGACTTCATCTCTATTACCTAGAGTTTTGTAGCACTTATGGATTATTGCTTCTGGGCTGGATGGAGGGTTAAGTCCCTTGCTGTTTTCTCTTAATATAGTCCTGCTTTTTTAGCTTTTACATGGTACTGTTTAATTTTAAAACAGTTTTTAGTGTTTCTCAAGAAACAAGCCTATTATTAAATCATAGAATACTCTGCTACTTAGAAAATATGTCAGAAGCATGCTCCAGAGGCTTAAATATTTTAAAATTGTTTATTTTTCCACACTTTTTCTGCTTGATTACAACTTAAGCATCCATAAATTGGTCTCATGCTAAGAGAGCTTGTAAACCCTCAGGGCCTCCCAGTATAGCCAATACCCTAATTGCTTTTAAGCACATCTTGGGTGGTTTCCTGGTGCACGGCAATACAAAAGTCAACAAATTCTGGTTGAGAGACAGTCACTTCTGCCTGTGAGGTTCTTTTGTGATCCAGTTACTCTAAGTTGAGAGATTAAAAAGTAATGTAGGAGAGGAAATTAAACAAAGAACAGAAGCGAGCAGCCCATTTAAGTTTTCCAAGACAAAATGCTTATTAAAACTGGCCAAGTTTCTCAGACAGGTATTCTATGAAAGCAATTGCTGTAATTGAACAAGATGTGATATAGTTACAATCAGGCAGGGACAGACTCCAAAAGACAGTTACTCCTGACTTATGGTTCATCCATATTTGCATTGTCAAGAATATTCTGAAACTTTCCTTGAGGATTATTAGGGGTTTGCAGTTTGGCAGCTTTTTTTTGGAGTTTGGTTGTAGCATAGTTGCTTAATATACAATGAATTTTTATGAGCGGAGAGGAAAAGAATTTTCTGTTTGTCTGTGTAGTGGATTGTTGGATGTACATGGCTCAACATAAGGTTCCATGGATAGGTTTCCATTCACAGCTGTCTCATCAGTTAAAACTCTTTGAGGTGAAAGCAATAAAAATTGCTATCCTCATTTAAAATTTAGAACATAGGCATCTAAGAAATGTTGCCTACCAATAGATAAATTTTTTAAAAGTGCATTTATTTTTGTAGTGGATGTAAAAGTACTTGTTTGACCAAGAAACTGGAACTAGCGTATTGAAAAATAGATTATTATGTCATAATCTAACAGATGGGGAATGTGAGTATGTCTGAGATACAAAGAGGTCTATTCAAATAATGCTGTGAAACACTTTGACTTCTGTGTTAGTGCAGTGCAGATCATGCACAATATAGTCCTTTACATTCTGAACTATAAAACACATAACACCAATCAGGCAAAATAGCATTCAGTAAGAAGGTTTTAAGGTTCAGTAGAGGTTTGAATCCAGAATTTCACATTCAAGGAGTTTCCCAGAACTTCTAGCTGTATCTACTGCTTCCCAGCATAAGAGAACAGGAAGATGCTTTCCTTGCAGTATACTCTGTCCCACATCAAATTCAGTATTGCTCTATCTTTCCTTCTTCTTGCACTTTTATTCCCACATGAAGTCTGGGATCAGGTAAGGTTACCCTTATCAGGAAGCAGCTTCTTCTTCTATCTGTGTGAGCAAAATCCTGCAGTGTGAAAGCAGGAAAGACAGCCCAAGGCTGGGACCAGGCCTGGTTTCACACATGGTCAAAATGCATGCTTTGCCTTCTCGTTGGAGTCCATCAATCACCTGTTCAGCAGAGAAAACTGACCCTTTTAGGTAATGGAAGGAAAAACAAAAGAACCTTACATTTGTTTGTTTGGGATTTTTAACAGTCTCATTAAAAGCTATTACAAATACCAGTTTTCTGTAGTTGCTCTGTCCACAGAGATCACTCAGAGTTTTGGCTTAGACATGTTCATCGTGAAAGTGATCACAGTTATGCTATAAGAATTGTTTTGTCATCGGGCAGCAACTAGACTAGACCTTTGATTGAAAAATCAACTTCAGACAACCTTTTTTTTTTTGTCTTCAGTTAACACTAATTAAAAGGACAGTTTGCACACACTGATTTTTGAAGACTCATTTACTTCTTTTCACCTGTTTAATTTACTGCTGTGTGCTTGAATACAGTCAGCTGTTACTAGAAACAATTCAAATGAAAAATTGTACGTGAAGATACAAGCAGGTATTGTGTTAAATAGCAGCTCCTTCATCTTCTTCTGGTGAAACCCAAAATTGCCTTTGCAGTTGTATAGGAGAAGACATATTTTATAGATGTGGTTGGTTTGTATTGTTTGCTAGATTACTTTTCAAATTTTATTGCTAAAAATGCAAATTGTTTTTAATTTCTTTATATTTTGCTGAGTTGTTTAATTAAAATACAAATTGAAAAACAAACTCTGAACTTTAGCTTTGCCTCTGTTCAAAGGTATTTGGGTTTGAAAAGAGTTTATTTCCCCTGTAAAGATTCTTACTATACAGAAAATTTATTGATATCTTAGTGATAATTCTCAATGCTCTGGAAGGTCGTGATTTCAAGGAAAGTAATGCTTATTTTTGTTTCTCTTACAAACTGCAGGGTAAAATTCATGCATGCAGTAACTCTTATTTATAGCCCGAGGAAACAGGATTAGTATTTCTGTTGTGTTTAAGGTACCAGATTTGTCAGCCTGAAGTTCTCAGATAATGGGTGCAACTGATATTAAAAAAAAAAAAAAAAGAAACAAAGAAACAAATGAAAAAAGAATTCTAAGAATAAGGTATGAATAAGGATACCTTTTGACTCCTGAGAAGTTTTAACTTTTACGATACATATAAGCCACATTTTCAAATATTGATGTAAGAAGTGAATTCTTGGGTTCTGGTTTTGATGGAGGTTCCAATAAAAGTAAAATCAATTGATGCCAAAAAACATGTGTTGAGGAAAATATCACACACTGTAAGTAGAATTAAGGAATGGTTTTGTGCATGCAGTGTTTTTACAAAGAAAATATTGATCAGCAGCAGTGAAATGTTTTAGGAATTTGTTTTTTTTCTTGAATGTCTCACACTGTTTCATTCTTTAAAAGTCCAAGATTATCCTTTCAGTATTTTCCAAAATAAAACTGTTGGGTTTTACATGTAAATTGCAGTATGTAATTTTTGCATCAAAATAAATTTGGTGTAGGTTCTTTCAAGTCACATACTATGCAGCCATGCATGATATGACATCTCATGCCCTTGGATTACATATCTAACAATGGAATAAGCATGAATTATTTAATTTCTTACCACTACTCAAGAATTATTTACAGAACTTGGCACTAACACTTTTTGTCTTGCCACAAAACAGAGGAATTGCTACATGGCTGCTACACCACAGAAATTTTTAAGGCAGCTTAACAGTTAAAGAGGATTACATACTGAATTCTCTTGTAAAGTTTTCAATAACTTTTAGTCTTTGTAATGAGCACTCCTATCAGATTTTGCCTGTTTACTTTTAGTTTTACTAGAGGGTTGTTTTTTTTCTCTCTTTCTTTCTTTCCAAGCTCCCAAGTCTTTCAGAAGTGATGGCTAACACTTCAGGCATCTTATCTGGACTTATCTATCTTGCAGTGCAGACTCTAGGAGAACAAGTGTCTCTTGGGGTCACAGCAGAAGCAGATATCCACTTCTTCCTGGACAACAAAGCTGTGCCATTGACTCTTCTTTCACTACACTTGTA
>VZTN01018476.1:845-18831 GCA_013400515.1 Erpornis zantholeuca
TTCACAACATGGGGAGACTTATTTAATGACAGGTCATCATGTCAGGTCATCTTATCCATATTTCCTATAAAAGGGAGAAAAGAGGGAGAAAAGAGGAATAAAAGAACCTATTTTTTCCCTAAAATTCTTTTAGATTGTCATTCAAGTGTTCATGAGCTATAATCCACTGATTTCACCAAAACAGGATTGTCTTCAGTTTAGGAAAAAACTCCAAAAGTCAATTTGACTAACTTTTCCCATGTATTTTCTGTGAGATGCATTCAATATGGCCTCATTTCCAATTTCTGGTCTCCTGCCCATCTGCTTTGTATTTATACTGTTGTCTCCTTTGTTTATTTGTGTAGAAGAGAAAAAGAACTCTGGAAAAAGTTCTGTTTGCTGTGGAAAAGAGACTCCCATGTGCTGGGAAATGTATTACATAAGTATCCGCCTNTCACTAGAATCATAATTACAAAAATGAGTTCAATATAGCTACTGAAATCATGAAGGATTAAGTGAACTGCTGTGTTTCTGTGGGCAATAATTACAATTATTGTAGATCTAACTTCAGGGGTTATGATCTTGTCATGTACACAGAATCACTTTAGCTATCTACCAGGAGTCGGAGCCTCAAGTAAAAAGTCAATACAGCTCCAATTCTGTAATTGTAGCTGAACATCTATCCTCGACATCACTTCTGAGCATTGATTGTCAGTAAGGCTTAAGTATTGGTGGAGTTTTTCTAATCATATGGGTACTATTTATTCCTGGACAACTTGTGAAAAAGTGAACAGAATTCTTAGAAATCAGGTTCACTAGGTATAGATTATTTGAAGGAAGTGGTCCAATCCTGCTGCTGGAATAGCAACTCCAAAATACCAATCATGAAAAATTCTAAAGTGATGAGTAATTTATCCTGCTGAAGAAAGAAAAAAAAAGGACAAAAGGGGACAAAAGGTGCAAGTTTTTTGTAAGGAAAAAAGGATAAAACATGGCAGAGTGTAGTGATCAGAACTGAGGATGGAGGTGAGAGCCATGACTATTCTGTAAAAGATATCATGCAGAAGTTCAAAAACAAGGACATAGATTAAGAACCTGATGCAGAATAAAGCATGGAACTACAAAAAAAAAAAAAAAAGGAAAATTTTTGTTCTACAGAAATATTGCAGAAGTCAATTAAGGCTTAAATATATGTTGGTCAAGATGAAAAATAAAATGTTGAGAAAGAAGGAAGAGCCAGCTTGGAAAATGAAAAGTAAAGGGAAGCAAGAACTGGATTCATAAGAGATGTGTAAATTTAGGAGGATGGGAGCGAAAGCATGAATGGGAGGGGAAAGGAGCAATAAGGATTAATACTTACTTTGCATTCTAGTCTCAGTGATTGATTAAAGGAAAGAAAAAATACTGAAAAATATATAGAGATACGTCTTCTGAGGTTCAATTTTAGAGTTTCTATTTTAATGATTTTAAAAAGTTGGAAAGGTAATCTGAGGGGAGACAATAATATGAATCCTGATTAAAGGCAAAATGATGACAGAAGTCAAATTGAAAAAAGACAGTGCCTGAATACAAAACTCATCATTTTCTCAGTTCCCTCTTCCTCTGCTTTGCATATACAAAATACAAAACTTGTGTTAGCTGCAAGCCCAGGTAGTTTGAGATTGGTTTATCACTGCTATGAATCTAGACCGTCAGACCAGAAATTACCAAGATGACATATATATATTAAAGAAGTATGTTTATTTATTTCTAACTAATCAAGAAATAGTATGGCATCATTGCAGAAAAAGACTTTGGCAACTAGTCAGATTTAGATTATATTAATGTAGCTTCTGAAAGTGACTGTCATAAACAGGGAGACATCATTGCAGGAGAGAGCAAGAAATAAAGAATAAAAAGGCCAAATTCTTTCTGCTGCTGCTGCTCCAGGTGCTGGAGGGAAACAAAACAGATCTGCAATGGATGTACTCTCCAGCCACTCTGAGGTCGTTATTGCCCTATTTCAGGGATGATTTTAACTGGATAAGGACTGTGAATAGAGTGCCTTGGGAAACTTTAAAAAGTGGAAACATACAAATAAAAATAATTATCATTTTTGCCATTGAAATAAAAATTATAAGGGTGTGTTTCACCCTCTGGAAATGTCTTCTGGCAAATTACTCATGACCACCGACAGCAGATAGTCAGAAAGTCTGTTCCTTGCTTCTGTTTTCTTTCTGATTTGGTCCCTGCCAGTACCTGTTTCTGGTTCATAAATTCTTCAAAAGGCAAAATGAAGACACTTAAAAATCCTGATACTTCTCCACAACAGCCATTAACTAAGACTGCTGAGACAGACCAGGACAAATGGTTGCTTTTTCAGGTTGCTGCCCTGTAGATGACTGTTTTATATCTATGTTTTTACATCAATACTTTGGTAGTGATGAGAGAAAACTACTGATTTGCCTTGGGCATATGACATAAACCAAAATTATTTGGGAGCTATACTTTCACGGTACGAACTCCTCAGAGCACAGAGCACTTTAAGGGCTGTGTTTTCATTGACATTCCATTAGTGCCAACAGAAGCTGTACTTGTAACTCCCTGTGTAATTCGAGAAACTTCAGTAAAAACTGCAAAAAACCTGTCTCCTTTCTGACTTTTCAGAATCTTTTATGCAACTCAGAGTTTACTTCACAATTTCAGCTGCTGATTTTTCTTTTTTGCTAAAAGTCTATGGGGTTATTTTACTGTAAACAAAATTTAAAAGGCCAATTTTCTTCTGACTAAGCTTGATTAACTTTTTGTCTCTACCCTAGTAAAATTGATTTCCTGTATGGAAAGATTTAACAAATTATATTAATTTAAGTACACTCAAAGCCATGATGTTTATTAACGATACAGCAAATGTGCCTCTCAGCTTGCAAGATGTAACTACTTAATCTTGCAGTTCTCTGCTGGACTGCATGCCAAAAGCAAATACATGCTCCATGAATTCTATAAAATGTATAACAGCTACTTCCCATTACTCATTATGACTGTAGCTAATGTCAAAACACAAGTTTAGAGGCATTTGTAGGAAGATGCAGAAATCCTGGTGAGAAGTGGATATGAGATACAGCCTATGCCTAGGAGATAACAGGACAGCTGACAGGAGCAAGGGGATAATCATGGGCTGGTAGAGGTTTCAGCTGGGGACCTCTTCCTTCCCAGAATTTCACTCCTTTCCAAATCTCTGTGAGAAAATTGGTCCAGGCTTTTCTTACCTTTTCCAGATCACTGAAATAGTAAGAATGCTGAAAGAGGAATATACCTGAATGAAGCAAGGAGGGATGAACATTTTCCTTGTGCTAGAGCAACAACCTTTGTGAGTCGGAGAAGAAGGTATCGGTGTTTGAGCTGAAGAGCTGAAAGATGGGAAAGATGTTTTTTATTACAGGATGGTGTTACAGTCTTTCCATTTGTGGGCACAAAATAATATTATCAAACTAATGTCTGTGCTTTAGTACTATCAGACAGTTGGCACTGCCATCTTGAAGATCCTAATATTTAGGATTAAATAGTCCATTTTTGATTATTTAAGGCCTTGAATATTTTCATTGTGTCTTCTTTTCTGGAGGTGGAGGGGTCCTTTTTATTTTTGAAAGGATGGCAAGGGCTTGCAAAGTAAAACCTGAACTGCATGTGTATTAAGTGGCAAAAGAGATTACAATTTCTTATGCAAAGGAATGATTACCTGGCTAGAAGGAAAAAAATAAAAAAGAAAAAAATGAAAGAACAGAATGTAATGGAAATTTCTATTAATGCTCAGCCAAAGCAGGACCAATGACTATAACTTGACTCAGTGATACTTCCATTTGTTCTCTCATTTAAGTAGGATTCAGTCTAACGGGATTTCAATACTGCCTAGTTGTGAGGTCTAAACTGTAAGCTTCCCTTTATCTGTGAAAACTGACAATTTTCATTTTCTTCTTGAAATAGAAGTTTGAAGCTGTACTGTATATAATAAAGGGCTTCTGTATTCTTTTCCAAAGATAGCCAGAGCCCACTACCCTAGGGAGTGACTTCTATGTTTACTTCTTAAAGTATTTTGTTATCCTGAATTACAACTTGCTGTGTAGAAATGTTAGTTGCTGTTAGAAATGAGTCAGAATCTTGACAGTTTCACACTTCTACTGCTTCTGCTTGCTATTGCTGCTGAAAAAAATATTAAAAAGTAGGTGAAATGTCATAAGTTTCACACTCAGAGAAGGAGGGACAAAGCCTTGTCTCTGGATTTGTGAATGCTCACACAGAACCAACAACATATCTTGAATGCTTCCACTGCAGAGGCTTTGCTTCTGGTGTGACAGAGCCAGAAACTGAATCACGCTGTACATGAACATTTGTCACCCAGTGAAAATACAGAGAGTTCACTAAAATCAGGGAGTGACTGTGATTTCATTGATTAAGGAAGATTAGCTCACCACAGAAATTGCTGTTTAAGGCAGAGCTGTGCAATACACAGCTGGAGATAGGTACTGCTACTGATAAACCATGCTTGGGTGGGGATGGTGAATGAAAGGATTCTCTGTTGAGTAAATGGCCCTCCAGGAAACATTTAGATGAGAGCAAGGAGATCTTGTGGAACCTCTACAATCCACTTGGTTCTAGAAGGAGTTAAGAAGCAATCCTGATTGCAGCTGTAATATTGTTTATGTAATGCTGACATTTAGATCAGCTCAATAACTTCAATTATGACTATTTATATTTTATTGGTGGTCAGAGGCCCTGGTTGCAGATCACAGCTGCAGTGGGATAAAATGATAGAAACCGGAGCTAATTTTACATAGATGTAACACAGGGTATCAAAGTGAACAGGTTGACTAACAACCTGCTTTCCTAGACCATGAAATACATTGATCTGGCCTTCAGACCCTGATGCTGAGACAGCTCTACTACTGTTTCCAGTGGAGAAGTCAAGTTGGAAGATGACAACTTGTATTTCATGAAAGTAAAAGGCAGGATCTATCTAAGTAGAGTATTGATGAATGGAGAGTTAAAAATACATATTCCTCTGCATCCAACGTGAAAACTTTGTAATAGCAGAATTCCTTGAATTCTCACTTGCCATTCCAAGCCACACTGTCCTCACTAGTTGGCAGAAAAAAATTCTCTTTCTTTCCAACACAAGGACATCATAAGCTTTATCTTATGCCAATAAACACAAAACTGTGACAGAATATACCTTTTTGATGATACAGCTGCCCATTCCAACCTCACGACATTATACAGAATGAATATAATCATACCTTGCAATGCTTTTCATTAAATGATACTCTAACCTTTTTATTATCTGTGAAGTCTTTAGATTTTAATTACATGATTATTTTATTTTTCCTCTTTATTAGAAAAAATGGAGAATTAAGAACAATATTCTTTAAAGAAAAGGAACCTGTAATAAGGCTTATGATTCAAGTCATTTATTTGATTTATTATATACGCAGAACTGTCATTAAAAGAATACTCGTGGAAAAAACCAAAATCTAATTTCTTTTCACAGCCCACAGTTTCTATTCAGTAGGTTTTCATTTTATCTGTAGACACACACACTTATATGTATGTTAATACATATATATCTATACATTCCACACTATAAGGACATATTGAATTTAGCCACATGGATCAAGAGCTGAAATGGAGAGAAATGAAATCTAGGAAAAGAAAGGGAAAAATGGAAATAAAGAGGAACTTCATGTGCGATATTTCAACAACTTTCTCAAATTCATTTGTGTGAGACTTTGCTTCCAAATTGCAGATTAATCCAGAATTTGGTGAGAAGAGAGTGATAGTTTGTATATGAAGAAAAAGAGTGCAGATTAAAAAAGAAATGGATGTGAAACCAATTTGTATGCTCCTATCCATACTCTATAGAAAAGGGCCTTTTGATCAATCTATGCATGAAGCTGCTCCCATTTGACACATGTACAGAAAGGTTTAAACTTCAGACTAAACTGTTCCTGCGGAGAACAATCTGGTGCTCAAAACTGATACTTATCTCAAAATGTACACTCTAATTTACTCAATAAAAAGATGATTCTGCCATTTCTGAACATAGCAAGGGTTGATTCTGCAGCACTACTGTTTGTATCAACCATCAAGAATACTACAGTTATTTATCTCAAGTACCTACACAACTATTAGCTCTGTAGTTTGTAAGAAAAAAAACCCCTAACAAAGTTTTGAGTCCAATGTTCCACCAAAACATAACTTTTTGACTTTACAGCTGAGTAAATTCAGGAAATTTTGTGATAATAACAGGTTATTAACCCCATTCCAATTTTAAAAATAGGCATTCCTTCACCAAAACCTCTGCCTCTGGAAGTAGCAGCTGAACAGACCCAGAAAGTTCACAGAAGTAGAAAAAGGTCAGGCAGAGACATATTTTCATAATATACAAATATTTAGTCATGGGAACAATGTAGGGAGAAGGAATTCTGATTCCACACAGAAGCTGTGCTCCTGTGGTGAAGATGTATGCACAGATGCAGGATGGCCATATGCTCCTTTTTAAGCAGTGATCATAAACCTCAGAGCCTATGTATCCTGTTGGCTGTTGCAGTGGGAACTGCTGGAAGAAGGTGTTCTGGCTCTGTGCATATATGGGGAGGAACTGTGCATTCTTAGTATTAATGTCTGTGTGGTGACCTTTGGGAATACATACCCTGGAAAAGTGTCACCTAGTTTTGAAGAAGTGCACCAAGAAATGATATTTACAAAAATTCACACAGGTATTATTTAAGGTCTTTGTTTTTATTTTTTTTTAATTTTTTTTAAATATAAAAGGGTTATTTTCAGAGCCTTTGTAAAGACTTTATACTATGCCTCTAAGAGGTGAACTGTAAAACCAAAGTACTTCCAAGGTTTCATCTCTAGAAAATAATATTTAAACAAAGAATTTGTGAAGGGGCTTGAGTGATCTGTTGGTTAGGTCTCTCTCTAGCAGATTGTTAACCAAGTGATATGCAGTCAAAATTGCACAGGGATGGAGAATTAATTCCCATATGAGATCCTCCATTTTATATTCATGTGCACAACTGGTATTTGCACAGTACTCTGTTCATTTACATTTTAATATCATATTGTAAGTTCTATCATGAATATTAAACCTGGTGTTAATATTAATGATCTCCTGCTTTCAAAATGTGCTGCATCAAAAACATTCTAGCAACATCCCCTTAACACCTCCATCACTTTAAAAGAGGGAATTATGTGAGGATTTCAAATACAAAATGACTCTTACTTTAAACCTGAATTATGAGTTTCTGTATGCAGACAAAGTGCAGTGTCAATGATGGACAACTAACAAATCAAAATTTGTTAAGCTCTGGAGATTTTCAGTAAGAATCACAAATATTAATTCACTAATAGAAATTGCAAATATTGGTAATTATTTTATAAAATAACTAAGTATTTTATTTCGGGATACTGTAGCAATTGTTCTTTGCTGAGTCTGGATCTATAAACTTTTGAAATGTTTTATATTCCTCACGACAAAATTTCTAAATTTGGTGATCTAATTGTGCTCCATGAAAAATTCTCGTTATACATTAAGCTATATTAATTATTCTGTATGTTGTTGACATGCCTAGGACACCCCTATGTGGAGAACTTCACCTCTTCTGAACTCCAAAGAGGCTACTCAAGTGCCTTGCATAAACATAAGCACACAGACACACAAAATCTGAAGTTTGGTTTAACAATTTTAGTGCTTCCTCTCATTTTCATTGCTAAATTTTTCCTTGGAGACCTGGACAGTCAGAGAGCAAACTCTTTTTAAACATGTACTGATAAAAATTGTCCTGCTGTGAGCCCTACCTATCAGTCCTCTGAAGTCAGTGGAAGGTGTATCAGAAGATTTAATGGGAAGATGCTTCTATATTCTGTATTGTCAAGTTCACTTTCATTGGCATGGGATTTTGCTAAAGGTAACCCTTGAAGATCCCTGAGAAAAATGACAAATAAAATTGCTTTCAGATTTACTTTGCAGATTTAAGACCTCTGGTGTTGTGATACATCAGCTCCTTTTTAAAACATTGAAGAAAAAGTTTTCTCAGTATTATAAACATTTTTAAGACAGATTTAGTTAAAAATTAATACCTGTAAGTTATTCAGGAATAAAAGAGAAAGTTACAGAGAGAAATATGACCTTGGCTATACAAAATAGTACTAACATGAATCTATTTGAAATGCACTAGTATGGTTCTTCTGTTACATAACACACTTACAAGATATTTTAGACCAGGAAATGGATAATTAATTTTTCATTAAGGAGGTGGAAACACTCCATTTTACACCAGTCTTTTTTTTTTCTGCTAATGCACAGACTTAAATAGTATTATAAGTAAGTAGTTAGCAGTCAGCTGTGCGAGGCCAGGAGCTGGATTTGATGATCCTGATGAGGCCATTCTAACTCAGCATATTCTACAATTCTATAGCTAAAATAACAGAAAAAAACCAATTTTAATTAGAAATTAATGTCTTCCAGTGTCTTGGTTTGAAAGACAGGTGTCTGCTAAGGAAGGCAGGAGCCTCCCTTGGAATGGAAGATGCAACCCCCTTCCCTCCAAATTATTATAATTTTGAAATTAAGGGCCTTTCAGGCAAAGATATGAGGAGTAGGAATAACAGTTCTTTACTATATATATATAGATAAAACAAGGCAAACAGACAGCAGTACCCACGGCAGCGATCCCAACCAGAGCAGGCCCAGTGCCCCCGGCTCGGCTCTCAGGCCTTTACCTGCGCTGCAGTGCCGCTCACGGCCGGCAGGGGGCGCTGGTGGCTCCCGCTGAGTGGGGCGGGTGCGATGGTTCCCCCGCGCCTGCAGGGGGCGCTGGGAGCCAGCTCGGCCCTCACGCGGTGATGGCGACCGAGAAGCTGCTGCACAAACCCCTGGGGCAGAGAGGCAGGGCCCAGCAGGACCCTCGGGGACAACAGGCTGGAACAGCAGGGACAAACACGAAATCCTGGGTTATAGATGAGATGTATCAAGCTCCGGAGCTGAAGTGGGAGCCCCAGGAGGTGTGGCACTACAGCATAGCAAAGGCTCGCAGCAGCGGCAAAGGAACGGTGAGCACAGGGCAGCCGCAGCTTGGCTCCCAGCGGGACAGGGAAAGGCAGGGATCCCAGGGATCCTTGAGGTACCCGAGGAGATGGTGAAAAAGTCCCTCTTTTAGTGAGGTAGGGTGTTAAAATAGGTTCCTAATGAAACTGTCGTTCCAGGAAGCAAGCTCCACTCATGGTAGAAGGAAGGCAGCAGAAGGCAGAACCCCACAGTGGTGCTGAATTCTCCCCACAGCAACCGCAGCTTCCACTCCCTCTGAACACCGAGAAAGCAGGAGAGCTAAGGGCTCCACAAAATCCCTTTTCCCAGTCCAGATCTCACAGCATCTCTGCCCTACATGAGAAAACCCCAGGTAAAAGAGAGTAGCCAGCTGGACGCCTTCCCTGATCTGTCCCCAGGTCTTTTGTCCGTCTTAAGCACCCAGTTGTTATTGCCTCCAAGTGATATATATGGGGAAAATTTCTTAAGAGAAAAAAACAAAAGGAGAGCTCTTAAACCCCTAACATCCACGTCTTTGATTTTTTAAAATATGGGAATGGAACAGAAGATTTTGAATTATTTCATGGAATATGAGAGTCAATTCACCCCAATCTTTTCTAATCTAGCATATGCTTACCTGCTTATTTAAGATATTAAATGCCCAAAACAGCTCTTCAGGGGAATAAGTCGCTTTTCAAGTTAGGAGGGATAACTGAATCTGATCTACATGAGTCAGAAACAAAAATGTATGTTATTAATGAACTGAGTAAAATTTCTGTACATTCTGTAAATAACTTCAAAAAAATCTACTAAGTATTGCTCCTTGTGAATAAATGAGGTTCACTCTCCTGTTGAAATTTAAAAGTTTAATAAAGGAAAAGAGGGGACAAAGACAATAAAGCAAAATTTAACAGCGCTGGGTGCTTGGCACTCAGCCAAGAGCACTCCTGCTGTTGTGGAGACACCCTTTGCATACCTTTCCTATTGCATCAGCCTATTGCATATTCATAAACAATTATGCATATTCAAACCTTTCCCTAAACTAGTTTACATGTTCCAGGAACTGTTTAGCATGGCTCCTCCTCCAGTCTGCCTTTTTAGAGCATGTGCATTCCTTAGCTGTGGTTTTGGTCAGTTTTTATTATCACCTCCAGCCTGGGCTTTGGTCCATGGTTTCTGCAGATGGTAGTTGCTAATATTTGGCTTGTCAGTAGCAGGGGTCTCCATCACACGTCCATTGGATGTTATCCAACCAAGCAGGCAGTTCAATTACCACAAGCATAACTGTATCAGCTATTTCACTACTATGTCTAAGTTTAGTTAATAACAGGAATAAAGGCATTAATTATTGTTACAAAACTATATCTTTATAACAAAGCTACTTTAAAATTATACATATAGCATCCATTTTAATATTTGTGGAAAGCCAATATTGTAATATGTATTTATCACACTCCTCAAGAAAACCTGTTTCTCCTGACTTAAAACTGAAAGCTCCTTTGAAGATACAGTCTTATACTTTTGTCACATATTGATAAATATTTCACAAAGTCCTAAGTTTCTCTAGTAATTTACTAGGCTAGTTTCCTTTAAATAATATTTTAGCATTACATTGGAAAGCCCTACCTAATATCATAAAAGAGGGGCCATTAGAATATTGTACTAAACATCTTTAAACTGTAATCCAACTATATAGTCTGGGAGTAAAAATGACAAGGATTTTTCCAATGTAATGTATTATGCAGTTATTTACATAAAATATCAATATTTATATTCACTGATGGAACAACAAGATGACTTGGTTTTCTAAATAAAGATGGTACATATCAGTTTGACAGACACAGCTGAGACAGCTGAGTTTATGTTTCTAAAAAAGTGTTCATTTTGTACTTTTTTTATAGAGTACTGACAAGGGAATTGCTAATGAAGATAAAAATGATAAGGGTGGGATGTGTAACAGACATGTGGTTCCGTAGAAATTAGAAGGAGATATAAAGCACTTTCCAGTATTATGCTGAATATTTTCAGTGGTACTGTTTTAAACGAAATGAGATGTACAGTGTGCTAAAAAAAAAAAAAATAAAATTGGGGGTTGGTTGTTTCTACAAGTTACAGACTGTATCATAGATTTTTCTAATTTGTGTGTTGTAATTAGCATATAGACCTGATCCTGTTAGTGGCTTCAAGAAAGTTTTTGCATAAACTTTTGATATACCTATGAAGGGTATATTTTAATTTCCTTCACCAAATCATAACTGTAAATCACTACATTTTCATGGTTTTATTTTGATGTTTTCTTTTTAAACCAAAGCGACAAATATTTTAGAATTTTCACCTTTCCTTTTCTTTGATGTAATTTAAACTGTTAAAAGTATTACAGAAATATAGTGGAGAATTACATGGTGGTTTCTTCACTTATATGGATTTAAAGTTTTTTAACAGTGTGCAACTAACAATAGGAATTTTCTCCATCAAAGATCAGTTACCTCATTTGTGTTAGTGTAAATCCAGGCACCTTTCATTTGCTTATATAGGATTCATAATAAGCGACAATGAAGTTGTAATATTTTATGTTTTCACCAGTGAGAACTTCAACATATAATCTTGCTTGGATTCATCAAATAATGTATAGAGAAAAACAGTGACCTTTCTGACACTGCATGAGGTTTCATGTCATGTCGTATTACCTCACCCAGACTGCTTAAGCCTGCATGGGTCAGTCATGATTCAAGCAATTTGACATTCTTTGATAGAACTTGACACTGTCACCACACTCTAATGAGTCACATAGGTAATTAGAAAACAGACTTGCATAGTTCCAGAAGATTTTAACTATTTATTTATTGTGCATATGTTTGTTTTGTGTCAAAGGATACATAAACAAGTGGAAAACCATAATGAATACACCAATTCATCTTATTCAAATTGATTCTATATATGACAACATCAACAGCCTTCAGTCAGCAGCAGGGAGAAAAAATTCCATATTATGCCCTAATTGGCTATTAAATTATAATTTCAAATGTTCCTGTGTGACTTCCATGCCAAAGTTAATAAAAATTTAGACCACTCAGCTCTTAAACAATACTGAAAATTTATCCATGGTTTTCAAACAGCAACAATTTTTTGGACAAAATGGGATTTTTTTTCCTCTAGTATTTATTTCAAAGGGCAATAAATCAATCATTTGAATAATTTAAAATGAGATCTATTTTAAATGGTCTGGTCCAGTTGAATTACAGCTCAGGAGTTGCAGGATGACAGTCCATCACTGCTTCTTCTTTACATCAGAAGAGATAATCTTGATAACAATTCTAGTCCTAACATCTGTGAAAGAAACCTTGTCTCAAATCAAAGTGGTGAAAGTGCTGTCACTGAGGCAAGCAAGGGTTTCAGCCTGTTGATCCATGAACTCTGCCAAGACTGCATATCTTTGTCTTTCATATAACACTTTGCCATGTTCTTTATGTAAGCAATTCTTTACTAGTTTGAATGTGTGCAGACAAATTACAAAGTTGAGGTACCAACAGTAAAGTAAAATAGCATTGCTGACACTTCTAAATAACATTGCCCACATTTTGTTTTTTTCTGTGGATGCAAATATGTACACCAGAGGTAAAACCATGCAGAGTCAGAACTTCCATTCTCTTCCTAAGCAAGGTTTTACACTTTTGTCAAATAGTCTGTATATGCTTTAGGACTAGATCTTTCTCTCTTTTGCCTCAACCTTGAGAATCTCTTTCAGGAACATTGCATTATAGAAGAAAAGGGAGTTATAACTCAGCTTTTTTGTTTATTGTTCCAGAACCATATCCAAAACAGCTAAATAATTTAAGGTAAAATACACATAGATTAGAGACAGAAACTGGCACTTACTGACAAGTGACCTGATGGTCTAAAAAGCATAAGAGGTTTTGAAAGGAAGGCAGGAAGGGAGGCTGTGATACAGCTTCATCTGCTGCCAAACGCTGCAGTTCTGGTCCTGGTTTTCATAGAAAATCCCTGAAACCTGGGGCTATATGTGCATAGACCTCAGTGTCCATGACATTGAAAAAACTGAGGAGAAGGGTGAAAGAGTCCCTATTGACAGACACTTATTCTTTCCTTCCTGAAAAACCAAGTAGATAATGGCTGATTAAGAAGTCCTGTTTGACTGAATACATGTTTTTAATATGTTTGTGTTGGTAATTAGCTGAGAAAACACAGGAAATGTGGTGTCAGAATACTGACTGACAATTTTTAGGTAGCAAGCAGTCCTTGAAAGACAGAAGATGTGTTGCCACAAAAATAGATGCATAAGGCAGAGAATACTTTGGGAAGTATGTGTCTGGGTCCTGCATTAGCCGCACAGAAAGGAAACAGACTTGCACACAGAGAAAAGAAAATAAATTTGGGGTCTAGCATCCTTTCTTTATGATTTATCACTATTTTAGACACTACTGAAAGGCCTAAGTGTGTAACTATATATGTTAATGAAACTGCTACTTTGTTACTTCCCTGTACTTCAGTAGTTATCTTCTGCAGAGTGAGATTTCTTAACGGCTTTAGACATACTTTATGCAGAGGTATGACTTTTCAGGAATTTAAGTTATTAAGAGAAAGCTTTCAATATTCCTTTGAAATTCTTGCAGCCCTACATGAGTTATTGGTGCTCTGTGCTGTAGTTTCTGCTTCATCTTACTGTGTCTTTACCTATGTCTAAGTTTATTTACTTTCAATTGTATTGTGAAGTTTTCACTGCAAGTGAGAATTTTTCAGTGTCATAGAATGAAAAAAGATATCTCTGCTTTGTTTTGGTTTGGTTTTTTGTCTCTGCTATGCAAAAACTTGGGCAGAGTAATTCCAGAAAAGTTCCTCCAACAAGCCTGCATTGATTTCCTGTTCTCTGATAAGAAATGGTGAGTGATAAAGCATAATTTTTCTTGACTTTTATTTTTTCTGATGAGTTTTAATACTCATTTATAATTGACATTTTTCAACTAGACTAATTTTCATGTAAAGATTCTGGTTTCTTAATGGAATGTTCTCAAATGAATAAATAGTTTTTAAAAAATTTGAAATATACTTACGTTTTTTAAAGATTTTGAGTTTTCTCTATTGATAATTTGGGGCTTAAAATCCACATAAGATATACTGTTGAAAGAGCAGCATGAATTTTTCAGTGTGAAGTGGTTAACATTGTCAAGAGGTATAACTAGAGCTGACACATACTGAGGATTTCCAGTTAACTTCATTCCCTTCCTCCAAATGCCTGTGATCTTAATTGCACTTTAAAAATATTTTCAAAACTTGGAAATACTTTCAAACCTGGGGATTGGAAAACTGCATATGTAATTCTAACCCACTTCTTGCTGCTCTACTGAAAGATGGAATATTTGAGAGAGAAGCTGATGACCCTGCATTTCCCTATGTCTTGAATAAAAACCAGTGAGTCCAGCATTTGGAGGTTCAGCTTCAGCAACCTGTATGTTTGTTGTGAAACTGCTGCAGAAACCTGGGGAAAATGTGCATCTCACAAAAAGGACAGAGTGGGAAATACAAGAAATGAGCTGCAATGAATTTATAACTGCAACGTGATTTTTACTGCTAACGCTAACAATGCATTTAGGTATTTAGAGCACATATTCCTAAGTCTAAATTAAAAACACATATATAGAAAGAATGTTATGTCCTATCTGCAGTGAATGCCTGAGTCTCTTCTTTTTTCCTGCACCAGTCATTTTTGGCTAAACTCTAGCTCAGACTGTAAAACAGGACAAGTTATTCTGGCAGTACAAAAAACTTGTTCCTTGAAAGAAATTCTTCAGGGGAAGCATCCCTGGCACTGAGCACATTAATTGCTCTGAAAGTTACCAGAGAGCAATTGGAAAAATCCATAGGTAGTGTGTTACTTACTCTTAATAATAGCTGCACTGGTGACCACTTTTATTGAGTATTAGACTGAATGAGGAGTCTGGGGATCCCAGACTCCAGGTATTTGCAATTTCAGATTAGTCAGGACTGCACAGTGTGGCACAGAAAGGTAAATCCAAGAAGCAGAAATGACAACTTCCCTAGAGCTGCCAGCACACTTGCTCAGAGGTTCTTTACTTTTTATTTCTTTTTTATTATTTTTTAGTTTAATGCTGTGTTTCCCTGGGGCACTTAACTCCTGTCTCAGATGAAACGTGACTTGCAGCTTGCTCAGTTTCAGCTCAGGGCTTTTCCACTGCTACACAGAGAACTGACACCCTTGTGCTTTTTCCCATGCCTTTCAGAAAATGGGATTAACAATCTCAATTCAAGGCACATATCATCTCAGAAAATGCAGAGCAAAGAAAGAAAAAAGGTGCAAATGGTACAGATGGATCTTACCAGATGTGGATCATCTAAATGGATCCCCTGGGCCATTGGTGTTCACTGTTACTAACAATGACTGCAGGAAAACTGACGCTCTTCCCAATGTCCTGGGTGCTAAATAACTACTAAATTCTGTGAGAGAATTCAATTAGAAAATATGGGCCAAAAGCTTTTCTAAACAAGGTGGCATATGAGGATGGTTTGCAAAGAGCTCACTTCTGACTTCAGCAAAGGGACATGGTCACTTTCTCTTCCTCAGATTGTGGAACTGAAAAGGGTTGTACTGGTGCACAGCTACTAGTGGGAGCACTCACCATGCAATCAAAACCAGCCCTCCAGTTCTGTACCAAATGTAATCACATTCTGCTACCATACCAAAGTAATAAATTTTTAGAAACAGCTTATTTCTGTGGCAGTTTTATCTCAACTTTGTCTAACACCTTGTATATTGCAGCACTTAAATGCTTGTTCTGAGGCCTTCCTGCATTTCTCATCCTGCTTCCTTTCCTTTCTGTAATATTGTGTAACTCCAGCTTTGGTTTGTGCTTCGCTGGCTGCAGGCTGCTTAGAGCTTCAACTTTTTCTTTGGTAGCACTTACACAAGTATTTAAACAAATTAAAGTATTCTATCACCAGAACCTTCTTAAAGCACATTTACTTTTCTTGATTTCCTTGAGACTAGAGTAGACCAGTAGTAGGGTGTGTCCATTTTACAGCTTCATTTTAATCTGGAATGAAGCATGCTCTAGCTGTACAATCAGAACTACCAGGTTAGTTGCCCTGGTGCTCTGCAAGGCCTGGCGCCTTCAAGAGAAGTAGGTGTGAATCCACCCATGCCTTAACAGGTGTGCTTGGTGATTTTTCATTATAGGGGTGGGAGTACCATCAGCTGGTTTTAGACTCTCTTTAGTTTGAAGGAGCAGTAGAGGCATCTATGTAGAGTTAAGCTTGATGGAAATAAAGCTGTAGTGTGAATGAATAGTTAACCACCAATTTGTACAAAATTGTAGAGATGTGGAGGAGAAAGTCTCATGTATTGTGTGGAGTAAGGCTTTAAAAGGAATGCTCATGGGTAACTAAGAAAGTAGTATACACTAATACAGGTCTGCATGAGTCCTCCCAAAGGAGTTATGCCCTGAATGATAAGGACGGGCTGCTTGAGTTCCCAACTCCCCTCCAAAAGGCTGATTGAAGAAAAGCAGGGAGATTTCTTCATTTAGCTGTACATGAAAAAGTTCTTGTCTACATTTTTCTTTTGAATTAATGTCTTTGACTGTATCTATCTAGGTATTTCTAAGGGTGATCCTGAGCCAAAGAGACTCAGGTTGTGTAGTCACGACCCTTATTATACTCTACATAAAGAAAATGTGGATAATATTGCACATTTTATTTGAACTTAAGTGTTGTGCAGGTAATGGTGTTAGTTAAAAATAATAGTGTAAGCTGGAACTCTTGCTATAGCAATTTTGGTTCCTTTCAACTCTGTACAGTTTATATGAAGCAGATAGAGGACTCACTCTTAATTTCACAGATGGAGAGACAGATACAGGCAAGCACTTTTAATTTAGACCAGTGGGAATTCCATATAAGCCTAAGTGGCTTAATTTTCATGATGGTGATAAACCTGCTAATATCTTTAAAGAGCCAGGTGCTAGATTTTTTCTTGTTTGGAATGATGTTACCGTAGTGTTCTAAGGTTCTTAATCAAGAACACAATAGATTTAATTTGGCAAAAGTGAAAGTAAAACTTGTCTCTTACAATAATTAGCAATTAATATTGCTTTCAGCTTGCCAGTATTCTATCTTGAATTCTTCCAAAAAAGCATAAGAATGTTATTTACTGGAAAAGCATTCTCCTACAAGAGTTTATGTTCCACAGCAAAGTATTCTAGGTCAGTTTTCATTCTCCATCTCAGAGCAGTTTCAATCTAGTGCCTGAGTACTCGAACCAAGTTTTCCTCCTTCATATTTATCCTCTGCTTACCCTAGAGGATAGGACTGAATTAGTGACAGAATTACGCTGTTTCCTTGTGCCCTCTGGGGACTGAACTATCAACAACTCACTGCTTTGAGAGATCTTTACAGCTGTGAGTCAGGGATGACATTTTCTGATACAGACTGGAGGCTTTAGCAGGGGTGTGAAGTTGACCTTGAATTGTGAACTAAATTTTTTCATATTGATCTCTTGTGACATCTTATCACTACATGTGGCTCTGCTTGTGAGGTGGAGTTAGATGCAACTTTCAATCAAATACAATACATATGCTTCATAAATCTGGGTTTCATCCTGTAGTAAACCTCCTATGAAGGGTGTGTAGAGACAATTAATTGCTTCCTGTCTCTACTAAGCCAAAATCTTGAGCTTTCCAGGAAAACTTGATGTATTTTAACAGACTAATAGGATGAAGGAAACTCACCACTTGTGGACCTGATAGGGAAAAAGTAGAGGTCTGCTTTTATTTCTTGGCATGGCATATAGTGTTAGTTATATGCAAAGGGCCTTGGACAGGCAATGCTCTTCAAGCATGTACTCTCACTACTTTAACTGATGGATTTTCCTGGTTGGGGGATGTCCTGGGTTGAAGTATATTCTGTTACCATCTT
>VZTN01018476.1:19008-30160 GCA_013400515.1 Erpornis zantholeuca
TTTTTTTAAATTTTCTTCCATTAAATTATAATTCTGACTTGTGATCTCCCACTGGTTTGATTTCAAACTAGTACAGGGGACTACCTCCCCACTATGCCCAACAAACCAAACCATACCACTCTTCTTGTAATTTTTCGGTACACGAGGTTGTCATTCAATGTGTGTAAATAAGTAAATAATACAGCTTCATCTGTCAAACAGTTTCTTATCTGTCACAGCTCTCTTTCAGCCTGATCCTCAAAACTGTTCTTTTCCTTGGATTTTAAATGTTACCATAAAGTCTTTTTTTGCTTATTTAGGCAGTCAGTGAAAGCTACTCTTTTGCTGAAATTAACTGGTGTTGAAATTTATTCCCTTAATTGGTCTATGCAAGCTACTTTCTTCAAGAATTTCAATGCAACAGCTTGAACACAATTAATTCCCTGAAGTACTTTGTGGAGTAAGGAAAAGTGGAATCTATACATTTATATCCACATGTTACATGGTTAGACTGTATCTTGGTGATCAATAGTACTGGCAAGAATTTAATAAGCTCTTATTAGGCACTGCACTATAAGAGCAATATTGTAAAGATTTTGTTAAAGTCAGTAGAAGAAGGAGTTTAAGATTAATTATTTATTTAAGCATTGAAGAAGATGCTTGCAAATTCTTTTGTCTAGAATACTGTGTTAATGACTATATCTGGAGATGGAAAAAGTACAACTATTGGAAACACTGAGTTTCACATTTGCAGAGGTTTTTATGAAAGAAAATGTAGCCTCTAGCAATAGCAGTTTTAAGCGCCATAATATTCACCTTCTTACTATATCTGCCCTTTTCTGTCTGAAGTTGTCATTAATGATTATCAAAAGGTAGAGGAGACAATAGTAAACTCTACTTATAATAGTCAAGTTCTGTCCTCATGGACATAAGTCCATGGGAAATAAGTAGATTTTAGAACTGGTGTTGTAGAATCTGAGATGTGCTTTGTTAAGGTGCTTCTATTCTGTAATAGCTAGTTTTCAGATTTGATTTCAGAGAAGGCAAGATAAGAAATCCAAGTTTTATATGATTTTCAGAATTTGCTAAAACATAAAAAAAAGTGATGCAGAATTTAATTTATCAGCAACTTGTAAATTAATGGTAAGACAAAGTTGAACAAGAAAGATCTTTTCTATTTCCAAGTGTAGAATAACATAAATAAAATTTTTACACCGTATTTTACTTATACAAAAATTAAGTTGATTAGGATAATACCTACATTACTCTGTAAATATTATGTATGTTAAAAACCTTGGTTTATTGAAGCATTCATATAAAATTTGGTAGTAAGATATATTCTAGTCAAAATAATACAAGATGCACAGTGTTAAACCAAAAAGGTGTGAAATCTACTCACTGGGGATTTGCTGTTTCTGCTTGCTGGACAATTCTTTCATTTTCCACAGAAAATGGTCATTCAAACTGACAGTAATTTTCTGACTGGCTAACTGAGGATACCTCACATTTCTGAGGATAGCATGACATTTTGATACTCATTATTTTAAAATGTCATCTAGAAAGAAATTGCCTAATGTTTTGCACTTAAAAACATTTGAGGGTTATTGCAACTGAATATTTCTTGATTAGTTTTTATGTCTTTTTTTGTTCAATTAATATGAAATTATGGCATTTTAAGGAGTCTCTCTATAAATATATGCAACAAGTAATAAAGGAAGATCACCTTAGTTCTTCCATGGGTTTCTTAAGAGAAGGTTTGAATCGGGATAGAACAGAACACCTCACTTATGAATTGTTCTCATCATCCTCAGGACTTCTCAGAAGTACCCTGTTTCAGTATCTATTAGAGTAGAACTAAAAAGTATCTGTATCTCCTCCTATTTCAGTGATCACAACTTGGACCAGTGCATGTGTGCTTCCTTGTTTTTAGAATGCAGATATACAATCAATTCAACTTCTATATATCTAAATTACTTTTTTTTCCTTATTGAATGTTTAATAGGCCATGTTCAATAGTGAAAGAAAAATATGCTCACAGTGTTTTGACTTGGATTAGGATGAGTGATGTTTTGAGGATAATAAGTGTTTCCTAAGGAGTGAATAACAAATGAGACTTTACCTCCTAGATCACAGGGTTATCCCCTGAAATATCATTGTGTGCAGCTGGATTGAGACTTTCTAGGAAGAATGTTCAAATTCTGGATCTTTCAAAATTTGTGTGGTTCCTTTAATAAAAGTCATATCAAGTGTGTGCATATGTGTGATGCTGAAGCTCTCACAGTGGATTAGATCGGTTATTCCCTCCTGATAGCACTGGGGGTCATGAAAACACACAAGTAGTCTTATTTCTGCAAAATGTCTCAATGCATGTTATCAGTGCTCAATAGCAGACAAATAGGCTAGCTGACTGATTTTCTCATAAATTTAGATTCAGGATTTGTTAATCAACTTGATATTCATGATATGTTGGCCTAGCTCCATGTATGAAAATAACAAGGCTCTGAATGACGAAGAGCCTTTTAAAAGATTTTAATGGTCTTGCATTAGATTTTAAGCCGTGTTCTATCACTTTTTTTACCCACAATATAAAGTTTATTGTATTGTCACAGTAATTCAGTATGACCCCAAGGCCAAAATATGATTTGTTTTGTCTTAAATCTTACAGCTGACAGTTTTTGGTTTATTAACACAATATTCCTTTAAGAAATCTATAATAAAACCAGAAAACTCACATAATCTTGCAATTAAAGTTTAAAGCTTTAGGGAGAACCTATGAATTAAGTTCAGATTTTAAAAAATAGCATTCGATGACGTGAGTTGGTATGCTGCTTGTGGTTGCACAGGCTTTTACATCTTTAGTGGACCTTCATATATTTATAAAGATATCACTGTAAAGATGTGAGACATTCAGTATGAGGAAATGCAGTTCTTAGAAATGATTCATAATTTGCTCATACCTCAGGCTTTTTATAAACAATCTTTTGCTTTATCAGATTTTCAGGGGAAAAGGTAAATATTTAAATTAAAAACACAATTATATCACAGAATCACAGTCTTTTCTGAGTTGGAAGGGACTCAAAGATCAACTCTTAAATGAGTGGCCTGTACAGGGATGAAATCTGCAACCTTGGTGTTATTAGCACCATGCTCTGACCAACTGAGCTAATCTCAGGGTCATATGCAGTATTTATATGAATATAGGGGATTTTAATGATCAATCAGCAGTAAGAAAATTCCGGAATTAATGCTGTCCACAAACCTAATTGGTTCTTATTCACTTGGTTAGGGATCATGGGGTTAGAGACCATTTAACCCAACCTGTTATCCAGAAGTCCATGGTGCCTGATGGGATGCACCCAAAAGTATTGAGGGAACTGATGGACATCATTGGTAGATCATTCTCCATCATCTTTGAAAGATCACAGTAGTCAGGAGGGGAGAAAGCAAAAGTTACCTCTGTCTTCAAAATGGCAAGAAGGAGGACCTAGGGAACTACAGGCCTTGCAATCCTTTTCTTCCAAGATACTAAATTGAAAATTCTCTGTGATAGCACAAAGTCAAATACCACAGTGATATATTCATAATTTCTTGAAGAATCCTAATTTTACTTCCATTTACAAATACATTTTTTAATGTAAGCAAATCTACTGAAAATGATAGCTGTGAAAAATGTCTAGATTTTAGAGCTCATTTTAATTTTAACACTTAAGGCAGCATTTCTTTAACAGTCCAGCAAAATGTATGTTCTGAAATGCATGTACTATGAATTGTTTACTAGTAGGTTTATTATACCTGTATATTGCTTCCTGCTTATAAAAAAACCTCTTGAGATAAGCTGCTTATGTTAAAACATTTTTAAGTTCCTCCAAAGAAAGTAGAAATATTGGAAGGATAAATATTGTCAGCAGTGATGGACTACTCTGATGAAGTGATTCATTATTTCAGTTCCAGTTCTTATGACCTTTGTTGAGAGAGTGACATGCCGAATGCCCCCTAACACATCAATATGCTGATCAGCCTTCTAAACTGGTGAAAGCTGTGTTTTCATCAAGGATGCAAAAATCACATCTCTCTGTAGAAGTAAAGATGCCACAGAATGGATGAATTTAGGGAAGTAATGCTTTTAATTTGGGTAAAAGGGTTTTAAAGTTTGCTCACAAATCAGCAGGGTCTTGTAATGAAATAGCATAGTTTTCATAATGAAGCGATTCTGAATCTTAAACGTTAACTTCTTGGGATTTGTAAATTCTTAGAGGGCAAAGTGTAAGGATCGAATTTTCAAAGGAGAATTACATGCTCAATTTCTGTTAACTAATCCTTTAGGCAGTATTGAAAATCTCTGCCTTACATCACAAATGCCACTGAGGAATCAGCTTGTTAACATAATGGTTCTTAAAGGAAGGGGAAGGATATTGGAAAAGAGGGGTAAGAGTGGATGATTCTACATACAAAATGCAGTGTTAATTAGGGATTTTATTTTCCTATTTCACTCCTTTTATGTCATTCTTTTTCTTAAGCTTTGATTTTGTTACATTATGGCAGACAGCAGTGGGAAGGAAAGGACATCCTCCTTCCTTTGTTCTTCCAGTGGGTTGCTGACACTACCCTGTGTTGTTCCCTTGTCCTGGAAGCTGGGGAGCAGAGCTTCCTTCATTTTCTGGCTGCTTCTGCACACCTCTGTGGAAGATGGGTACAGAGCTAGAATGCCCTTTCAATTTAGATATGAAGAGTTAAAGGTAAGGATCCTGTCAGCTGTTTATAGTAAATTAAGTTTACGCTGTTAAACTTGGCCCCAAATAAAGCAGAATTCTTTCACCTCTAACTCAGAGGCAGAGATCTTCATTTTAAAGTCACATCAAGAATGTAGCCACATAGGACACTGTGTGCCCTCAGGAAACCAGGTATGATCTTTGGACTTTGGTAGCGATGAAGTAACTTAATTCTGTGTAGGTCTCTTTGAGGTTTTATCACTGAGTTTTATAAAAGCCCTGTCATGTAAGGGGCATGGTCCTTGAAGGTGCCTTACTGCTCTCCTGGAACCCATCTAGTAAATGGGCATAACAAATCTTTACTAACATGTGCTGGAAAGAGGATATCTGAGTGGGTAGGAGAGCAGATACTTTCATCTAAGCATATTTAAAAGTATGCCATATATAGAAATTTCTTCTAGTCTTCAGTGGAAATATCATGCCTAATTTAATGGAAATTTTCTAAAATAAATATTTAAATATATTCAGATAGCCATGTTTGAATTCTCTGGTCCCCAGATTGATCTGAGAGCAGAAGATCTGTTTAGGAAGAGATTAAGAGAAAAAAAAAAAAAAGAAAGAAAAAACAAAAATAGAAAAATAAAACCAAACATTCTTAGTTTTTCTTTTCTGACAAAGCTTCATATTTATTTACTGAAACTGAACTACAGGAAAGAGAATGGAGAAAGAAAGTCTAAAAGATGAAAAAGGAGTTGTCATGCATTGATAGAAGTGGCAGCGCAAGAAATACTGACATTCAGAGTTGATTGGTACTGAAATGAAGGCAAAAATGTATGAAGAAAAATGTGCAGAATGAACAAAAGATAAGTATAGCAATGATGTGAGATGAGAGTATTTAACATTATTGCTCTAATCTTATCTAGAAACGATTTCATAGACAAATACAATTGCACAAGCAGAAATGAATCAAATGAAAATGACATCCAGGTCAACGAGGCAGCACAGCCCTCAGCAGTTTAACCACGTGATGGTCCCAAGATCCACTCTCACACTGCCAACACAGCCGCCTACAGACCCTGCCAAGCTGCCAGATGCTGCTGGAAGATGAGGACCTTCCACAGTTGGCATTTAACTCTTGAGAGGGAAGCAATAATATTCAGGTTTTATTTTAATGACTGAATTGCATCTTGATGTAATAGATGAATTTAAATTCTCATATGCTCCTACAACTGTTTTAGTAGTGATTTTTATTTTGACATGTGTTATGTAGCACATCCTGTTCTAATAAGAACCTTGCTTTTTCTATTAGGATGTTAATACCAACATAACTCCATCCCAGTTTCATCACATACTATGTTAATTAAGATGCATTCATTTTGTAAGGAAAACCAGCAAAGGTTTTCTTTTTTGTTATAATTACAAAAAAAAAAAAAAATCATTAATGATAGGTGTAACATCTAGTGGAAGCCTGACAGTACTCATCTCATCTCAACTCATTAACTTCCCAAGCACAGTTTCTGTATTGTCAATGTTCTCCTTTCGACTTTTTTTAAAATGAAATTCTCTTTGTAGTAAGCACAAGAAACTGTGCTTATGTGATATTTTGTTTCAGAGCACTAGCGTGTTAAATGTCTTTACATTAGACTTTCCAAGGCATAGAAACACCCACACATTATTGAATCAGATTTATTGGAAATACCTGTTAAAGGCTTTAAGATTTTCTATGGGGTTCATAGAGAGGACTGTGAGAACTCCAGCTAGCACACTCTTAATGTTTCCACTGCAGATTGGTTTTTTATGTGGTTGTAAATCTCTGTTTTGTTACACCCCAAATTTGCGGGAACTGATTACAAGAGGATTTATTCCTTTTTAAAAAATAAAAAACAGAAACAACACCAATGACAGGAAGACACCATAATTATTGCATCTAGAGAAACATCACATGTAGAGGTTTTGATAGTTGATGCTGGCTACCTTGCTACAAAAGAGAAATACAACTATCCTGGAAAATGAATGGCTATATCAGTCTGGTATGAACGCAACAAAGATAGTATATATAATACATGGTTGTCCTCCAAAAGCAGCCAATAGACATTCAAAAGTCACTCTCTTGATAAAATTCTGTGGCAACCTGCTTTAGAACATTGGTTCCTGTAAAATAAGAAATAGAACAACCAAGAATGGTAAATCAGGCAATTTTCTGTTTCTTGGTTACTTGATAAATGCTATTGCAGGACAGTTTAAGTTTGGAGTAAGAAACAAACAGGGAATAAGGGGGGAAATTAATTGTGTGGTCTCTAGTTCTCTTTCTAGTCATAAAACTACTTGTGCTGGTTTATCTCTGCTAACTCTGACCTGTGTAAATCTACAAAGACCACAAGGAAGAGTAGAAACAAGTACATCCTTTTGTTATGCTGTTTGGTAAGAGCTGGTGAAAATCCTCTACTTTTTTTTTTTTTTTTGAGTAAACAGGAGTACTTTCTTTCAAAAACCTTAGCTGAATGAAAGATTTGCTTCCTGGTTTCCAATGCTCTGCATGTTTAGTACTTCACTCTCTTCTTCACATTCTTTCTACATCAGTTGTATGTCTAGCTGATAACTGCAGAATTTATGGAATGTTATGAGAGATACTAATAGGCAGCTTTTTAAAAATGTCACTATTGCCTAGGAGTTGTATATATGCAAAAGATGACAGAGGTGATGCTTAGATTTTTCATGTTTCCTCCGGTCCTTAAGATAACAGGAGATAAATCAAGGAACTGAGAAGTAATGAAAACTTGTGCTAATTTTGTAAATTTCAACTTTTCCCTCATGGTACATTCAAACTGGAATTATTACCTTCCTCCACTGTATATGACCTAAATATTTTTTCTGAAATTGCAGTGATATGCAAAACCTAAATTAATCAAAATATTAAGAAGAATGTATGCCCTGGGGTAAATATAGGGTGAATTTTATACTGGATATCTGCTTTGTGAGTTTCAGAAGATTAGAGCTTAAAAAAAGGATTTTAAATAAACAGAAGACTTTTTACCCAGCTACAAAAGCCTATCTGATGCCAGACTCAGAAAAAAAAGTGTAAAGCCCTCTGCTACGGTGATGCCTAACAGAAAAATTTCTTATGGGTACACTAGAGAAACCTCTTGAGAATATTACCAATAATAGTAAATAGCTTAAGAATTCAAAATCCTGTTATGCAACATTATCACTCCCCAGGATGATGATCTTGCAATGTCCAGGTAATTTTTCTCCAAACTCAATCTCATCCCAAAGCAAGCAAGTGAAGGTATTGGCAGTGGCCACAGCCATGCAGAAGCCAAAAGAACTGCATACCTTAAAACCCAACATTTTTCATCATGTCACAGAGTCGCCACCTGTAAATACAAGTACAATTTTTGGTTTCTATTTTCAACATATGGGCATGTCAGGTACAGGTAAGACAATGCAGAGTGAACTCCAGGTTTCTGTCTTCATAAATAATATTTTGGTGGCTTTATTGGCTAGGAATTTTGTTTGGTTGATTGATTTTGGTTTTTTGTGGAGCAGTTGGATTACTTTGATTTATAAATATATGTGTGAGAAGAATTCGTTTTTCAAATGAAGAGGAATTTTTTCCATTCTAATCTGAATGCTACATATGACCTTTATGGCAACAGAGTCTATTGCAGGTTTACAGTAGTCTTATCACCACCCATAAGTGAAATGGAAGTTTATGACAATGTCAAACATAAATCCAAATGGAAATTGGGATGAAATTTGACTGGCAGAACATGGTTTAAAAAGAAATGGAAAGCAATAGCTGATTGAAACACTAAGCATTCATGTACACTGAAGAGCTGTAACATTCACTATAGCTGAAGTTCAAACACAAAGGACTGAATTTAACCAGTTTAGAACATGTGCATCATTCCCATGAATCTTGGAGTAATAAAAATTGGACTACATTTGGGTAGGGGTTTTTTTGCAGTATTTCTTTGTTCTTCTAGTCTTGACTTTTTTTGAAAAGTTAAAATCATAAGGTGGCATGGAACCACTGTGGCAACTTGCTTTTGGTACAGCTTTGTCCAAATGGAAGAAGAGGAAGGACCCTGGAGATTGTTTATCGCCATAATATGGTTTAGACTGTGGATACTCAACTAATACAAAGATCTGGTGTTCATTTTCAGCTTTAGCACTGTTGTGTGTGTTAGTTTGCATAGGGTGCTTTACACAAACCCCGCTTAAATCTGCTTCTTACTTCCCCATTTCTTTTCTGCAAGTAGCTTGAATGCAGAGCTCGATCCAGTAGACCAGAACCTAGACTGTCCTGTATTTATATCTGACATTAAGGAGCTTGTGTGTACACATTAAAATGTAATCTAGAGCTGAAAATAATGAAATATGTATTTGCAACATGCACAGAGTTGCAGGAAGTGACTATGAATAGAAAAACTGACCCTATGAGACATGGTGATTTGCGTCTCAATTTATGTAAGTTAAATTTTTCAAAATGTCTCTCTAAAGTGTATTACACAGTGCATGATTTTTAATATTCATATTTCAAACTGAACATAAGGATAGGCATGAACTTCCACCCGAGTTTAATTCTGTGCTTTACCAGACCATTTTCTTATTTTGTTAGAAATTAAGCCTTTGAAATGCCACTACCTTTAAATTGCAAAACATCATGAAATTGTCATGTAATGAAGATTCTGATTTGCTTAAGGCATCAGGTGCTTTCCTTTGATATCACAGAGTAGTGGAATTTTTTTCCCCTATCCTTTACAAATAAAACCTCATGAGCTGATTGTTTGACTACAGAGTCAGCTTGACATTTATAGAAATCTGGGATCCTTGCTTCTAACTACCAGTGTATTATTTCATTTGTTAGAAAATGATGTATATACAATTGAAGAGAGACATGATGAAAAAAATTCCCCATGTAGAGAAAGAAAACAAAAAATCCACGTGGTTTTTCTTTTCTTTAACTGTGGGATGGTTCTTTCATGGTTGTACCACTAACACATGTAGCACACTAATGGCTAAGTGGGCAGAGTATATTAATACCATACTTAATAAAAAAAGTCTAATGCTTTTCTTTCTATAGCATGCCGCCCTTCTTTTATCCCTGTTCTATTGCTACAGAGTCTATGTAAGCTTTCACAGAAACCTTATTTTTGTTTTACTATGGGGAGTGGGTCAAATGCTTTTTAACCCAGCAAAATCAAAACCCTAAGAAATTACACTGGTATTGTGTTCAGTGTGGCACCTCCCGAGACAAATTCCCATAAAGTATAAAAAAATAGCAATTTCACTGTGGGGAAAGGCTTTCCCCCCCTGCCTCTTTGTGACTGTTGGGGAGGCAGCTGGAGTGACAGGAATACTGTTCTGGATGTGATCCTGATGGAGCTACTGCTCTCATTGCCTGTCCGTGGATGGTTCACGTAGTGTCCCAGGAGGAGTGGAAACTTCAGAAGAAGTTTAGCAGGGAAACCCTCCTGTTGAGTCACGAGGTTCAGAAAGCCCTCCCTTGATTTCTAAGCTTCTTAGAGAGGAGTCTAGGTGTGGCAGGATCCAATTCTAATGCCAGATTTGGTTGATAACTATGTCTAAAGGGTTATATAGGTGCAACTGAGATTTTATAGAACTTTGTCCTGCAGGGTTAAGGATGGCAACCTGAATACATTTCTATTATTGAAATAAATGATTTATGTAAATTGATGATTATAGTGATAGTGATTAGACTAAAAGATTTTAATCAGAATTATTTACTACATAGCATAAATTATTAAAATGACTGGTAAAGTGCATTATTTATTGAAGCAGTATTGAAGCAATAGTATTAAATCTAGAAAAATAATTAAGTAGAGATCAATGTTACTCACCCATACCAAAGACTGTTGGTAAATCTTTTACTGTGCCTGAAGGATTAAACTTAAAAATCATCCCAGCTCAAAGGAGGAAGCTCCACACACACTCCAAGGAGCAATGTGTTAGAAGACCCTGTCTTTAAAAAGAGGGACTGGCCTTTTACAGTATAAAGTGATTGTCAGTCATGTTTCTAGATAAGCCAGGCAGCCTTTAGCTCATGAACTTAAGATAAATTATCAGTAACATTTCTTGTTAGTTCTTTTAGTAGGAATTTTGTCTGCCATGTGCTCACTGGTGCCATATTCTGTCAGGAATTGTTCTTCACATCCTCAGAATGTTTAATTTTCAGATTGATGTGTTAGGCTGGTCTTGGCATTCTTAACACCAAAGGCAGTGTAACCTTCTTTCTCCATCCACCACTGATAACTTTTGCAAGCAGGTTAAAGTTCAAGGTGTTTTAAGGCTTAGGCAGAGGTTCTGCTNCCAAACTATTTAAGCAAATATTATTGTAATGAATGCTTGACTTGTACAGTGCCAGCTTTTGTACTAAATTATTCAGATAAAAATAAACATGGACAGTTTGAAAACAAACTAATATGATGAACTAGACTGAA
>VZTN01018477.1:0-11828 GCA_013400515.1 Erpornis zantholeuca
ATATATATGTGTATGCATATATACACGTGTGTGCATACATAACCAAGTAGTTTCCTGAACTGAGGTTGTAGCCAAGTGAGGGTTGATGTCTTTGTAATCTTAAGGTTCATGTTGGACTTCAGGAAGTTTCTTCACAAAAGAGGTGATTAGACAGTGGAATGAGCTGCCCAGGGAGGTGATGGAGTCACTGTCCCTGGAGGTGTTTAAGGAAAGACTGGACGTGCCCATGTCTAGTTGACATGATTGCGTTCAGTCAAAGGTTGGACTTGATGATCTCGAGAGGTCTTTTCCAACCTAATATAATCTGCAATTCTGTGATATATGTGTATATATACGTATATATGTATATATGTATATACATACATATATATACATATATATACACATGTATATACATGTATATACATATATACATGTATATACGTATATACGTATATATGTATATATGACTACATATTAAAAAAAATACACACGTATATATGTGTGTATATATATATATATGACTACATATAGATACACACACACACACACATATATATACATATATGTATTTGTATATATAGGAGCATTCACCCCTCCAATAAATAAATAAAGAGATATACCGCAGTGGATGGTCCTATGGAGAAATTGCCATACGCCCATCCACAGTATCTATTTCTACCCCTCCTCTCAAAGCTCCCCTTTCCGCCTTCCTCCTCCTCCTCCTCTTCCTCTGTCTGCTCCTCCGTCTCCTCCTCCCGCAGCTCCCCGGCCCCGCCCCAGCGCGGCCGGGCAGCCGAACGCCGAGGGGCGTTATGTCCTTGCGCGGCCGCCGTATTGCCCGCCGGGGCAGGGTGGCGGTCGCTTTAGTGACACGGCGTAGGCTGGGGGTGGCCTCGCTCCATCCTGGCGGCGGGCGGGGCGCGGGGCAGTGGCGAGGGACAGCTTAGGCCAGCGGGGATGAGCCATGGCCTCCGTGAAGGTGGCCGTGCGAGTGCGGCCAATGAACCGCAGGTGAGTGAGGTGCCGTCCCGGCCTTCTCCGCTCCGGAGCCGGTGTCGCTCACAAGGGGTGCGAGGAATGCCTTGTCCCGGCTCTGCATGCGGTGAGAGCCACTGCGGAGGCGGATGGGGAGCTCTGCCGGGAATTCAGGGGCTGAGCCGCTCTGCCCGGCAAGAGCGACTGCTGGGAGCACTTCTCCTCCCTGGCATGTTGGGAAGTGGCTCTCAGGTGGAGCGTAGAGGAGCGGGGCTTTGCCTGGGAAGTTCACTCTGTCATGGCCTGAAGCATTGCTTTGTCTAGTCTTTCTGTAAAGACGGAAAAGTTACTCTGGTGAAGATAGAAAACTCTTTGAGAGGAAGGACCTACCAAGAATGTATGGCCAGGCTTCTAAAATGTGAAAGAAAGCTGCTTGAGAGAGAGATTGTTGTCTAGTTCTTTTGGAGCCATTATGGTTAAAGGTTATCAGCTCAAGCACAAAGTATATAAATATACATATATATATATATATAAATGTGTGTGTATGCACATACACATGTATATGTATATATATGTATGTATGTATATAAACCAGACAGTCTGCTTCATTTACTGTAGGGACAGGAGTTCATCACCCACTTCCTGAGATGTGTCTCGGAAATAAACAGTTTTCTTTCATGAAATATGTGCATACAATGCACGATAGTTAATGGTCTAATTTAAGAACTGTATGCAGAAAACTGTCCGATTCTACTGGCAGTGCTCTTCCTCTTCCCTTGTTCTGAAGAGATGTAGCCAGTTCAAAAGAAAAGTGGTTTAAAGCACAGGTAGCCCATCAGACTCCCACTGTTCCTCTCACTTGATCTGATTCAGGTGTTTAAAACACACGATTTGCCACATTCTGAAAGTCACTCAATATCTCGTTGTTTTCAGTGAGGGAAAGACAAACCTTACAAAAATAAAGCTGATGAAGGTAGGAAGGGGAAAGTATTGCAGGCTGGTTTTGAATAATTTAGGTGGATGGAGCTGAGTGGTTGGAGGTCAGGATTGGTGAGTAATCTTGTCACATGCTCTTGCTTCCCTCTGCCCTCTCCCCTGGGCCTAACCGTATGGTTCTTAAAAATGTTAAAAAGTATTTTATATATACACTCCACTTTTCCTTCAAGAATCTCTGACAACAGGTAGCATAGGTCTTTAGGGTGATAATAAGACTTTTTATGTGCAGTGTTTTGGTAGCATGGAGAGGTTTTGCAGGAGGACTGTACATGCGATCTACTGAGAGACAAAAGAGGGACGGAAATGGAAAGCACATGGTGGAAGAGAAGGCTGGTAATTGTAATATGCAGTGGAAACATAGACTTGTAACATGTGAGTGGAAGTTTGCAAGTGTTATGGTAAAGGAATATCAGACGAGGACTCTGGACCTGGTGCCTCTATTGCATGTGGGAGGATAACTTGGATGGGGCTGGATCTGACCATACCAAGAAAATGATGAAAATGGCTTGTGATACAATGGAAAAGGGCAAACCTAAGAGCAGGGCAGACAGAGGCCTGGTGTGGTCCAAGGGGCAAGCTGAGAAAATGGTCTTTGTCACAGCTATGTGGGAACAAGCAGGCTTACTCTGAAAACTGGTGTCCGATGTTGCAAACTATGAAGAGCCTATCAGCTGAAGTTGCTAAAACCTTGGAGTTTATGGGATGATGTCAGATGTTTATGAAACATTATAAGGAAGCTGGATTTAGTGTCATGGGATGTTGCTTTTAAGTATTGATTTTTTTCAGAGGCACAGTTGGTGTTTGGTGTGGGATCCAGCACTGGGGTCATGGGTGTTCATCTCTATCAGTCACTGCTGGACTCCTGCTGTGTTTTGTAAAACTGAGATCCGAAGCCTGAGAGGAAAGGCGTGGTGAACTGTAAGCCAGGAGCAGTAATCATATTTTTCTTAGTGGTTTATCAGAATTCTTAGGGTTGGAAGTGACCCCTGGAGATCATCTTGTCCAGCCCCCATGCCAAGGCAGAAGCTCCTTGGCAAGTGTTCCCTTGCACGTCTTTTCTCAGCTGTGGTCCCTTTGCCTTTTTGGGTCCCTGGAGAATTTTATAAAGGAAAGGTCTTTCTGTGCATTCAAAAGAACTTTACAACCAGCTGTTCATTCTCCAGAACTTAATTTCAAAATCTTTAACATGATACTGTATGGATTTAAATTTAATTTAGTTAAATTTGCTTTGGTGTGTTTGAAGTTTAATAATATAATGCAGCTTATTTCATGAGTCATTTTTAATTAGAGAGGATACAGTTGATGAATGGTTACAGGAAGACTCCCGCATTACGGAGCAATTGCACTGTGTGGTGTCATAGCACTACTAATTGTGTAATAAGTCATGAGCATGGATTTTGGAATGAAATGTGATGGGGAGAGGGTTGTTGTTTAAGCATTACCTACTGTTCTATTGCTTAGATAACCAACTTCAGGTTTTTTTTTCCCTTCTTCTGTGATTTATTTTTAGTCTTCTTGTTCTCTGGCTTGACCTGAAAAGAACTTGTTAATTTCAGTGGTGGTGTTAAAGTCCTTAAATGTTCCTCTTGGAGTAACATCCCAAATTGTGTTACACAGATGTTATACTGAAATATTTTGACTGTATCTCTGCATAATGTAATGAATGTATGTCTAATGGCTTTACAGTTACTGCTTTGGAAAGAGTTGTAGCATGAGCTTAGTTCAGTTACTTGGTGAGTCTCCATCCGTCATTTGGTTTCCCCCATTCAACACTGAATTGCCATGACAGCCTTTCAGTCTGTGCTTATAGCTATAAGTTTCTCTAAAGGCAGCAAAAAACCTACCAGCTGGCAAAAGCCTTGGTTTTTGTCATCAGATAGAAATTTGCAGGAAGGTGAGCTTGATGTATTTTGCTTTGGCAATGTAATGGGTTTGGACACTATGATTTCTAAGGTTCATTTTCCAACACAGTCACTAGAAGAATTCATAAAATGGGATTGTAGAGAAATGTAATCAGATTTGATGCACTATTTGCTCACATACTGAACAGATGACTTAGGGTGACTGGTTGCTACTCGCTGACTTGTGCATAGTGAGATATCTGGGATGCTGTTAAGTCTCACCTAATTCTGTCTCTCTTTTGTATTATGAATTGCATCTGCACAGTTCAAGAAAATGCACTGCTTTATGTTCGTCTGTTCAGGGTCTTTAGAGAAGAAAGAGGGACTAGTATTTTCCTGCTTCCATTTCTTGTCACGTTTCATCTTTATGCAAACTGGAATTCAATTAGTGTTCCAGAAAGCCACTTTTATACTTTTGTCAGTGTCTTGTTGCCTTAGTTTGAAAGACAGGTGTCTGCTGAGGAAGGCAGGAGCCTCCCTTGGAATGGAAGATGCAACCCCCTTCCCTCTGAATTATTATAATTTTGAAATTAAGGGGCTTTCAGGNGCCCTTCCCCCTACACTGCAGTGGCGCTCATGGCCCGCAGGGGCGCTGGCGGCTCCCAGCGAGCTCGGCACCACGTGGTGATGGAGGATGAGCAGGGTGCTTCACAAGCCCCCTGGGGCAGCTGATCCCAGCCCCGCAGGACCCTCAGGAACAGCAGGCTGGAGCAGCAGGGACGGAGCCAAATCCGAGGTTGTAGATGAGATGTATCAAACTCCGGAGCTGCAACAGGACCCCAGGAGGTCTCGGCAGACAGAGGGTGCCTTGGCTATAGTGTAGCAAAAAAAGCTCGCAGCAGCAGCAGAAGCAGCAGAGGAGCCATGGGGCAGGGCAGCTTCTCTCTCTGGATGCTAGAGAAGCAAGAGCCGGGCTGTATTTGGCTTCTTTTTGCCAGTTCCAATCTCGCGGCATCTCGGCCCAATGAGAAAACTCCAGGCAAAAAGAGGGCAGCTAGCTGCACTCCTCCCCCTGGGGACTGGTCTTTTTATCACTCTTAAGTATCCAGCACTTTGTTCCTTACCAACGAAGTATGGGAAAAATTCCTTGAAGAGAAAAAAAAAAAGAAAGAACAGGGAACTTCTAAAACCCCAACACTTGGTTTGAGACAATTTAAAGGAGAACACGCTGGAATGAGTTATCTCCTTTAGGAATTCAATAATCTTTTTCCACCAATAAGAAATGAATACTAATAGAGGAAAGTTTAAGAAAACACAGTTGATTAACCAACAGGATGCCAACAGGTAGAAAACAAAAATAAATAACTGCTAGCTACGAAACTGCTAGACCTCACCACCCCACTGGACGAAAGAGACAATATGGCGTCAGGAAAGGCAGGAGCTTCATGGCGCAGTTCCGGCAGCAGATGAAGGCCTGATGGCTCATCCTTCCATCCCACGGCAAGGCAGAGGATAGCGGGCACGGCAGGCGAGGCAGTTGGGCTTGGGGCACGTGGTGTCATTCTTTCTTCCTGACTGGACGCGTTAATGGCAGCTTGGGCCGGAGTGGTTCTGCTCCACTTACAGCGTGATGTCTCCGGGTCTCGGACAGGAAAATGCAGAATTCGCCCTCAAGGCAGCCCAAAGATCTCCACTGCAGCTTTTCTAAACTGAGGAAAAAAAAAAGAAGCTTTGCCTAAAATATGCCAAATAAGAAAAAATGTTTTGATACTGCTTGAAATTTTTTTAGAAATTTATTAAACAAAGCAACCACAACAATTGGAGACTTAATTTGGCTGTCTGCCCTAGCACAAAGCAAGACACAGCACTGGGTTTGGCTCAGCTAGTCTGCAGCCAGACAGAGCTCAAAGGCTGTGACACCATATTTTATACCCCTCAAACCTCACCTTATCACCTCCCCCAAGCCCTCCCCTTCAGGTCGAGATGATTGGCTGGAGGTTGAGTCAGTTGCTCCCGTTGGCTTGTTGCTTGTTCCCAGCTCTCTTGAGGCATGTTACAGGCTTCATCTTCATTGGTCTTCCCGAACATTCCAACATTCCCCATCCCTAGCATACTTTATTAACCCAAACCATGATCATAATCAACTTTATTGATAAATAAAAAAATCGAGGGATTAACCAAATCGCAACTGTCCCAAACTCTAATTCCCCTCAACAGTTCATTATTCTAGTAAACAATAATCAACACTACACATTAACTATGATTCTCCTTATTAATTAATCATCAAGTGTGAAAGCCAATTCCAGCAGCCTGGTTTTTGACAATACTTACTAGAGGAAATATCAGCTTGATTCTTCCAAATACTGTCACTAATTCTTGTGGCTCTCAATTTCTTACACCTGATAGCTGTGTTCTGTTTGGCTTTTAGTTAATGAAGTAATAGAGGGAAGCAAGCTTTTTCAGATTTTTAACCCTTTTTTGTCTGTTTCCTGTATTTGCATAAACTAATTATTGTATTTAACTGGCTGAACAAACTAAATGAGGGTCATGTGCTGTCTTTACATGCAGAGATGCAGCTGACATCAGAACATGGGTTTGCACTTCCGTAAGTTCTTCCTTGGGCTTACCCAGGGCTCTCGGCGTTTTTAGATGTTCATTTAAATGAGTTGCCTAGACTTTTTCATGGCTTTCTTCTTACTGCCAGTATAATGAAATAGAAATTCTAATTTGATTTTGTGTTTAAGGATCATGTTTTTTTCTCCTGCACGCACGCACTCTTTGGATTTGCTCTCCAAACAGAAGTGACCACTGGGGATGGCAGAAGTACCTGTCAGACGCTGTACTGCTCTACGTGGTTATGCAGCCATTCACAATTATGAGATGAAGATTAAAAGCTTTTCTACTTGATAGTGGGGAGACAAAGAAAATATGTTCTATTGCTTAGTGATAGCTTTTGTGTGACTTTGGGATTTGTTTGGTTTAAGATCTGATACCTTAATCCACAAATACAATCTGTGTAATTATTCATTAGATGTAAGGTTGTCCCTCTTGGATAACTTCTTGGTTATGCTTGTAAGTCTAAGCAACTCTTCTGCATGCAGAGCTGGAGGCAAAGTATTGCTGCCATTATTTAGGGAGATTTAGGACCAATATCTCATCTTTAAAAATAACTGCTTATACAATCCAGGCTATAGTATCAATAGCAGAGTTTTCAACGGCTCAAATTAATAGAGCAACGCAAAGGAGATATAAAAGAAGCTGTTGAGTTTTACAAGGAACTTGTGACTGGAGTTTTTTTGTAGCAGAGAAAAGGATAAACAAGTAAAGAGTGAAGAGCCAGCTGAATTCATAATTTCCATTCTAAATGTTTATGTCAGGAAAATCCACAAACACCAGTGGTTTATGTTCAAAAAGGAGACAGAGACTCCTTCAACTTTATTTGAATAAAGGGAGAGAGTCCACTGGGGCACACGCCAGTGGAATTTTCTCTCTCAAGGTTTCAGAGGACAAAGCCTCCTTTTATCCTAAACTCCCAGCTGCATGTTACCCTCTTCCTTTCTCCATTGGCTGAGGTACTGGGAAGGTGCAGCCTTCCCGAACTGCCTTCCCTATATCCCCCCTTGCACCTACTGTTTTACCCCAAAGTTCAGAAGTTGAGGCTCGTGTAGACCTCTGACTATTTCACAAACTGACAGACAGACTGTCTGGGCCCAGAAACAAACCTGCTGGCCAAAGTCAGTAGAGGCTTTAAGACACATTTTAAAGATATTAACACCCATCAAATTGTTTGTAAAGACATTGGCACACATCTTTCCTCTCATTTACAAGTGATTTAAGTAGGAACTTACTGGAGTATGAAATTTATAATTAAATATCCATGCTTTTTGGGATAGAGAAGAGAAGCAAAAAATACGGATGGAAAATCCATTATAAAATTGTGCAGGGAGGAGTGAATGAATTGGTGTCTTATGATAAATTACAGAGTTCAAAGTACGAGTTACTTACTCAAGTTACATAAGTATGAGTATATTTTTCATTTTCAGGTTACTGTGTATATTTTTAATTTTCATAAGCTTATAAAGAGAGATTGTATTAGCAAATGTGCATAACATCACTGTATCACAGGCAGAGTGAGGAAGGATGGAATGATTAGGAGGAAGGACACCCAGGGCTAAATATCATATATGTCTCTGAAGTACATGGTGAAATTTTTACTGCATCTGTTTCCAAACACTGATTGCTGGTTATTGCTCTTAAGAGGTGTCCAGAGTGATCTCAGAAACATAATTCAGAGCTTAAATATGGCCAAGTGTTGCAATACTATCTCTTTCTGAACTACTGTACCGATGAAGATGAGCCATTTATCAGCAAGCTGAGTTTGCTATTTCCTATGGTAACTGTTTGAACTTCCATTTTAATAATGGTACTTGTGATTCGATTTATAATCATGTACAATTTCTCTACTATAAAAAGAAGTTGAGGGTGAGGCTCTGGTGTGCCTGGGGTGAATGAACATCTGTCTTGCCTCCACCTGTTTATATGGTTGAATTTGAATCCAATAAAAATCTACTTTGATGCTGAGTTGGCAAGATGAACTAACTATTCTGAATGTGGATTTTTCACTTTGCCACATTTTGTGTTCAGAACCTTGAACAAATTTAATAACCTCTGCCAGATTTTTCCTTTTTTTCAAAGTAGATACATTTCTCTCCCTGAAAGTAAGCTATGCATACATGTACATATAAGTCCCTTCATCAGTGTGCTGCTTCCGTTGCTGGCAGTGCATAATGGTGTAGACTGATCCAAGTTCTTGGATCATGTAAACTTGATACTAAGAGCACTTGAAGTCTGAAAGGAAAAGTGTTCTTAGTTTTTTGTAAGATACATCAAGAAATGTTTTTACTTTCCATCTCTCACCTCTTCAACAGGAATGAACTGTAGGAAGAGTTCTATTCTACAGCATGGTCACAAATCTTCTCAGGGAAGGTTCTCTACTACAAGGAGGAGCAGAGGAGTGAGCATCAGCACGATGAAGTCCACATCATCTCTCCTTAGTAATCACTACCTAGTACTTGTTCACTTGTGGGTTACAAAGTGGGGAATTTGGTCGTGTTTTACCCTATAGGTGAAATGACATGATTTTTGCATGGCCTTTTGTGTGGCCGTAGATTTTTGAATCTATGTGTTCAAGATGTAAAACTTGAGAGAAAAGAGAGGTGGGTAGGACATGCAGATGTACTTGTTTTGCAGGGACTGTTGGTCCCTGATTTTGGTGGTACTTGATGTCAGACATGGTGAGCATGTGTTCTTTGAGAACAGGTATCAACAATAAATTATGACATAAACATTTGTGATTAGGTAAAAATGCCCTCAAGGATTATAAAAGTCTCAGAGATGATAGTTTATGGCTGTTGTTATTGCTGTCTGTAGTTCTGGGATGAAGATGCAATTGAAGTAGCAGTGTTTCCTGAAAATCATAAATGCTGTATATTGTGAGGCTCTTTTAAATGGTATCTACACAGGTCATATATTTGAGAAAGGGATGTAATAAGCTGGATTATAAGTCTGTAAGGCAGACCATTAAAAAATCAGGAAAGGCTGGAGAATCTGCTGTTGAAGCAAATGAAGTAGAAGCAACAGCTTGCTCACAGCAGAGCACTGACTTGAAGGACTAGAAAATAATAATAAAAAAAAGAGCCTAGTGACCTTACAGAAAAATCTTGGTTGTCAGAGATAAGAATAAGAGCTGTCAGAAATCTTATAATCAATATATTTTAAGGCTTTTTTTAGTGTAAGAGTAGTAAGTGGTAGATAAATAGTTCAGGTCTGTTTATGTAGGAATGGAAGAAGCAGTCAGGAGGTGAGGGGAAAAACACTGACGTTATTTTACTCAGGAGTTTAAGGAGAATGTTACAAGTGTAAAGCAGAACAGTTGCTCTTCTGAAGAGTTTAAGCTGAAGGTGGTCTAACCATGTGTTTTGTAAGGGGTGGTAAAACACATACTGGACAATTGGGTGAAGGAGCAGGGTCTGAGGAGAGTGTCCTTTGTTTAAATAAGTTCAAGTGAAGTAGAGAAGCCATCAGCAAGGATAAGAGTTGACTGGGAATTTGGATGCCACAGCTCAGGATATTCTAGAGAAACTCGTGGGACTCTCCTCAGGCTTTTTCACAATAGCAAATGTCAGCAGTGCTCAAGGGAGCTGAAACTTAGGGACTTAGCACAAGAGAATTCCAGCACTCTCTACTGTTTGTTTCTCTAGAGTTTCTCACCTGTGCTAACATACTTGGTCTTTGAATGTTAGTGACTTGTTTTCCTCTTCTTTTTATGCCCTTTCTCTTGGTGGTTAATTTTTGAAGCTTTTCTGCTTGGAAGCAATGGATTTGAACTTGGAGTGTGCTGCACTCTCAGTGTAATCCTTGTTTGCAAGTACATTGCAGAGCCAAACACTGAAGCTGTGGTTGGTGCTTCGCCCAGCAAGCTCCTGTGTTAATATATCATAAAATCTTGTTTCTGGAACCTCATTATCTGATTGGAAAAGATCAACAGAAATGATGGGAGTCCTTGATTCAAAAAGCATCAAGCTACATGTGTACTCTATGTGTTTTGACTACCGGAACAGATTAGGACATGCAAATCTAGACATATTTTTAGGGCATAAATGTTGAAAAGAGAAATTAAATACTTAGTTGTGGCTCCTTCTTAATATCTCTGTAGTAATGTAATGAAGCTAATAATGGATCAGCTTAAACAGTATCTAAAGAATTACTGCTGGTGAGAGTGCAGGTTGTGGAAGAATCTCCTGAGGGGAATGAAAGCTCAGGCAGTTGGGTACAGTTGATAACTTTTAAGAAAGTCATTAGAGGAAATCTTGCTTGAATGGGAAGGTGAGACTAGACCTGGCTGACTGTTAAGTAGCTCCTCTGCTTGCCATTCTAGCTCAGACCTCCCCTTCAGTGGTCTTTGCACAGCTTTATGCACAGATGTGAGAATAAATGGGGCATGCAGTCTTTAAAGTGGGATCTTGCTCTTTTCATGTATCAAAGAAGATGGATTAGGAGGGAGAGTCCCAAGTGCGGAGCTTTATCCCTGTGTTGGTGAGCAGCAAAACTGGAGCAGACTTGTTCGCTGCAGAAGCTCCCACGAGTTTCAGATAAATACTGGATTCCCACTAACTGAAGAGTCAATAGCTGGGAGTGGCAGTTAACTTTTCATAAACCATCAGAGGTTGGGAAGCCCACTTACAGCCTCTGCTTATGTTTTTCTGTCTTATTTTCTGTCCTCTTTAGTGTTTTAATGCAAATACTTCTAAAGTTTTTCAAGTGTGTGGATTTGTCACAATCACTGCCTTGGTTTGTCTGTCTCCCTCCACAGCATTGAAGAACAAAGACCTTCTAGTGCCATCAGGGCTGGGAGCACGGTGGCAGCATGGACATGTGCAGGGCAGTATATTTACACTGGCCTCATTTACAGTTTGCAGTCCCCAAAACTTTCTGGTCTTCAGCATTTTGAACTTAAAAGTCTGGTTTTCCAAGTCCTTTATTTCCGTATTGTCAAACACATTGCCAGGTTATATATGCATGTTACATCACTGAAGTGATGAACAATAAAATACTTTTAACTCCTGCTTTTTGTTAAAACTTCCCTGAGACCAGGAGAAGAAAAGGTGAATAAGTCTCTCTGAATTGTAGCTTTCCTGATGAAATGAAGCAAGAGAAAGGTGAATCTGTTTTTCAGGCTTTGTTTATTTGAAATTATGAACAGTTATGAAATAAATGGGATTAGCACTCAGCTCTTCTAACCTAACTGAGCTCTTGAAGACTCTTAGAAGTCTGAGTGTCTGAAAGGTGGATATTGTTGGTGAGAACAGCTGATCGAACTGAAGAGCAAAGTCCCCTATTTTGCAGTAACTATGAGTACAAAGCTCAGTTATTTACTGAGAGAGGGTTTTTCAGAGTTATTTAACAGAAAGAGTGCATAGCTGGCACTCAGCATCTTAATTGCTGATGGGCTGAAGTTTTTATTGTTGAAGAGTC
>VZTN01018478.1:0-32379 GCA_013400515.1 Erpornis zantholeuca
TTTCTCTAGCTATGAAACATTTGTTTCCAGTGGTTTAAAGGAAGTGCAAGGTGTACTGAATACATAACTGGAGGAAAACCAATTAAGAATTAAGAACTTCCCTTGTGTGCAGTTTACATCTATACACTTTATAGACGACTTAATGTTAGTTCCGGGCCATTGAGTATAGTCAGACCTTTTTGTGAACTTGGGATATAATAGCATATTTTCAATAAAATCAAATGCACCCTAAGTGCCTGTTAGCATAAGAATTTTCTCATACATAGTCTGGTTAAATATTAATGCAAAGACTTTTGCCATTGCACATTTTTGCACATAATTTAAAAAATTCGGTATGACACCTTTTTTTGCATAATTTAAATGTAGAAATCTGAACATCATGCTGGTTAAGTAAATTGTCATGTTTTACTTGAAGTGTCCTGCACAGTGTATTCTTCGAGCTGTGTGCCAGCAGCTATCTGTTCAATATTTAAATCAAAGAATTGCGTTTTTGCATTGGAAAGCGTGACAAAAATTGAACTCCCCTGAGAGGTTCTGTTCACATGTTCTGTAATTACATGTACTCTTTAATATGTGCTGGGACAATAGCAGCATAATGTTTCCCTCCACTAGCAGATTGGTCAAGAGATGTTAGAAGTGCCTTTTGGACCTACATTCTTCTTTAGTTTAATTCAATATCTTGTTGGCCAAAAAAAGCAAAGCTGCATGGTTCTTTTTTTGTGTGTGCATTTAAAGAAATAACATATAAAGACATCCTCTGTGTCACAGTGGTGGTCTTTATAATGGGTGGTTTTATAGGATGATGATTCATTTTTCAGCTCAAGTGAGTACTTTGGTCAAAGATTTGTTCTTAAACTACCAGATCATATCTCAGTTTAGAAGTGCCACTGTATCAGTTAATACAGTAAACTTAGTAAATGAATTTACTGTATCAGGGTATTTCTGACAGCTGAGTCAGAGCTGAATTCAAAGAGACAATAATTTAAATATACAATATAATCTCTTTATTTTAACTTTGACTTAAATAAGTGGGGTTTTTGTATACTGAACTCAAATATTTTCTGAGTTTCTACTCTTCAAGTGAGTCCATTTGGTCTAGCAGCTCCTGAAGAAAAAAACCTTTTTTTTGCTCTCAGCACAGTAACCACTTATATCAACTGAAGTGCTCCTTTGTGGATAATACTTGGCTTGCTGTATTTTCCACTACTTGTGAACATATCTTAAATACTGAGGGAGTATGTGTACTGTTGTAAGGTATTTGAACCCTGAGAGGATGCCCCAGCCAAACTATCTTCAGTTATTCTTATCAGAGCCTCAGGAATTCGCCAAGGTTACTGAAATGCGGACCACACTGGATTGGAAAGAGGAGGTTGAAAGGGCTGAATGCCAAGACAGCAAGAAGTAGATAACGAAGGACTGTGCTGCACTGGAATGGGACCAATTAGATGGTGTGTGATCACGTGTACAATAGTTGGAGAATGTATAACTGAGGTCTAATGTAAACAATAAAACGGCTTTTGTGAAATCATATTGATTCGTTGTTCAGAAGCCCTGAGCTCCTGCAGTGTATACTTTTCTGTTCAAGGATAATTCAAGCTAAGAAGCATAGGGTTAATGTGGGTACATTCAGCTTTCTTCAACTGCACCTTGAGATTTTCATAAATTTTCTGAATTAGTAATTTTCAATTGGGACAGTGACCTTTCACGCTCTTGTCATTTGACTTACGGATTCACCACTACTTAAAATTATGTAGCACAAATGCAAGTGAATCAAATAGTGGATTAAACCTAATAATTTCTCTGCCTTACAATAGCTTGCAGACCTTCAGTTTATTTCAAAAGATGTCTGTCCTGCTTCAGAAACATCCTTCCTATGCTGTTGAGGATGAAAGAGGGGCACTTCTTTTGGGCCTTTTTCTTTTCTTTCTCTCACTGTTAGAGAAAGGCGTAATGAAGATCTAGTGTTGGTGATGTTTCTGTGATTTAATTTTGGGGCAAAAGGGCATTGTTTGGCATTTGGAGGTATCCTTGAGGAAGCTTTTGAATTTTTAAGCCAAGCAATTAAAGTTTAGGAATTACTCCAGGTATCTGATTTAGATTAATTTTTTTTTAGTAAATTGTATGTGAAGATAAAAGCTAATTTATAGTCTGTATTAAACTAAAAAATATTATAGTTAATCACAGCTACTGTCTGCTGCATTTCTTATAAAATTTCCATTAACAGGATGCATTCTGTGCGTGAATGGTAGTCATTTACAAAATACGACTTTAGAAATTCAATTAATTTATGTTCTTTAATTTTAGATCTGAACAATAAGCCAACCCATCTGTTTTAAATCAGTTATACATTATTTATTTCTGATTATAGTAAAAATGTGTTGCGTATTAAAAGACTGGAAAATAAAGATTCTTATTGTTTCTTTCTTCTTAATTATTTGTGAGCTATTTTTCTCACCCAGTGATAATTTCTTTGTCTCCTGGGATGTTTATTTTTTCCTCTGTCAGGGACATTGTCAAATGTTTTGTTGTGCTGGAGAAAAAATATTCAGCTTTTAATATTTTATCAATTCTATTGGGCCGAAGGTGCTGGCAGTAGCTGCTCGTTGGTCCTCAGGGTCTTGTCTTCATCCTTGTCATATGGAAACATTATAAATTATGTATAACAGTAGATGCTACTCAGTAAATATCTAATATGTGATAGACATTTTTGACTGAAATTACTTTTTCCTCTGAACAATTAATTAAGTTGTATTTTTTAGATTTATGATGTGACTCTTTTATAATATCAAAGAATATCTGGGTGCATTTTGCACATGAATCACAGCTTATTTTTTTCTTTCTGAATGCCAGAGAACTTTTTAATTCATCCATGACCAGAGTAACATTTCCCAGTTTTGTTTCGCAGAGTCTTATATGTTGTGTTATCATCTCATCTTTTCCAGATGTATCTATACTTGGAATATTTTAGCCAGTATCAATATTGACAAGGTTTTTTTTTTCTGCAGGGAAATGAGATTTTGCATCTGCTTGCTTTCTTTCTTTTAGACTTGCAGGTTGCTGTACTTGGGAAAATACATAAAACAGTCTATCTGTTGTTTTTTCTTACAAATGGTGTGGTGTCTCTTTAGCTCTGGAGACGGCATTTGATGACTTGGAAAAAGAGTAATCCCACAGCAGAGTGTGCTCCTTGTAATACACAGAAGGAATACTTGATGACATTGCCTCTGCTTCATGGATTGTCAGGGCTTAGTTCTGTTACATAGAAAAAACACATTTGTCTTGAAAGACTGGGGGGGAGGGTGTGTCCACATTCACAGTCTCTATTGTTGTTATCTTCCAGGGCTAGAAGGCAATAGGATTCTGTTTCAGCTTGAAAATTAAACTTCTTAAATACTAAAACTTACTTCAAAGCTATAATTAAGTTTTTATTTATTGACTGTTGTGTCTATGCAATACAATACTTTATCCAGGATTGAAATCTCCCACTTGCAGTCCTGCTGAATGATGCTTCAGCCTATGGATGGCTGTACAATGTGGCCCAAAGGAATTTTGAAGAATTGAAATTACGTCCTGTGAATATTTCTTACATTTATTTACTACTGACAATTCTTCTCTTACATTGCATGGTATTTTAACTGCTTAGGTTTACTAATTGTGAGGTGTTGGGGGTTTCTAGTGTGCAAGGTTCAGCTTATTTAAAGGACTGCTGAAGAGTTTTCAATGTTTTTTAGCTATACTGAATGCTGAGAAGTTTTAAATTCTCCTTACCATTATGAAAGATGGCACATAGCTTGCTTTTAGACAATGTTGCTTTGTTACACCCTTGATTGATGTTCCTTATGTGGTATAATTCATCTGTTTGTCTGGTTTCCTTCAAATAACACCTTCACAGATTTCCTCAACAGCAAGCTTGGAATGCTTAACAGAAGTAAAAAGTCAGGTTTAAAATGTAAAATCTAAAAATTCTAAAAAATTGCTCTTTCTTTGGTGTGATACTACAGAGAAGAAATTACATTAAATGTGGTTTAGAAAGAGAAGGAAGAGGGGTATTTCTTGCACATCCTAATAAATAGACTTTTGTCATTTATAGGAACAAACCTTAGCTCTGAGGAAAGAAGGCATAGGTGTTGTGTTAGATTCTGAACTGCCTCATCTCATTGGCATTGATGATGATCTTCTCAGTACTGGTATCATCTTGTACCACTTGAAGGTAAATACACATCTATTTCCATAGCCTTTATATACCTTGTGATTTTTTCAGTAGAAAAATTATAGTACTGATTTGCTATCTATATACAGTGCTCATTACATTACTATGGTAAGAAAAGCTCTTTATGAAATTAAAAATATCTGTTTAGGTTTTTCCTGAGAATCAACTGGTTAACCAGAGATAGGTGTTTCATGTTTTTATCTGTGTGTATTGGTTTGTTATTCATGTAATTTTAAAGCTCGACCTTAAAATCCAAATCTAGAATGTCTCAAAAGTACAAGGATTGTTTTGCACTGCACAGTTAAAACTTGAATTTGCTTATAATATTGTAAAATAAAGGCTGTGAAATCATTCTGAAAATGCTATGTGATTCCTTTTTTTCATGTATGTTTAAATATATGTTTCATTCAGGTTACCCTGAGAAAGTGGAAGGATAAATTATATTCTTGTGGGGGAGATAAGGATACTCCAACTGGAAATAATATGTGTTTCTCTCTTAATTAGGAGGGCCAAACATATGTTGGCAGAGAAGATGCTATGACAGAACAGGATATTGGTATGGAATTTGGCATTTTTATATTCTTTCTTCTTCCAGTAGCTTAATATATGGACCAAGCTTCATATGTTTTTCCCCCTTTTCAGTTAGTTGTTCTGTGTTTTGCATCTTTTAATTTTTAGAAAATCTGAAAGCTGAATTGCATGGGATTCGCTTCAAAGAGAATGACTTCTAGCATAGCTTGTGGGCTTTTTCATATACTTTTTACTAATTTATTTCTTGGTTCTCTTGAAATAGCATCCTGTAAAAATGCTGTTCTTTTTCATACAGCACCTGTCACAGTTACTGTAAAAACATTATCTTAACTTTTGTATAATGACAGCGTTGTTATATTACTATACCTAAGATAGTCTTGGGACTTCAGATTTGGGTTTGAAAAGTTCTGAAAGTTGGTAGAGATCTACTGATTTTCCTATTGATTTCTTACCAAAGCAACTAACTGCCTGATCTGGACTGTCCTATCACATAAGTTCCTAGAAGTTTATTAAGTAAACTGCATCCTTTAATTCTTGGGTGAGAATCTGAGAGTCAAGTAACTTAGTTTGGTATATTTTTATGGTTCAAAGGTTGCCTGGATTTAAATTACTATAATGAATTCTGTGAAACTACCAAACTTGGGATGCTTTGGGTTATTAAACAATAGACATAACCATACATTATTTGAAGAAAAAACAGAAAGTAGCATAACTGATTGATAAAAGCACTGAATGTCATAGGACATAACTTTACTTGAGGCTTCCTTTTGTCTGCAATGGCATATTATATCTTGTCTTTTCAGATTTAAGCATATTTGCCTTAAGGTCTACAGGTTTTCATTATTTCTGGGTAAAAATGATCAAAGAGTCTCTCTCTACAAATACGTGAATTATACTTTTCTGGTTTTTATTGCAAAGAAAGAAGCATTTGCTAATCAGGTGTCAAAGGACAGGAATAAAGAGCATTACACCAAAAAAAACCAAAACACTAGAATAAAACAGTAAATATTCAAGGCATGCAGGATGTGATAAAGGAAGGAAGAAAACATTGTCCAGAATAAAGAGAAAATATACTCCCTGATATGTATTGCAATGTGTTCTTAATAAATTATTATTAGCATCGTAATCTTGCTGCTTGTGAGGAATCTAATTATGTTATTTCTTTGTGTTTAGTTCTTCATGGCCTTGATCTGGAAAGTGAGCATTGCATCTTTGAAAATCTCAATGGTACTGTGAACCTCATCCCACTGAATGGAGCACAGTGTTCTGTGAATGGTATTCAGATTACAGAACCCATACACCTCAACCAAGGTGAGGTTTTACCTAGCTTGCCTAGCTTAATGTCATTTTTCCTCTTTGTTTCTCTTTGCTTCTTCCTGGCAACACCACTGAAAAATATTTGCGTGTATACAAGGGGGTTATTGTTTAATTAGTTTAAATTTCATGTCTTCTCAACTACAATCCAAAACCACCAGGAAAATGCCATGGTGTTTTTGTTGTCAAAGAATTGCCATGTGAAAAGAGAATTGTCTATTAATTTCAACCACTTCTGTTTTGGTTTGAAAGACAGGTGTCTGCCAAGAAAGGTGGGAACCTCCCTTGGAATGGAGAATATGACCCCCTTCTCTCAGAATTATTATAAATTGAAATTAAGGGGCTTTCAGGCAAAGATACAGGAAAAGGAATAACAATTCTTTACTATGTGTGCATAACAAGGCAAACAAACAACAACACCGGCAGCAGCAACAGACAAAAACAGAAACCCAGTGACAGCCTTGTCTCTGCTGCAACCACTTTCCCCTTTGGTGCAGTTCCAGTCAGAGCCGGCAGGGGGCGCTGGTGGCTTCGGGCAGGGCGGGTGCGGTGATTCTCTCGCGGCTGCAGGAGGCGCAGTGGCTTGAATTCAGTCGCGTCTCTATGCTGTGGTAATTGCGGGTGGGCGGGATTGGGAAAATGGGCTGTGACAGGAACCTCGGAACGGCGGCTGGAACGGCAGGGTGGGCTCACCTGGGGTAGCAAGCAAGAGGGAGCAGAAACTCTGCAGCTGTAGCAGGGGCTGCAGGGTGTCCCAGCAGGCAGGGGGTGTTGGGTTAGAGTGCAGCGAAAAAGCCCCAAGCAGCAGCAGAAAGCAGTGGAGCTAGGCAATGGCAGCTGGGCTCCTCTGCAGCAGCTGCCACACACAGCCAGGGAGATGTGCTCTCCGGGAGGGGGTTGGGTGTCCCAGTCTTTTCCCCTGAGGCACTTGAACAGGTGGCAAGGGTCCTTTGCCAATGAGGCAGGGTGCCAATAAGGTCCCAGTTCAATGGCTGGTCTCATAAACAAAGGCTCACCCATGGCAGTAGAAAGAGGGCAGGGCTGGGCTCCGGCGGCCTCAGCGAATTCCCGCCCCACCCCACAAGCAGCAGCTCTACCGTTCTCCTCTGAAGCCAAGAGAGTAAGAGAGCTAGGGCATGAGCCAGCCTCTTTTTCCCCAGCCCAGTTCTGTGGTATCTCTGCCCCTCCAAGCAAAACCCTCAGATAAGAGAAGTGCAGCCAGGTGCCCTCTTCTCCTGAGCTGTGGCCACTTCTTTTGTCTCTCTTAAGTACCAGACGTTACTGTTTCTTAGCAACAAAATGGGAGAAGATTCCCTAAGACAAAGAAACAAATCAAAAAAAGGAAAAGTCCTAAACCCCAACAACTTCATAATCTTGGTTATGATTTGATAGTTACCCTTTGATTCTGTTAATTTTTACACTAAGCGAACTCCATGCTAGATTGCTGTAATGGTAAGAAATAGAATATAGATCTCACAGGACTAAAATAATGTCAGAGACACCTCCGCCTCTCTCTCCAAGTTTCAGTTTGTTCCTACTTAATACTATTGCCAAACTCCCTTGTACAGCAGGAGATTGAGCTGGAGAATGCATTTGCTGCAATTCTAGGAAATTATAAAAAGGGGGATGCTAGCCCTTAGGGAGGAAGTTTAGAGAATTGCAATTTTAATATAAAAGCGTTAAAACCTGGAAATAAAGAAGCAGCTGGTACAGCTGGGAACAAAGATATGTTGTGTTGGCCTGAAAAAGACTGACTGCCAAGTTAGCTGGTGAGTGTTGCAGTAGAGCTTTATGATGTTTAATCTTACAGGAGCACCTCGAATATTTTCCCATTTAGCAAGAAGCTGAAAAAGACCTGTTTAGGAGTGAGGCTGTGACACAACTCAGCTGCTGAAAAACCATCTCACTTTCCTGAAAAGACGCTTTCAGAGTAATCTTAGCCTAACAAAGGAAGAATGCAGTGTCAAACAAGGGGAGTCTTGCATCCTTTCTGAAATCTAGCAAATGCTTCTAAAGGCTGCTTGCAGAGAGCAAGGAGTTTTGGTGTAGAGAGGTGACATTGACTTATTTTTTTTTAGAGTGCCTATTTCTTCATGAAAAATGAGAGGCAATTGTGCTCGTTCCTATTACAGAAAGGGGGAAAAAAGAAAAAAGCCCAACCCCCTTGGTCTTAGGTTTGAGTAAATCTCATGCATAAATTGTTAACAACAGAAACACTGACACTAATAGCAAATAACACTGTAAACAATAAAAGTTGAGTTGTGATGAATCATCTTTATTTTATTCTGCTGCATTTTAAAGGCAGAAAATCTTCAGTGTGCCTCAGAAGAAAGGAATTTGGGTGCTATTTCCCTCTGAATGCATATTACAACTTGATTTTTGTACTGCTGAAAGTGGAAACATGACTTTTTTCCCACACATATTTTCTTAGACGGAAATCTGCAGCTCAAAGGGGAAAGGGTTGTGTAGGGTTGTTAAATTGTAAAAAACCAGCTCCATAAGCTGACCTTTTGTGTGTGCAAGGAGACTGAGTCTGAGAGGAACGTTGCAGGAGGAACCATGACATTAGGTGTGCAAAACTGATGAAATCACTAGTTTGAGGACGCCTGTGAAATCCATTTATCCCAGCTGTGTTAGTGTTTAGTCTCAGCATGAAGTGCTGGCATCCTTAAATACCTCCTTTTAGGTAACACTGATTAACTGCTGATATATTTAAATGTTTCTGTTCATCAATAGCTGTTAATTTGAAAATGTGTGAAATTTTTAGACCATCATGGAGTTTAAAATAATAAGAGGCATGGTAATCAATTGCCACTTCCTTCTATGGATTTCTTCCATCATTTGCAGATCCTGGTTAATGTGGTGTTTTTGTAAATGTAACTGAACTAACAATATTTTTTTACTCATAAGAATGTATGGAAGGATTTCTAAAGGTAACTGAGTTAATATTCACAATTAAAATTTGTCATTTATCTTAAATATATCCTCACCTTAAAACAAGTTTTCAGGGTTTTGGCCCAAACTGTCAATCCTTCTGTACTTAAAAGAGAAACCTAGGAGTTATTCAGGTGACCCATCATTTAGGACTGACTCTCATGTGCTTCCTGTTAAGTCTTCTCTCTCTCCTGTCTTCATTGAAATCTATGAAGTTAGAGACACATATCTATATTAGGGTTTGTTTGTTTTACAGCTTCTGGCATAGTTCTCTTGCTTTTTTAGTGTCTCATGTCCCAAAAAGATGAAATGAGGCTTTTTTCTACTTTTTTCAGGGTTGTTTATTTTTTTCTTATTAAAAGCTCAGAGACACAGCCAGTGCTGTGATCTCCAGGAACACAAGTGCAGAAGGGCAATGGCTGCTATCAGCAGCAACTTTCTATATCTATTATTGACTATTAAGAAAATCTTACGTATCTTGTTTTGTTCTCAACACTAACAAAAGTCAGTTTTATTGACATGTCTCTTTTACACTCAGTTTCTTCTACCAACTAGCAAACTACAGGAACTGGTGTCAGAGAAGAAAGGAAGAGAAGAGAGGAAGAAAGAAGAAAAGACCAACACTCAAAATTCTCTATTTTGTCTTTATATAATACATAGAGAAATATTCTAAAACTACAACTAAACTCACTGTGGTACACTAAACAAAAATCTCTTCACTTCTTTGGTGCATTCAGGTTCTCCCAAAAGTGAAGGGAGCTTCTCCAAAAGCTTAGGTCACTGGCTAGGCCATTTTTGAGGAGCTGTGGGGACAAAAAGAACTTTCAGAGGAGTAGGAGAAGTTTTCAGGCTTCTTTGGACTCTAACATATCTACAACTATTAATTCTGAAAATGTAATTAATTTATTTAAATTGCTTTCACCTAGTGAAGTGGCCACAAATGTTTACAATTAATTATTTTGAACTTCACTTGAAAGTAACCAAAGGAATTTCATACAGATTTGTAATAGGTAATTCTTTTTGAGATTAGACTGAGGTAAACTGCAAATGTGATCTGAAACTGAGGTGTTGTGTAGACAGCAAGAAGTAACTGTACTGCTTTTTGCCATTTATTTACTAAGACTGGATAACCTAATTTGTGTTGATATTCCTAATTAAGCTGGTTTTAAGAGAAGCATTTCTTTCTAAGGACGTAATTTCATTATCAGATGGTAAGAATCTTTAGTGATTTTAAGTAGTGTTTTTTCATACTGTGAGTGTAGTTTTTTCATACTGTGAGTGTACTGCAGTCCTTACTCTTTTTAAAAATGCTTCATACTGACTGACAGATAAATGCTTGGTTCTGAGGTGGTGAACTTGGAAGACTTCCATGTTATGACAGTAGTGAGGCATCACTGACAATATACTTTTTAGTAGGGAAGTATTCATCTTGGTACCCTTGTCTTTAAAATATGATAAGATTTACTCAAAATCTCATTATTTGTGACCTATATCTTACCTGATTAAATACAATAATAGATGTGCATTGAGCAATATGAATTATTCAAGGTTCTTCCATCAGAAAATAGCTGTTGGGTATTAAAGTCCTGTTTTGAATGACAGTAAACTTCAGCGTTCCACATGGAGAAGAAAAATGAGAATACAAATAATGGAAATCTGGAGCTTTCAGTGTAGTTGGATTCAAACCTGACCAATGATCAGTAGTGGATGGACAAGTTTGTTCTTGGTCACATTAATGGATGTTCCTGTTGAATCTGCACTTGCTGGTGGCTTCCAAAGTAGCACTGTTAAAGAGCATATAGATCAAATTGGGGCAGCTGCTTCCTCTCCTTACATTTATTCTTTAACTGAACTCCATGGGTTTTCATTTTCGTTTAAGAAGGAAGAGGAAGGAGTACACTATAAGCATCAGTTAAGGTAGCTGTGACTATGCATGGTTATAGATATACTTGTCAGAATGCATTTTCATTTTGTTCTTGCTTAATGGAAGTCTTTGCTTACATGTTGTCTGTCTGAAAAATTGCATGGTACTTCCAGCTGCAGAATGTTGTCAGTGAGTGGTGTGTGTTTTTCTCATCAGGTGCTGTTATATTACTTGGAAGAACCAACATGTTTCGCTTTAATCACCCTAAAGAAGCTGCTAAGCTAAGAGAGAAAAGAAAGGTGAGATTAAATCAGTGTTTGGTAAATTTAAACCTTTGCACAATTTTATTTCTAATATAGACATGCCTTGATTGTAGTATAATGCCTGTTTTCATTTGCTTCATGTACTTTAGTTAATATTTCATTAAAGTATGAGTTTTTAAGCACATCATTGCTTGTCTAATACTTTTATTTTATGGTCTGTTGTTAGAGTGGACTGCTATCTTCCTTCAGCTTGTCTATGACTGATCTTTCTAAATCTTGTGAGAACCTGTCAGCAGTTATGCTCTATAATCCAGGGTGAGTATATTCTAAAATACGGTTGTTATAATTCCAATCATTTTTCCTTTTAGCTGTTTGAAATGTTCCAGAAGCACTATGACTAATGCAGTTCAGCAAAATAATGCCATGGCAAATTTTATGTTTGTACTTTCTTCAGAATTACAAGTTACCTATTTTTCTTGAGAAAAATGCATTTTGAACTGAAGATTTCTTGAGTTCATATAATACCAATACAAGCATAAAAAGGCTGAGAAATGAATGTCTTGTGTTCTCTGTCAGTACCTCTGAGTAAGTGGCCAAGCTAAGATATGGAAAAAAGTTTTATTATGCAGTTATAATGACATAGAATGCTTATGGTAGAGAAGCTGTTTTTAGTGATTTTTCCACTGTTCCTAAAGTGACTTACAGAGTATTGATGGTGTTTTGTTCTAATTTTTTTTTTCCATAGCTAGGGCCTGTGTTTCGAATATGAGATGAGGCACTTCAACCACCTATGTGCTTTTCAAAAACTGACTGTAAATTGAATTACAGCCTTGGATAGTGCAACTTAATTCCCAGGTTTTACTGTGGGGTTGCTCTTTATCCATTAGAGTTTAGGAAGATTAGACACGTAATAATAACTTCTAGTTAAACGATGTCTGAAATATAGGGATTGTGTTTAATAACACTGCTTCAAATGTGACTGTTACTCTTTTGCTACTTAGCTACTTACAGAGATCTCAAGATTGTGAACTGGTTGCTAATAAATTACATCTTATTTTCAGATGGAGATGATAGGATTAAAAAAGCATAGTATTAGTATACTTTTCTATTTCTTCAGCTTTTCAAATAGTTGAATCTAAAAACTTTCAGTGACAGTTGCTAGTATTATTGTTTCTGTGAGCTGGGGAAAGTTCCTGGCTGTTGTTACCTCTGGTTATTGGTAAGCTATCCTGGGCTTTTCCCTGACTGAGAATGTTATTCTTCTATAATATTGTTATGAATAATTGCATTATACTGGATAGTAATGACCTTAACTCTGCAGTCAGCATAGAATAGGACAAATGGTTTCAGCATTGCCTCTCTAGTCTCTCAGATTTACAGCGAAATATAATGGCATGGACAAGGCCCAGTTGGTGCCAGAAGGTGTCCTTAACAATTATTTCCCAGCCAAGCTATCATACTGTCTTCAGATAATGCCAAATCCATGCTTTACAGAAAGGATTTTTCCTGTAGAACTTTTTTTTTTTTTTTTTTTTAAATGAGTCTGGAGAGTTACTTGACTGTCTGTGATGGAGTAGATTGCAAGGTCATCTGCTTTTTTTTTCCCTTATCAGTTTGCATCTTGCCTTGCTTTCCTGGAAATCAAACAGTATGGATAATATTACTAGACTGTCAATGTATGCCACAGTTTTTTGAAACACTGCCATTTTTCCCATCTAACACTTCTTGTGACTTTACCTTTCTTGGGTGTGATTCTGAGAGTATTCTTGCTCTTGAAATTGAGAATAAGATTGGGTGAAGCACTCCCAATATTCCTGAACTCTTCCTGCCTGTGTTTTATTAAACCGTGAATTATAAGAAGAGGGTTAATTATTGATATTCTCCCGTTAGTCTGCATTCAGTTAATATCTGTGAACTGTCTTGGAGGAACAGATATTTTTTCCTGCTTAATTTGTGAACAAAGGAAAGGATTATGCTTAAGGCTCATAATGCATAAAGAATGCCAGGTCACTTTGAGTTTGTGAGCAGTAAAACTTACCTGAAGTTGTTCTGTAATCACTGTAATGTGCATATGTTTTAGTAAGTGAGGAAGCTTCTGAATCATAGAATCGTTTGCATTGGAAGGGACCTTTAAAAGTCACCTGGTTCCAACCTCCCTTGACATAAGCAGGGACATCTTCGACTAGACCAGGTTGCTCAGAACTCCAGCCTGACCTTGAATATTTCCAGGCATGGGGCATCCACCATTTCTCTGGGCAATTTGTGCCACCCTCATTGTAAAAAATGTCTTTATTCTGAATCTGCCTTCTTTCAGTGTAAAACCTTTACCCTTTGTCCTATTGCAGCAGCTCTGCTGCAAAATCTGTCCCTATCCCCATTCAAGTACTGAAAGGGTGAAGTGAGCACTCCCTGGAGTCTTCTCTTTTCCAGGCTGAACAACCACGGCTCTCAGCCTGTCTGCATAGGAAAGGTGCCCAGCGCTCTGAGCATCTTTGTGGCCCTCAACTGGACTTGCTTCAACAGTTCCATGCCCTTCCTGTGCTGGATTCCCAGAGCTGGGCACAGCACTCAGGTGGGCTCTCACTCAAGCAGAGCCTTGGGGCAGAACCACCTCTCTGGATTGCTACCCATAATGCTTTGCATGCAGCCCAGGACACTTTTCATATATTGATACTATACCTAAGAATACACATGGTTCATGCAGTGTGGAGGTGAGTGTTGTCCTAATAGATCAGTGATTTCAAAAAAACAAACACCTGCATGTCCCCTTCCCCTCCAAAAAAAAGCCCAAAAAACCAACTCATCAAAAAAATCCCAACCTTGCAAAAAACTTCAAACCTCAAATGGTGCTGTTCTATCCGCTTTTATACTGCTGCAAAAGCAGGCTCTGAAGGTCGCACTGCCATTTACCTGAGCCCTACAAATCAGTAGAACATCTTCCATAATTGATACAGCATGGAGCAACAGCAATGAGGCAGCATTTATGGACAGCAGTGAGGCAACAGCAGCTTTTCAGCTTAGGCTGGGGTACCCTGACAATTTTAACTTTATTTATATTGATGGTAGCGCTGTTTTTTTAGCATCTCCTCTGTAACAGCACTGGGGTTTTTCTGATTGTGTGGTGAGGTTGTCACAAAGAGATAATTGTTCAGAAGGTTATTTTAAGGATAACAGGGGGCTGGGATAAATGCAAGTTAAAGAAAATAATGTTTTGGATAAAGCAGTCTCCAAACTCTCTACTTTCAGCTAAAAATGCTGCCAAGCAAGTGCTCTGATACAGTGGCTATTCTTCTTAGTGGTGACTATGTTCAGCCTGAACGAAAACATTCAATAAATCTTATCTCTGAGTATCAAAGGCAGGGTAATTGTACCCAAGAAGTGGGGTGGAGCATCTTGCATTCTGGAAAAGTGCAGAATGGAAAAGAATATCCTACACTAAATCTAGTTTATTGGGGATTTTTTGTTTGTTTGTTTGTTTGTTTTATCAGGAGCAATGCTATGACCCTTTTCTGCAATAGATTGGTGTATCAGTTTCTTACAACATGATGTTATACTGCTCACCACCAGTGCCAGCCAAGATTCAGTAGCTGGGTTTCTTTCTGTGCAACTTTGGGGCTGACTAACATTCTGCCTGTTGTTAATTTAGCCTTTTCAGGACTACTTTTTCTTCCAGGTTCAGTATTGATAATCTAAAGAGGTAGCTAAGTTTGCAATTTTTATAGGTTGCAATAAAGATTCTGGTAAGATGTAGCATCTTTAGCAATCAAGGGCAGAAGAGCCTGTGGGGTATTAGCTTCAGTTGTTGTGAAGCATCTTGCTTACTTTATCTGTATCTTTTCCATGTGAAAACCAGTGTTGTCCTTAATAGTGTTTTCAGATGGATGGTCTTTTCTTGTGTGTGCTTTTTTGTTTGGCTGTTGATTTTTGAATTTTTAGGAAACTATCTCATTGTATGAAATTTCGGCTTAATGTGCAAAATTCTTTGTTTTATTTCTTCCCAGTCTTTGTCTTTAATCTAGTGTAATGGAACACTGCTTCAGATAATAAACTTTGGATAAAATAGAATTTTGCATGTAGATTTATGCTGAAGATTCAATTTCTGGACCTTTTCTTAGCAACATGATAGTGTAACTGTAAAACTACCGATGAGGAACTTTGGTCTTGTCATGGGTTTTGTATGAGGGGTTTGGGGTTTTTTTGTTTTTTTTGGTTTTCTTAAAATTATTCTCATGAATTGGTATACTGAACGGCATTGTAACATCTCTGTAGTCCTGCTAGTACTCAGTCTTTCGTAACAGATGTAGTATCAGATTGCACTTTTGTGCTGTGTAAATTAAGCTACTGTAGTACTGTGCTAGTAGAATTGACTTCCTTTCTCTGCAGCTTATCTACACTGCTCTTATTACTAAATGGGACACGTTTTCCAGGAAAATGGTGTCTAATTCAACACTGATCAGATTAAGTTCCTTTGTGGTAGATCTACAAAAGAAGAAAAAGATTCTAGTCTTTAATATCTGTGTGTTTCTTTTTAATTTCAAGCTAATATGCTTTTTTCTATTTGCAAGGGAATAGAGGTTATGTGAAAAAGATTTTTATTAGGATAGACTAAACCAGAAAACATCAGTCTTGCATCTGTGCTTTGTAAAACTGACAGTGACCTGTTATAGCCTGTGGTTTTAGTTTTTTTCCTTTGTGATGCTGACATTTTTTTTGTAGTAGCTTTTTAAAGAAACAAGGTTATTCCAGTCAGGCCTGTCCTGCCACCCCAGATTCTCTCCTGTCCTGAAGTAATTTTGAGCCCACAATGAGTTTGAATATATTCCAGAGGTCTCAAAAGTGATGAGTTCCTAAATATATTAAGAAAATAAACAGCCAGCTAAGGAAGACTGCCATCATTCTTACCCCTGCAGAAAAAAGGCTGCAGCATGAGCACCTTAGAGAATGAAGACACTTTGAATAACCTCATTGTTGGAGAGCCTTCACTGGAGCTCAGACCATCTTAGGCACCTCCAGGTAGCAATAACTCTTGTCTTCGTAGGAGTATTTAATGGTCTAAAATGCATTAAACATGCATTTTTAAAACACCTTGGTGTTGTGTTTGGAGGCTGTTGACTGGAATGGTAATGATGATCCATATTTTACTTTGGGAAGGTAAAAGCCATTTTCACTGAAGAAAGAACCAGTTTTCCACAATTCATTCCTTTTTCCTGAACAACTTCTTGGGCACCTCCAGCTTTATTGCAGTGTAAGGTAAAGCTGATTGTCATAATGCCACTGTTGAAGGTATTTCCTCAAAGAGAAAATCACAGAATTTTTAATCACTGATCTGTTTTTATACCAGACTGATTGCTGTAATGGTTCATTTTCTTTTTATTAGATCTCAATCAAAAGTTAGTTACCATTTTTAGGCTTTTGTAAAATATATTTGCCAAATTACGTGTCTTATAGGACAGTTAAAACACCAAAATGTTTTGCTCTGGGTTTTGCACGTTGTGTTAGCCAATCTAACATTTTACTTCATTGTGGCTTAACGAAGCATGGGAATACAGTCAAATTGTTCTTCATGAATTGTCTAGGCAAAGATGATCTTCATCAGATAGCACCCAAAGGAAACCTGCATTTCCACGAGCCAGAGCTGTATTCCCCAGGGTCTATATTTTTGGGGACTGTAATAATTACGGCATTTTGTCAGCCAGGCCCTAGGTAAGAAGTGATAGCTAAAAGCTCTGAATTCCAGATAGCAGATCATAGCCAAAGGGAGAAATTTTGAGGTATAGCTTTAATAAAAAAAGGCGGAAGGAAACCCCAAACCACATGTTAACCACTGAATTAAGTTTTTGCTTCCTGAAGGCCCCTAAGATTGCTGCTTGTTCCCTTTCAGCACTCTGTGGACTTTCCATCCACTTTGTGGATTTCTGCAGCATTGCTGCTGCAGCAATTGTGATCAAACTAAAAATACTAAGTTATCACCATCTATCCTTGTGCTGTAAAGTGCCTACCTTAGTTTAATGCAAATATGACTGGACTCTTGGTGAGACAGTTGCTTAAGAAGCTCTGAATGCCTGAAGCTGGGTATAAAAATCTACATTGGCTAATCACTTATGGATTGTAGAAGACATTTTTTGAAATGAATTTGTGAGAAATAGGGAAAAATGAAATACAGAATTCGTGAATGTAGTCATTCTCCCTTATTGCAGCCATTAGAAAGATGCTTCGTGAACATGGAGGAATCAAAGTTCATACTTTATAAATGTTAGATTATTAGTGTTATATTTACATATTTCCAAGGATCATTTCTATTTGTTGTATGCATTTCTATTTAAAAAGAAATATTAAAAATTTTTAGAAACCTATGAAGTTAACTTGTGGTGCAGTCTTGCATTTTTTTTTCAGTATTTATGGACTGTTTCACTGACCTGCATATCCTTAAGCTGTAACAAGCCTGAAATAACTGAATATGTATGTATTTGGTTGAGTAATTTAATGTATATATAGGTTCTTTCTGCCTTTTTAATATTTGTTAAATATTAAAATACTTCCTTAACAAAAGATAAATCTTTTAAATGAAATTAAAATAAGAAAAATACTTACGTACAACTGTAATAAAAGCTGATATTAAAAAATGACATAAATTGCTCTCCTGTGCTTATTCAGAACCTTGTCAAACTAAACACATTAAAATTTCAAAATATTTTAAATGAATGGGTTTGAATTGTGTTCTGTGCTTGAATGCTGCACTTTGAGGTTTTTCAACCCCACTGATTACATCCTAGGAATGTTTAGGATTTTTTTTCTTTTTCTTGGAAGGACATGGCAGAACTATTAGCACACACTAGTATAGTTTTGTAGCTCTTTCTCTTCTCAGAAGTGGCTAAGTTAAGAAAACATAGGATGAAGAGAATAATTTTTGGCATTTGTCATTGGCATTTGAAAATGTGTTTAGAAAGAATAATTATTTGATTTGTAACTTCTGAGATGCAATATGATAAATATTCTATGAATCTAATTGATTTATTCTCCAATAAAACAAAGTGCTGTTGATTTTAAAGTACTCTGTACTGCTAATATATTTTTTCTATCAATTCCTTTCTCAATTGATCACTCTTTTTCCTCCTGCCTCCCATGGCAGTCTTTTCCCTGTAAAAGGACCAATCTGTCTAAGGTAGAGATGTTAAATTTCTATGCCCTGATAACCATGTCTGCATGTAGTTAAATCACAGAGGCTATGCTAATCATCTCTGTGTCTTGCTTAACTTTTCTTTTTAAATACTTTTTCCCCAGAAATTAATTTATTTTTCTATTTATATTCATGTCAGCATGTTACCTAATTTGTAACCTTAATGAAGGAACTATTTTCTGTTCTTGTAGAAAGTAGTCTTACAAAACTTCATTTGTATCATTGTTACCATCTAAACAGACAGCAACTTGCATCATGTCTTCCTATTTTTGTGATATTCAGAAAACAACCTTTACTGTATTCTTTATTTTTTTGAAATCAGGCTAGAATTCGAGAGACAGCAACGAGAGGAGCTTGAAAAATTAGAAAGTAAAAGGTAACATTGTTCTCTGTGGTATTATGTGTGTATGTATGTCTATCTATAAAAGTTTAGACTCATTTAATTAATGAATTGGGAATCACAGTGTTATTCAGCAAGCAGATGATCCTGAATAGCTGAATTGGAGCTAACTGATATTTAGCAAAGAAACTCTGGAATACAAAGGTGTAAGGAGGATAGATTGTACAGATATATTACATTACCCTTGCTCTTAATTTTCGTGGTTTTATCTTAAAAGATGGCATATTAGATTCGTTATTCATATATTTTTTTATGGTTGGTTTGTCTTTGGATTGAATTGTGATAAGAGAAACTCACATGTTACATTCTGCTTCTCTTACATCAAGCTGTGGTGTGGAATGGGCATACTAATCATGCTTTTCAGAACATTATATGGAAGTTAGCTTGAAATACAAAAGAAAGCATTGTTACCAGCTAGCAAATCGAGTTGATTGTTTTGGCTCATCATATCTGCTAAGATTGTGGAAGTGGTAGCTGTGCTTTGTTGCAGATCTCAGCACTGATTAGATTCACAAGCTGAAAATCTTTCTGCCTTCTCAGCTTGAGATGGTGTGCTCCATTTTGATAGAGCTCTTCATGTAGTTGGACTAAGTGAAGTAAACTCAGAAAAATCCTGAAGCTCTGAAGCACTTAAAGATACTATTCAGCAACTAATGCAACATAGGATCACTGATATTTATCCTTTTTTTGTTATGTTGGTGGAATTTGAATTCAGATTGTGCAGAAGTTGATTTGCTTGTACTTTAATTCATCAGAATTCTCTCAAAATAACCAGTTGACTTGCAGGTTGTCTCTATTTGTGTTATGGGGATAATAGTGACCTTCAAGTAAGAGAGATTACGCAGGACATAATAATTTATCTTAAATCTTATAATCCTGTTTATCAGTAATTCAATTGAAATTATCTAGAGTGAAAACATTGCTTTAATTCATATTGGCTTAAATTTGGTGAGGCAAATTGCTAATCAAGTCCTTCTATACAAGTTTTTGTGCATGAGAATGTATGTATGTAAAAAACATATTTACTCTGCACTGTGTGCATGGATACTTCCTATCAGTATTTTTATTGGATTTGACAGAACTAATACAGTCTAATTTTTTAATAATGTAAGTGCTATAGAACATATCTTCCTATGACTTTATATATCCACAGCTTTTTATACTGACACAGACTATATGAATCTCTTTTTGATTTGTTTCATGCATTGAATCACTTCCAAGCAATAAAGGATCTTAATCTGTAGCAAAACAAAACTATTAAAAAAAGAAATTGGTATATATACTCAAAAATCTTTGTCCAAACCTTTTTAACTTCATGTAAATGTTTTACTGTAGGAAACAAATAGAAGAGATGGAAGAAAAACAAAAATCTGACAAAGCAGAACTTGTAAGAATGCAGCAAGAAGTAGAGTCACAGCGGAAAGAGACAGAAATAGTTCAGCTGCAAATACAAAAACAGGAGGAGAGTCTGAAACGGAGAAGTGTTCACATTGAAAGCAGGTTAAAGGATTTGCTGGCTGAAAAAGAAAAGTTTGAAGAAGAGAGATTACGGGAACAACAGGAGATAGAGCTGCAAAAGAAAAAGCAGCAGGAAGAAATTTTTGCCCGGGTCAAAGAGGAGTTGCAGCGACTACAAGAACTTAATCATAATGAAAAAGCAGAGAAAATGCAGATTTTTCATGAACTAGAAAAACTAAAAAAGGAAAAAGATGAGCAGTATCTTAAGCTGGAATCAGAAAAAAAGAGACTTGAAGAACAGGAAAAAGAACAAGTGATGCTGGTGGCTCACCTAGAGGAACAGCTTCGAGAGAAGCAGGTCATGATAGAGCTCCTGAAGAGAGGGGATGTGCAAAGAGTAGAAGAAGAGAGAAGAGATCTTGAAGAGATCAGAGAATCTCTTTTGAAAGTCAAGGAAGCCCGATCTGAAGGTGATGAAAGCCGTGATGAAAGCCATGAAGAGTTAGAAAAAGCACAGTATGATTTTGTAGAGTTTAAAAGGAAACAGCTGGAACAGTTGGCGAATTTGGAAAAAGATTTAATTCAACAAATGGATCACCTAGAAAAAGAAATAGCAGATGAAAAAAGAGCTTTTGAGCACTTAAAATTTGCACATGAAGAACATTTAAATCTCAAGAGAGATGATGAAAACTTTATGGATGCCATACTCAAGGGTGAAGAAGTTGACAAGGTAAAGCCAGCAGAATACAGGCTCCAATCTAAAGAACGCCAGCTTGAGTACCTGAAGAGTAATCATTTGCCAGCTCTGCTGGAGGAAAAACAAAGAGCTTCTGAAGTCCTTGACAAGGGCTTTTTAGGGTTAGATAATACTCTCTATCAAATAGAGAAAGAAATAGAAGAAAAAGAAGAGCAGCTTGCCCAATATAGGGCTAGCACAAATCAGCTGCAGCAGCTTCAAGAAACCTTTGAATTCACAGCCAATGTGGCTCGGCAGGAAGGAAAGGTTCGGAAAAAGGAAAAAGAAATCCTTGAATCAAGGCAAAAGCAGCAGAGAGAGGCACTGGAGCAAGCTGTTGCTAAGTTAGAAAGAAGGCATTCGGCTTTGCAGCGTCGTTCCACCATAGACTTGGAAATTGAAGAGCAGAAACAGAAGCTCGCCACGTTGAACAACAGCTGCGGCGAACAGGCAGGGCTGCAGGCAAGTCTGGAAGCTGAGCAGAAAGCTCTTGAACAAGACCGAGAACGGTGAGTGATGTGGTATCTTCCATTTATCAGAACCTGTCCACAAAAGGGGAATAATTTTATACCTTGGATGTTGAGAGCGCAGCTTGTTCAGTGTCCTGGTACTTGGGTTTCTTAATGAGTTTCAAGCAATATATCCAGAATTGAAACTACTGCTTTTTAAAGGATTCTTGTTCATTTATTAAGTTCTGATATGTTTGGATACTTAATCCCATCCTCAGCAGGATATTATTTGCTTTAGCCATCACAGTACTTAAATTGTTTTACGTATGTAGAAAGCTCAGACATCCTTATGTTCTGCCCTTACAGCAAATGTACCATCTAACAACTTTTTTCTCTTATTTCTGTATAACTTTTTTTTTCTTTATTAGTAACAAGATAGATGTTTGTTCAAGATTTGGAGACTGTTACAGTAAACCTGCCAACTGTCTCTCTCAACTGGTGATGAACTGAACACTTCTGGTATTAAAAGTAAATGGGGGGGTAAATGTTCAATTTTTTAATAGCTCTGGTTTCAGGGTTAAATAAAAATAACCTAGCCATATATCCATGTAAAATTTGATGCTGCTTTTTAAGCTTTTTGGAAAACTTACAGAGGCTTTAATACTGCCTAGTGTGGTGATAATCCCTTTTAGGCACAGAAGCAATGTCATCGGTTATACTCAGGGTATCTCGTAGCATAACATTTAGCCTAAGTATAGGAGGCTCAGAGAAAAGTCAGTCAGGTCAGGGAAGGATCTTTCTCTGTGGAAGAAGAGGAAGAAATATTTTAGGTTTTTTTTTAACCTAAGCAAAAATTCATTAAGATTAGTGTATTCAATCCCTTCAAGTATAGAAAAAGTGCAGAATTGCCATTTTTAAATGTGTTACCTGATTTGCTAATACTGGAGCTTTAAAACCTGTGAATATCAGTGAAAAAATGATTTTTTTTTTCTTGAGGTACCATTTGTCAATTTTTTTAATATTTCACTAATTTATCTGAATATTTTTTCTTAAGCCCTTCAAACAGATGTGGAACAACCACCTAAAAGAAGAAACTTGCCTGTAGCCAAATTGAAGAGCTCTTATATATTCCATTCCTTTTAAACCATTATCAGAAGAGTTGCTGTATATACAGTGTGTAGAGTTTACTTTTTCAACATTTATAGGTACACTGTGTGGCTTTTAGTTAAGCATTTTCAATACCGATTCATCATTTTGTAGTATGTATTGCCATTATTTTCCATAATTGTCCTGAGCATAAAATCTCATTTTCTACACTAAGCATCTCACTTTAGTCCACTAAAGTGAGCTATAAATGACTGGAGGTTCCACAAAAATAAGACAGCTTAGTTAGCCCTCAAGATTGCTGGGTTGTGTGATAAGAGAAAAAATACATTGTCAGCTAGAAGACTGAGGTTTGGAGAAGATACTAAGGAAGTAAAAATATATCTTTTTTCTTTCTTTCTTTCTTTTTCTTGTTTACTTTAAAGTCCTCTTACACAAGCTAAATAAAACCTTGAGGTCTTTCAGCAAATAGCCCATGGGCCTGAATAATTCAATTCAGAATGTTTTTGTGAATGTGGAGGCAGGAGAATGATCTAAAGATACATGAGAGTATGTTAAACGTTTCAAGCTATGTATTGCTCATGTTTGAGTTTACATTTCACAGTATGGGATGCCATAGTGATTCAAAGGAATGTACTCCAGAGCAAGGGACTGTTAAGTAAAGCACACCTTTATTGGCCAGGCCGGGAGCACGCAGGCCATATGTGCATCTGCCATGATCATCTTACAGAGTTTTTTAATACGTTTACAAGTTCATCTTTACAAGTTTGTCATCTGCCCTTGTTTTGGTCATTTATCTAAAGTTAGAGTCCTAAAGGGTCTTACATGACTTGTGGTTTCCTTATCTTAGGGTTACAAACACAGCACACTATTCTTAATACATTTATCACATCTATTTTGCTAACACACAATTAATTCTACTATTACACACTTAGTTGCTATATTAGTTATACTTCATTTATAATTGTGTATTGATTATATTCCTATTTTCCTGTTATAAATGATTTTAGGCTAAGTCAGCTGAAATAGCATTCAATCAAAGTTTTATTATGTGTTCGTGATAAAACACAAGCAAGCAAACAGCTTTGGGTGATCAGACCAAAGCTGATGTGTGGGGAGTCACCACTCCAACCAACACGCACACTAAATACAGTTCCAGCTAGGTTTTTATACACTTATTGCTCTTATTTATGCTGATTTGATATGTTCCAGAGTGCTTGTGCAGGTTTAATTCATGCTGACATGCCAGATCTTGGATCTTCATCTGGTGGTTTTTAGGAGACTGTCCTCTCCTTGTCCTCATCAGTTCCTCATTTTTTGCATGTACGCACCAACCATATATCTTAAGCAAGCATTTTCAATGCTCAGGTTCCTCATTCAATATGTTAAGCTTCTATTTTCACCAATAGCTCTAACCACAAAGTTTCTCAATCTTGCTATCATCAGCTAAACTCTTAGCTAGGCCCCTTATTCCATGCTTTACTTCATTTCTCTCTGCTTTACCAAGTCTTACACAATATTACATCAATATTAGCAACCATCACAGTTTCTTTTATACTTTTGTTCCATTTGACACGAATCACTTATATATATATATACACACTCCTATTACATTTTTCTACCCTTTTGTGACAGTTCTGTTTCTCATTAAAACGGCAGTTAGCATGTGTCTTCCTCCTTATCGCTTAGCCTATAGGGATTAGGCCCTTGTTTTGCAGATAAGCGGTTAGCCAAACTCATTCGCTACCATTCCATTCCCTTATCATCCTATTCCACTCAGGTTTGTTTTTTTTCAAGAGCAGTTAGCGTTTGGCATAGCATCTCCTAGTCACTTATCATCATAGCCCCTCACAGGGCTAGGCTTCTTGTCTTGCAAAAGCAGTTGCGGTCGAGCATAGCGGCCAACATCCAACTTTTATTTACCTGTACTTTATACTAAAGCACTTATGTTAAAGGAGTTCTATCTTTCATATGTTAATGGAGTCCTGTGTATCAATAGTAAGAATATGAATTATATATGTTTCTTATTGTTTATCTAGAGCCCATTATGTGATTATGTGTTCTGGTTCAGATCAGTGTTAACTCTCCGAAAATGTTTAAATGCAATAATCATTTGAAATGCTATACAAGTGTAAGCCTATTATAACTAGATACTGTGTTTTTATTTGTTTGAATCATATGGAAGCTCAAAATTCTTTCACCTACAGGTGTCTTGTTTTGAGATAATTTAAAGGAGAATGCTCTGGAATGAGTTATCTCCTTTAAGGGTTCCAACAATCCCTTTCCACCAGTAAGAAATGAATATTAATAGATGAAAGTGAAAAAACAATGGTTTATTAAGAAAAAGAATGTCAGTAGGCAGGGGGGAAAAAAAAGTAAGTAACTGCTAGATATCAAACTGCTAGACCTCACCACCCCACTGAAACAAAGACCCCAAATACCGGAAAATACCTGTTCCTGATACGGGCCTGGTGGGACGACTTCGGGCTTTGCAAGACGGAGTGACAAGATGGTGTCAGATCTGTCTCGGGAAGGCAGGAGCCTCATGGAGCAGTTCCATCAGTAGATGAAGAGCCACGGCAAGGCACAGCAGAGCAGGCATGGCAGTCGAAGCAGCTGGACTGAAGCCACTCCATGTGTTCTCTCGCAGGCTCGGCGTGGTTAGCAGCGGCTTGGGCTGGAGCAGGGCACCTCCGCTCCACTTCTGCTGACGCCATGCTCCGGTTTTCGGACAAGCAGGGGCAGAATTAGCCCTCGAGGCGGCTCAAACATTGCTACTACAGTTTCTGTGATGCGAGAAAAAAAATCAAACCAATTTGGAAAGAAAAGTCTTTGCCTAAGCAAAGACCAAGCAGCCAGCGCCGCATATACCATGCTGTGAAAGGCCGTGGAAAAACCTGGGCGGCGATCTTTTTAAAGTGTCCGCCCCTCCCCGCCCTCTCTTCCGCCCCCGCTCCCAGCAGACACACAAGGTCTGCGGCTTAAAGATACAGTATCTTAAAGATCTTAAAGATAGAGTAACAATTTTTGGCCTCAGATACTTTGGGGATTCAATATCATTATGGATCACCCCAAGACAACAGGGATGACCCCCAAAATGATAATTTGAAGTTAACTTTAACTGGGGTATGTACACACATTTTGACTGTTCTGGCAGTTTTGGGGCACTAGAATGAACATAAAGCAACTTTAGAGCCGTCTTTGAGGCAAGTGGCAAGACACAGTTCAGTGTACTTATTGGTGGATGCATCATAATGCTGACTAAGTTCATAGCTATAAAAGTGATACCTTCTCATAGTAGGATGTTTACAAACCAAGAGCTAAGCTTTGTTCCTTTAATGTAAATCTGATTTTTGCGGTTAAATTGATTTTCCATGGATGCAAACACTTTCCTACATCAGCCATCATGGCTGTATACATCAGCCATCTTTCATTCACTTACCCTCAGGAGGCAAGATTGTTTTGCTGCTAATGAGAAAAAATAGATTGCTTCTGGCAGTGCTGCAAAAAGTGCTCTAAAACTGAAGTAACAATTCAGCCTAAATAGCCTCAGCATTCATCATCCCTCTGATTTTCTCATTTAACCCCCAGGATGGAATATAGAATTGCACTTTAATTTAGATATATACAATTGTAGCAGAAGTGGTAGAATCCCAGCTTTGCATAGTTTCTCCTGTTTTTGCAAGAACTTGTTTTGTTTTATTTTTTGATTTCTAAGTAACCTCTAGAAAAATAATTACTTTTAGAGGCAAAAATCTTAATGAAAATGGGGAAGATTATTACTGTGTTACTAATCTAATCTCAGCTACATTACAAGTAAAAAGGGTGTTCTCCAGATTACTTCGTTATAATTTGATTTGAGTAAGTGATGAATATTGCAATAAGTGCTTCTTATTTCATACAAAATGCCTCAGGCATTTTTAGTGAGAAACACAGTACCCAATTTTACATATTGTGTTCTGTACATAAATATGGGTGGAATTAAATTTATTTGTTAAAGAAAGCAAGGAGGTTTCAAAAGATGTATATATACATCTTTTGAATGTATATGTATATATACAATATATACAATATGTTGTATATATACAATAAGTTCTAGATGTTATATTTTCTAAGTGAATTTTCAAAAACATATATACAGATGGAACAACTGGAAAATGTATAGGTGTAGTACACAATTTAAAGATTTTCTTATGGAGAAGTTTTACCACATCAGTGTTTTATGTTGTCTTTGGGGTTTTTCATATTTTTCCCCTTTGTTTCTTCATTTATTTCACACAGAAAGAGAATACCTGAGGTCATTGATAGAGTTCTGTAAAAATAAGAATTTATCCAACTGATTCTTATAGATAGGTTAGGTCTTAGGGGTTAATATTTAATGAAGATATTTTGATACCTCCTGCAAGGGAAGTTATTGAAGTTGTTTTATTTGAGTTAATACTAGTCTTGGAATGTGGTTTTTGAGCTGTCTCTATTTTCCTATCTAAATATGCTTAAAGAACAATTGCGATTTTTAAACCTTCATAAATCATAACACCTACAGTCTTATGTACATGTATGTCAGTGTAGGCACATTACTTCCCATTAGAACTATGTGAATCAACTCTAAACCAAAGCAAATTACATGTTAAGGTCTCTTTATAGCCTGGACCAGGAAATTCAGCAGTTGAAGCAAAAAATATATGAGGGTGATGGAGCTCAGAAAGGAAACCATGGAATGTTAGATGAGAGACTCTCCCATACCACTTCCCCTACCAGTCCAACAATGCCAGAGCCACCACTGGTTGATGATAGGTAGGTAACCTGCATTCCTGAAATGGAATGCAAACTATAGCTTTAGAAAATAAATATTTTGAAAGAATAAATAAATATTCTGCCAGGATTGGATTTGATTTAAATACTGTGATTGTACCGAACAACTGGTGTGGAAATAAAATTTTTGTCTTGTATTCTACTGTAAATAACCAATAGCCTCATCTGTTGCACCTGCTCAGTTTGTTTTAGAGTACAGGGTTGGGAGACTGTAGGCTGAAAGGTATTGAAATAGTTTTTGAGTTCACAGTTACTTGCCTATATGGTTTTGCTTCATATACGCTTAAGGCGACAAAGTAAATTAAATTGTCTTAAACCTTTTTTAATAGGGCAGTTGCCTGGCATCACTAAAATCTTTAATCTCTGCCCTTGTTATACTTACACATGGCAGTTCCTAGTATCAGCTCTTGGAACATTCCTTCTGTTTGAAGACGAAACCTTTGCTAGCCCAAGTTGCTGATATTGCAACAGCATTGAAAGCAGACTGTTAGGTTACTGAAGATGCACCCCCAGCCTTCTTTCTTCTTCGTTACTAGTACCCTCACTACCTCTTGTGTGTAGAGCTGCAGTCATAGCAGTGGCTTAACCTGTGTAATTTGTCTAATTGATAACAAATTGTTAACCTTTGCTTGTTAGATGAACTCTCGCTCAAGAGTCAGTGTTCCTTCCTTAAGGACGGATAAAAAAACATTAAGCCTGACAGTTAAGAGCTGTGGAGTACTTAGGGTTAAAAACATTTCGAAGAGCCTTTTAGTCTGTCTTGATTTTTATGTAAAAATACACTTTTTTTACACACACACACACACTTTTCTGTATCTTAAAGGATAAATGCCTTTATTGAAGAAGAAGTGCAGAGAAGGCTCCAGAATATTCATCATAAAGCTGGGGATAATGATATTAGTGTGTCCTGGTCTACAGAAAGTTTCAAGGTGAGCAGAAATGGGCGGGAGATCCAGATCTTAAATGGACCATGTCTAACCATGGATTTAGTTTTGTTCTTCAGAGATTTTCATGTTTTCCTGTGTTTACTTGCTTTTAATTTACCAAAAAATGTAAACAGTAAATTATATGATACCAATTTTTAAATGTTAATAATATTTTTATTTCCGGTGGCATTTTAATGTTGTATTCTGGGTTTTTTTGGCAGGAAAGAGTGTGTAAATGACAATAAAGAAGCTTGCACATAAAATATAATCTTCATTTTATGTCAAAAAAATTAGTTTGATGAAAATTAATGTTCGTCTGGATGGAATTTCATACTTGCAAACAAATGCCTATTCAAAAACTGGTGATCTAATTGATCAAAGAGTGGGTTGATTTACTTCTAAGCCAGTGATTTAATAAATATTGATTGTTATTTTCGTCTATTATAAAGAATGTCTCTTCCTCTGAATACTTTTAAATTAACTTATACAAGAAAAGCACTTTTTAATAACCTCCTGTACTTTTTTTGTGCTTAGGATAATGAGAGGCATAACAACAGCACTATTCAACGCAAGTTGAAGTATGAGGTAGGTCATAATTTGTCAGAATGAAATGGTTGTCTTAAATTATTGCATGCCCTGTAATTAAATTTCTTAATGTTTAGCTGCATAATTAGAATTTTGAATTCATAGCAAGATTAATGGCTAACAGAGATGGCAGTGCATCTTACCAGCTGGAATCAAAGTGATTTTCTTTCAGATTGGACCTAGTTTTTCCTCGTTTGAAAGGTGTTGTGTTAGGGTGGATCTTCCTTCATTGTTTTGCCAATTAATTTGGAACAGTATCCCTTTCATTATTTTTAGAGGAGAAAAGCATTTAATGAGGAGAATTCAGAATACTTGTAACATTTTTGACTCACAGTGAACTGCTGTGAGGGTGTCTATAAGTTATCAAGAAGAACCAGGCAAGTTGTGTCCTGAAGGATTCGTATGTGTATTTATGTATTTTTAAACTGAGGCTTAGACCCCTCCCACCATATTTAGTTGTCTAACTGCTGCTTGAAACACAGCTATTGTCTTGGTGAATAAATCCTAAATAGCTTCATGGATTTAAACTGTAACAATAGGAGAGCTGCAACACCTCAAATCTGGACTTTTTGTTTCTTCTACACTGTCGTTTTTAAGCTATGTTGGGCTTTTTGCGCTCTCTTTGGCTAGTATGGGATTACTTTTTTGTGCATGTGTGGGAAAAAAAATAGAGGGCTTATAAGTTTCTGCATTGCCTGTTGATTTTCATAGGGTTTTCGAGTAAAGCAAATATAATCCAAGTGAAATGGATACTGTACATAGCAAAATCAGGGGTGAGTTGAAAAGATCAAGTATTCCTTAATCAGATCTCAATCACTTCTGTTGGGTTTTCTCTCTCTCATTTTGAGACACTGTACCGATTTTGAATGACTGTATAAACCTAATCAAAATCAATCCTCAGTTTAAGAAATGTTCAGGTCAAAAGATTTTACAAAGACATTTTTATTTTCTTATTTTGGAAATTTTAACAGAAAAATCAACAGTGGCAGCCACACTATGGCTTTCCATTTCTGTCTAAAGATGGCAATTGTGCTTTTGAGTTGTGTGGAGAAAATGCAGGAGTAAGAGACCATAAGATACAGAAGGCATGTACAGAGATGCTTGATTTATTTTCCAATTCTGCAAGACTCTCCTCCCCTTGTACTTCAGAGAAGACATTTCAGAATGAAAGGACTAACTCAGAACAGGAGAGCTTTGCTTGTCATTGTGACATTAAAAGTAGTTTAATTCATTCTAAAAGTACTAATACTTTAAAGAGTAGGAATGTTCTGTATCAGAAAGTTTTACCTACTTCTTTACACACTTCTGACTTTAATAATGTGGCTTATTCACTCTGCAAGGTTGAAAATTTCACTCATTTTGATGATAAAATAATTACTTCTCTAGATTGTGACAGTTCAAGAACTGAATCTGGTTGTTCCCACTTGAAACAGCTGTCTCCTGCAGGGTCCTTAATGGGTACTAATGAACAAACTGGCTTTAGCATATTGTGCCTTCTCTTTTCTCAGTCTAATGTGCATTCTGAAACAAAAACATGTAATGAAAACAGCCCATTAAACCCAGTGGACCTGATAGTTGAAGACCAGTCTAGTAATTCTCAGCTTCCTACACACAATGCTTCTGATTTGGTTTATCTTAAGTCAATAGCTTCTTGTTTTGATGTCAGACCAGAACATGCTTCCAGTTTGGGATATCTTTTCAGTAAGCTTTCCTGCTTTTACAAAGATACCAGTAGTCAGCTGCTCATCCGTGCAGTGGTTTCTAAACAAACTAAGGAGTTGGGGAGTTTGTGTGACAGAAGTGAGAGATGTGTGGGAATGATGAAGCCCTAATGCTAGGGCCCAATCCACAGAAAGACTCCATATTCATAGATTTCAAATTCAGAAGGCTTAGGATTTATTGTTTCATTTCGTTTCATGCAAGCATAGCAAGCAAGGTGCAGAAGCAAAAGCAAGAAGCTTTTCTCTCTCTGTCTGCAATGTCTACTCAGAGAGATTGTCCCTCTCTGTCTGTCCATGAACAGCACAGTGTAGTATAAGATATGAAAACAGACAAAGATAAAGCGTTTTCATTGGCCAAGGAAAAATACCTTTTTCAAAACATCTTTCTCATGTTTACATTCCTTATCAAAAACCTCGTGGGAGCATGCAAATGTTCATTGAACTGTTCCCTTTAGAAACTGAGAAGTGTTACAACTTAGGACACTTAGGAAGAAATTGCTTTTTCAAGTTTGCTGCTGGATTTCTCTAAGATTTACTAAATGTCAGCCCCACGGAGATGTGCCCAGGCTGTATCATTAATAAAAACCCTGCCATTTATAAGAAACTTGCAAGTGACTATGTTCCTCAAGTCGGGCATGAATCAAGACATATCCCACACTACTGATGATGCCAAAGCTCATACTGAAAATGTTGTTCAGCCTGAATCCCTTGTGCAAGAGGCTGTCAAAATGTGCATGAGCACGGAGATCTCTGATGCCTATGTGAGAAAGCCGCCCGAAGAATTTGCATGCTGTTGGAAAAACAAAGAGCTAGAAAACAGTTTTGTGTTAAGACAGAACTTTCTGCATTTTTCTGATGTCTTTTTGAAACTTCAGGTCTATTCTCTGGAAAAAGTAATGGAATTTTTCATGTGTGCTTTACCTCAAATTTCTGTTAGGATGGAGGAGTTGAAAGGTATCTGTTGGCTCGCTATTGGCAGTTGCAGAAAAACGGATCCAGAACCTTCTTGTTTGCTTTTGTTCAGTTCCGTTCTGTACGTTGTTGTTTTGTCAGCTGAACAAGGCACCTGCCAGAGTTCCTTAGCAGTGCTTCATGCAGTTCCTATGGGCAGTATAAAGAAGATTCAAGTTGCCTTTGCTGGAAAGAAAAAATTCAAATATTCGACTTCTGTGTTCTGCTGAAGATGATTTACTCACAATATTTACCTATAACAAACACTTCACTCAAAGAATTCGCAGTGACATAATGAGAAGTAGATGATTATGTTTATTTAAATCACCAGCTCTTGAAAGATGATTTGATGCGTATTTCACTCAACTGGACTTCAGATATGAATGAATTAGTTTTCTCAAATGGAGTATGATTGTCCTGTGAATTTCAAACTGAGTTGCTGATCCGGTTTACTTACTCTGTGAAAATATGGGAACTTAAACCTTCACTAGGTGATGTTCGTGTACTGCTGTATGCACTAGTGAAAACAGACCGTGCTAAGCAGACTGTATATAGGAGTTTTGTTCTTAAACTACTCATATAGGTCTCTTAAAGGAAAATAATGTCTTTTTTTCTGCACCTAACATTTTGGATGCTTCATGCCAGCGAGCACAATTTGACAGCCTTGGGTTGTACAGTTTGAATTATATCCAATGTGCAGTTTTGCCAGACATAGAGAATTGCACAAAAATTGAGCTTGTGTTTTCTAGGAGGAGCAAGGTTGGACCTGATTCGTGAATTGGTTTTTCTAAATACTGTGAAAAAGAAATAAAAACTCAGCTGACAGTAATCCCATCAATTCTTCAAAGCAGTTTGCATATCCCTTCGGAAATCTGGAAATTAAAATTCAGTTCAAGTGAAGAAGCCATTTGGCTAATTATGCATTTGACTAGGTGTTGAAATCC